>JAOTNS010003427.1:0-10517 GCA_028476615.1 Culter alburnus | reverse complement strand
CCATTTAAACTCTTTATATCCATGCTTGATTGTTTGTGTTTGCAGCTCACAAATCAAAGTCATGTTTGATCTTGCTACATGTTTTTGTGCTGTTAGTACTAAGAAAGTTACCCAACACCCTTAGCAACCACTCTTAGCAACATAAACTGTATGTTCTCAATTGATATTGTCCATTGAAGCTTACTGTATTATGTAGAAGAGTATTGTGAGAAAGAGATCGAGTGAGTTTGTTACCTGCATTCAGATTTATCATTTTCCTTCAGGTCAGTCCTATAATAAAAAATCGGTTTAAATGTCTGATGTATTATCTTGTCCTTTTAACAGTTAAGGGATTTTCCCATAACTGACAGTCACTTAGTCCAAGCATTTGTCAGTTGTGTCTTGTTCCGTGTTCACAACAAATTGTCTTTTCAATGTAAAAGTCTTCACTACTGACTGACACACTCATATTGACAGTCTTTGCTGCCATCTAATGGCATAATAATTTAACTTCTGTTGCTGTTTATGGTCAGGGACTGTTTTTTTCCGGCGGTAGGAAGGCTTTAGTGAAAGTTTACTTCATGAAAGTTGCATTGATATATATATATATATATATATATATATATATATATGATATTATATTCCATTTCCGGGTGGTCAGTGAAAAATATGAGGGAAAAAACAATCCAAATTAAGGCTGTCAAAGTATAAGTATTGTTGTCCCTTCACACAGTATTTTGCATTACAGTGTTTTAAAAGTGTTCAAGAGGAAGGACAAAAATATAAAGACACTTCCACAGAAAAAGATAAAAAATAATCATTTTAATAAAAAATACATATATTTATATTATATACTATAAATGTGCATCATTATGCTTTTTACACAATTAGGATACAAAGGTTCTAATTTGTAAAGCTATTCTGAAAAATGGAACTAATGAACATGTAAATGGGAACACAGGGTTATCAGGCAACTCACTTCAGTCTTCCTAAAACTACAACAGCATAAATGTAAGACTAGCTTCCACTCTTGACTGAATCTTCAGATGATCAGCAGCAGGGTGCAGAATGGTGTTCCATCATGCACAACACAGAATTTACCAGGGTAACAAATACTATAAGTCCCGTTCTCAGATTGCCGGGACACAGGAGAAGATGGTGGACAGCGTTCCATCACGAACACAGAAGCAGCATCTACGCGGTACCCACACATACAACACTGAGCAAACAACCTGTAATAGCCGACTTTCTGTTGGGGTGGCGTTTAACTTAGAGCATGAAAGTTGTTTGGCCCGATGAGGTCTATATATGTATTGAGTTTCATACTAATACGTGCAAGTGTGTTTAATATATGGACCAAGTTTTCGAACTTTGTTCAAGGGGGGGCTGTCGAGCCCCCCTGCCACGCCCGGGTACCAGCTTCTGCCCAGGTCTGATGGCCGCAGATTCCAAAGTTTTTGAGCATGTTAAGGCCCCCAAAAAGCCCCGGAAGACGGAAAAAAAAAATATATATATATAGCTGCGAACAGCGATGACTGGCCAAAGCCCGGTGGCACCACTACCCCGGTGGTTTCAGGTCACCTGTGCAGGGCGGGCAATGGGCATTTAAAACAGCTAAACATAAAAGGACTATGTCAAATTCACACCACATTTACTGCAGCAGCTGATGCTCCTATGATCACAAACCACAATAGCCACATCCATGAAATCATTTAAAATTAGATAGTGTCATAGGTCGTTTTGAAATGAGTACAAAGTTTTCTTTTGCAGCTCAATATTTTCTAAGTCTATGTTAATCTAAGTCCAGTATTTGTCTTAAGGTTTTGAATATATATTTTTGTAAACCATTAAAAGTGTCACTGACACCCCCCCACCCCACCACACACACACACACACACACACAACTCTCACTCACAAACGCATACACAAACACACTCACTCACTCACACTTTTCTCAATAGCGAAAATAATGAATGATTTGTTAGCTTAAGTTACAGATAATTTCAGTACTCACCGGGTTGCTGAAGGGCTTCCGCTATCGTTTGCCAGCATTTTTCTTTTTCAACCTGTCGTGGTAGTCCCTCGATGAGACATCGTACAGGCAGGAGTACTGTTGCCACAGCTCCACGAACTTTTCCTCCAATTCATAAGTCCACCTAGCCGCACCATCATCTCTCTTGCGTTTCGCCATGTTTGAAAGTTGTGTAGAAAAAGCGTCTGTGCTCCGATTGGTCAGCGTCACCCATGTGACGGAACCCGTCGTGAAGGACCGCAAAAAAATTCAACATGCTAGTCTTTCTGCCGTGGCGTTGTGAACCATTGCAGACGCGGTTTCGGTTGTTGTATACTATGACACACTATACGAGATGAAACGATCAATTCTTGCGTCCCGACGTCGATTGTAAACTGGCTCCCTAGTATTAAAAAAAATGTTGGCCCTCGTCACTATTGAAGTTGCCCATCCCTGCTCTAAATGATGTTTTGTTTCCTCTTGTGCATTGTTTGGTGATGTGTTCAAGGTCATTGCTGTGTATTTCTGTGTTATGCTGCTTTTGCTATTTCGCTCTCTGTTTTCTTTCTATGCTGATGTTCTTCAGGTGCTGATTGGAAACACTGTACCCCATTTTCCATTTGTCATCTGGCATTCCATTCATTGGCTCCTCCAAGAAGAGGGCCAGCAATTAAAGCAGCCTAAAGACACACAGCAAGCAGAGAGATTTGGAGGATTTCCCTCCCTATGTTGACGACTTCTCTTTTACAGACATGTCACCAATTGTTGTTTTTCTTAGTTTTCCTTTGGTGTTAAGTGAGTATTCTTAAGTGTTAATTTAACTGAAAATGTTTGATTTTTTTGACAATTATGTGCTTTGGTATAACTTTTTGCTGACAGTTCAATTTGTTTTTAAGGGGATAGTTCACCCAAAAATGAAAATTCTGTTTGTGAACCTTGAAATGTAATCAGTTATTGTTATCATTTATTTTATCTTATTTTCATTTAATGTTATTGTTGAGTTTTATTTATTTAACATTTTTGTTATTTTAAAAGATATTATATAACTAAATTATATTTTGAACCTAACCTAAAAAAACTGTAAATAAAAACATTTAATGATATTCCCATCTCATGTTATTCAGAATATAACACTGAAATAAAATTTTTAACAAAATGATGAAAAGTGGTACTGAAAGTAAAATAATTAGGATAACTCAGCAGATCAGTAACTTGACATCATTTTGAGACAGAAAAAACAGTTCACTCAATAAATAGGGGCTGTAATCACTTTTCGGCAACTGCAATTTATGGGTTTTATTTACCATTAAAAGGTCAATAAATAGAGGCTGCAATTAAAGGTACAATTTGTAAGATATTCACAGTAAAATATCCAAAAACCACTAGGCTAGTGTTATATATTTTGTCCAGCTGATTACTAATGTAGCATATGCACACGTATCAGGATAATCAATAAACTTTGGAATGTTCAGAACGCTTTTAGCATGCTGGACTGGGTTGTAAAATCTCAGCTCGGCTCCGACCGGTCTGCAAAAGATGAGCCCACTTGACACCTTTGTTACCCTCCGAGGTAAAACAGGAGGCCCAATTTCCTTGCTCTTAGGACATCAAAGGGGCCCCTCATGTGGACTACGGGCCAGATCCACATTCCAACACACACACAGACACACACAGACACATACAAAACCCACAAACATATATTGACTGTATATGTAAAATGTAACTATGCCAAGTCACATCATGTATGTACCCATCATGTATCTCGAGTGTATGCATGTTTCCTAGTGTTTAAATGAGTATATTTGTGCTAGTGTGCATTTTAATGATGGAATTTTGTCTGTAAACCATAACTTCTTTTTATGCCTTTCTGATCTATCGAGTTTGATCTCTCCGTAAAGCTCCGGACTCGAGCTATTCACTGAGATATGTCACATAGCTGACAAATGCATTTTTCTATGTGTTTAATGATTATGAAGAAAGTACTCCATCTCGAAATCCGATCTGATAGTCATTAAGTATGCAAATTCAGCTAGGAGACCAAACAAAGGAACTTTGCCCGCCAAATAGCTGCGCATCTATTGGCCGCTACAATTCAGGAGGTGTGTTAGCTTGGGTTTCCATAAAAACAACGACACACACCTTTTCCTTTGTCTCCCGATTGTCTCTCGACTGCCCTGAACTGCCTCAGGCGACAGCGCTGCCGTCACGTGCTCTCCTTCCGGGACGACCATCTCCTTGGACTCTCTCTCTCTTCTTTCTCCTCTGGCATCTTACGCGTCAGTTAAACCTCGTTTGAAAACCCCGCCGGAGAAACCCTCTCGGAAAGGACCAACCAAGCCAGGCGCATTGAAACTGCTACACACGGACTTGAACCAATAAGCAAGTATTATAATTCCTCTGAAATTTGTTTAAACTGATTTCTGTGCTGGCTTCTCAAAAAGGTTTAACTGTGTAATTTGCCATTCTTTGATCATCTTTCTTTTCCTGTCTTTTCTTCATTTTCACTCTTGTGTATATATATGTGTGTATACCTTCTGTATATATTTTAGACGTATAACCTCTGTAGTCGTAGTTTGCATATATTAAACACATTATTCATGCTTGATTGTTCTTTTTGCTCATTTCAACAAAAGCCAGGTCACTTTAACGTTTCGATCCTATATCCTTGATTTATGTTTGGATGCTAGAATAGGAAGTCTTTCTTGTGGCCAGAGAACAGACCTTCCTTTTAACATTCTGAGGAGCTATAGTTTTGGGACAAACGAACAGTTTCTGTAAATAATTATTAAACCAGAACTAATATATATATAATTGATTACAATTCGTTGTTATTAATTCACCATATATGGTTAATTCCCCCTTGGGTCGGTATGTGCATAATAATTCATAAAGCTTTATGAATTATTATATTCATATTCCACCCATAAATTGATTAATAACTGTACGAATCGCTACACTAACAATAACTCTAATGTTTTCAACTACTTGTAAATCATGAGAAAATTCCCATTCTAAACAGTGACACGGGGCAGTGCAGTCGCCTGTCAATGACGTCAGTTACCCTTTGTTACCGCCTTTACTGACGTAGAAACCACATGACAACAGTGTCGTGGACAAATGCGGAAGTAGTGTCTAGGGTCCAGCAAACCACTAGCTTGCTTCAAGCAGTTCCTTATTTACTTCTTGCACGTTTTATGGTGGATTGTGTTACTTATTTATGGAACATAATTACTGTTTACCATCTGCCGCTGGTTCTGTCGACAAGGACAGCTCCCGTAAGCGTACGGGCCAACCAAACGACCCAAGAAGAGTTTGGGAAAAGAGGAGAGAAAGAGCGAGGATCAATATCGGTATTGCATTTTCTAGATGGAGAGAGCTTTGCGACAAACGCAACAAAAACTAGAAAGAGATGCCGATCTCGCTTGTTTTTACTCGACAGGTGAGCTGTTTTGATTCGTATTTACAGAAAACGTATGCCATTATAACGATCAACATGATTAGTATTATGGGGCATACATGCCAAATGCGGGGCATCGCGTCTCTAGACCCGCGCGAGGACGCGTCTGATCCATAGTCTGATCGCGTCTTTGCATTGACTTTGTATGTAATCTACTCGCGCAAATCGTTGAACTCGCGTTTGCTATGTATGCCCAATTATTGTGTTTGAATGTACACGAGTGTATATATTTGTTCAACAAGTGGTAACTGTGTGTTCACACCGCTGGTGGCGAGAGTGTCAACGTGAGCTAGTCATTCATTTTCAATGAGAGCCGGCGAGAGCGGCGCGGCGCGTCTTGGACGGTGAGAGCATCGAGGAGAGTTGAAATCAGGTTAACTTTATGGTAATGAGCTATGACGCGGTTCGGCGGCAACCAATTGGAATGTAGAGGTCCTCGCTTGAGAGGCTTCCGATTGGTTGACGCGACTTGTCATTTACTTTGACCCTCCCGTCAGCGGCGGTTTGAACGAACAGTACAGCGTTGTTGGCAGGGCGGCCAAGGCGAATGTTGACGCTCTCGCCGGCGGCGGTGTGAACGCACGGTAATCGTTTTCATATCATCTGACTAAACAGTAATCAATTAATTTGATAATTTACTGTCAAACTATATTTGCTGTATTGTATTGCAATATAGCATGACACAATATGTAATGGTGGCATGTGAAAATTGTCTTTTTCAGACACTTACGAAATCCAGTATTGGATAGATTTTGTTAGTTACTGTAGCAGCTACAGTGTAGTTGCTACAGTACAGTGTACAGTGTAAAGTGCAAGCCACTTTACTCCAGGGGCATTGTCCCTGTAATAAATGCACTGTAAGTTGTTTTGGATAAAATCATCTGCCAAATGCATAAAAGTAAATAAATGTACTTGAATTTTGTAAAGCCTTATTTAAATTGTGTCTTGAATAAATGCTTAAAGCTGCTTAGTTCTTATTTTATTCGAGATACTACTATAATACAAAATGCATACATTTACTATTTGTATTAGCTGGGTTAAAAAAACAGAGGGATCAACAACATAAAGCCAAGTAAATACTGACTGAATTTGTATGTTTGGGTGCAATAACACTTCAGCCACTATTTTACTGTGTGTAGTTAATGCAAAATTTGCACGGTTTGGCGTGATCCGAGCTAAGCGATCGTTAGATTTAATCATCATTGGCAGCACGATTTATTGTAGCCCTAATGCTTTTTTCCTCAGTTGGTCAGAACAAAAGTGGCAGACATGTTACTTACTTGTTCAGATGATATTTTCCAGTGAAAATTCTTATATTGGTCAAACTTTCAAGACATAGAATCTGTGATTCTGAAGTTCAGTATCCACACCGGTGCAGTGACTGACAGCAAGCATTAGATTCATCCGCGCTGACGAGCTGCGCCGACGCACAACGCACGTACAGATAACTGTTACGCATATGACTGCAATCGCATGTTTCAAACAGAGATGGCGACAAAGAGGAAGCACTGCGGACAGCAGCTTTAAGTGAAAAGAATCCTTGACCTTTAGCCATTATTTTGTTGTCTATTACATGTATAGATGTAGGCATTCATTAGCTGTATATTTGATGTCTAGTCTGTTTTTGGGTTATGGTTAGACGTCTATTAGATTTCACTGACAGCCCGAATTCAGCCTTATTTTAGCCTAGACCGCCGGGCTATGTTTGACAGCTATTAGACGTCTATTAGACATAAAATTGCTTGCTGGGTATATATATATAATTTTTTTTTTTTTTTTAAAGCAGTCTTTTTATAACTTATATTATGTGGGCCTCACATTTTTGTTTTAACTATTTAAGATGATTGATTTTTATCCATTAATTATTGACTTTTACCTCATTTTTATTGAAGATTTGTTTTAGAAAAGTTTGTTTTTAAATGGTTTTACTGTTTTAATCTTTTATTTGCTTAAACTCCTCAACACTTTCTTTGCTGATTTTTGCAGCAGCTTGTAAATAAAGCTCATCTTGGTTCTTGCTTCTCATCTCTGGTGTGATTCTTGTGTCCGTCGGCTCCATTATCACATGATCCCAATCTCTCTGTAGGACAGAAAGTGTTTGATTGCAGAATAAAGTTGAAGCTTTTCTTCCATTTTGTCCATGTTCATCAGTATCAACTGTACTAGGAGGCCAGATTTAGTCAGTTTCCTCCTTGATAAAGTCTGTCTGGAGCGTCTGTAGAGGATAACGGAGGCTCCGGATGGCCTGGGTCGCAGCGGAGAGACACAGACATCACTTTCACCAACATCTCTCCATTCTTGTGTGTTTGATCTCTACATTTTCACAAAGAGACATTAGATTTCTGTTTTCTAAAGAGGCAAACATTACATCAACACATTGTTGTGGATTATATGTGCTCTGAAACAATCAATTAGTGAAATTTAAACTGAATCCCTTTCCTTAAATTGGTCTGTGTTTCTTAATTCTTCCGATTTGACTAAGTTTGACTCAGAACCGTTTCATGTCATTGCAGGTGGACCTGCTGAAAGATTCTGGAGAGACTGACCCTGACTGGACACCATCCCTACATCAGGAGCACGCCAGCATTAAACACACAGGCTCCCTAGTTCACTAGTTAGGGCACTGATCAGGGGTCAGCCACTGTAAGGACTGTCTCAGTCACAGACGGAGATGATTTACACTGAATTATGTCTCTTTGTTTGAACACAGAGTAGCAGAGATTATTGACTGTTGTGAGATTTTCACAGAGAATCATCCAATCTGAAAGAGCACGCTTGAATCTCGTGTAGAACTGTAGTGTAGAAATGTGCTGATGATCACACTAGAATACTGTCATTTGACATTTATGCAACTTTGTTTACTTCCACTGTGTCCATCTACAGTTTAAGAAGAACATTTGGTGCTTTTTACAGTCGCGCATCAACAAGAATTCATGTAGAATTAACATTTTCAAAATGTGCCGTTCTTTATTGTCTTCTTGTAATCAACACTTCAACAGCTAAATCAAGTGTTTTTAATGAATTCATGTTTATGCACTTATACCGGAAACCAGATATTTAACTTTATCATGAATGAGGATGGATGCAGCACTACAAATGATCCAGATTATATTAATAAATGTTCTGAATCGATAAGAGTTTATCCAAATAAAAGCTCCAGGAATATTTGTTTTAATTTATCTCTGTATAGCAGTTAATGATTTCTTGAATGATCTCTTCTCTGAATAATAGCGATATCTTACAAATGGCGCCTTGATGACGTCACACATAATAAACCCACGTGTCTGACAAAGAGCGATAGCATTAATTTACAAAACAATGAAGATATATAGAGACACCAGGATTGCCACTATATGGCAAATTCTTCATTCATATGCAAAAATTTGCAAACAGTATTTCATGCAATCTCCAGTTTGAAATTGAATTGTGCTCACTTCTTAAATCTCTATTTAAAGAGTAAATTCCCTATGATTCCTTAAATATAATGAAGAAATATTAAAAGAAAATTCAAGTATTTAGGAGATATCCTAGTGTATCAATGTCTGTATGTTCGTGTCTGTCATTGTCATGTCACTCCAGCACAGTAGGTGGCGCTGTGAACCTAGAGCTTGTGTTTATTTGCCATTAGCGCCAGTAAAGGTATAAAAGAAGAAGAAACAGTTTCACAGATCTTCACATTTGACCAGAGAAAAGGCATGGTGGTATCCTTTATTATCAAAGGCCCGGCTGGACCCGACCGGTAGTGATGGCGAGATGAAGCCTCATGAAGCATTGAAGCTTTTCAGCCAAGTGGTTCACAAAAAGGTTCATTTCTCGAGGCTTCATTTGCTCACAATACCACCTGGTGGTCAAAGAGTGTAAAACAAGTAGATACATTACAGATGACCCGATGTGATCTGTGATACACTGTATTTTGCGGCAGTTATGGCCTAGAAATAATGGTGAAGAAAAAATCAATTTCCACAAAGACTTATATATTTATTTTTAATGTAATGTGTATTTTCTGGTTGTATATAATGATTGTATAACATAACTGTGTAATAAACGTATTGGCTTCAAATGAATGGGGCTATCAAATGTGTGTAAACAAATTCTTTGGTCATAACAGGCAGGAGGGGAGATATTATTATTCTAAAACCACAAATTCTGAGGGGATCCCATGGTTATATGTCTGTCAAAATGTCGCGTCAAGATTTGAACCGCATCCAGTCGAACCATTCGAACCAGTCAGGCAGAAGCGAGGCTTCGAACGTCATCATTGACGTCATTGATCTAAAGCGATACAAGCCTCGAGTCGATACGCGCTTCACTGAAAGCTTCCGGGATTTCTCGACACACGCTCCGAAGCCTCGGCACAGACCGTAACATCACTACCGACCGGACCACGCGCCCAGGTAACACATCTAGTGCTGAACTAAAGATAAAGATGGAGCATCCAGTTTCAAAAGTTTACACGTTCGGCCAGAGGATGGGGCTGGAGGTGGCCTTCTTTATTAAAGGCCCAAATGGACTAGAACACGCGCCCAGGTAACACATCTAGTGCTGAACTTTCTCAAGTGTGTGAGTTTCTCTCAACAGCTGCTGTTTCTGTAACCTGATGATCATCAATAAAGTGAATGTTGAACCTGTAGCACTAGTGTTGAGACTCTTGACTGCATTGACCAGTCAGTCGTGTTTGCTGTAGTGTTGGCATGACATATTGAGCCTCATTGTGCACAATGTGTAGATGTTAAATGCAGAAGACATGACTTTTAAATTCCAGTGCAGGAGATTATTTTATAACACGTATAATGTTTCAGTTTTTCTGTTTTTGATTAATTCTGTCCTTTTGAACTTTAATCTTCTGCTGTGCAAATTATTAATTTAATTCTGATTCACTTTCAGATCTTCCCGCTGCCCCTCCTCTTTTTCTTACGTTTTTAACTATTTAAGAATTATTTTATCCATTATCCCCATCCAAGATTTTGTTTCTCCTCACTGCCCGTCCTCCACCACTTTTTTTATTTTATTTTTTAACATCTTTTATAATTATATTATGTGAGCTTCACATTTTTAACTATTTAAGAAAAT
>JAOTNS010003426.1:0-12935 GCA_028476615.1 Culter alburnus | reverse complement strand
TCTCAAAGTTAATTTTTGTAGCTAATTTTTGGACATTGAATGGCTTTTCTGAGGTAGGCTATATGTGACATTTGTACATTTTATTGGTGCCTTTCTGCGGTTGAAACACTGATTGATCGCGTGTGACATGATACAGATTTCGGTAAGTTGTACTGTATCTTTCAACTTGCCTTTGGATGTTCAATCATGTTTATGTGTGTTGTAAATAGTAAAGCGGAAGATATGGTTGGTTCACTACAGCGATTTGTCACGCCACAGAGCACCAAGAAAGATCATGACTCACTCCAGTCTATGGGAAAGTAGCCCATTTTCGATCCTTGTGAGAATCTTGTAACACGCACACACTTCGGATCTAAACGATTCAAATAAATGACGTATTTTGATTCAAAATGGCTAATTTCGCCAAAAAGTGAGTAGTTTGCAGGTATGATAAATTAGAAAACTAAATAGAGCCAATAGATAACAGCACTCCTACCGTCATGGCGGCAGAGCAAATCCACCGTAATGTTTGCTAAAACTACTTGTTGTACCACGAACTGTAGTTTTAATAGTTTTTTAGACAAGGATGTAGTTGTTTAGACCTGAAATATGTGACTCATATTTAATAATAGTGCCCATTTTACAATTGTTTCAGAGATGCGAGCTCCAGGCCGTCAGCGGCCGTTCAGTGCTTGTGTAAGTGTTATACCTCTGAAAAGAGGGAGATGAACAATCATAAAACTCGCGGATGTTTCCCCACCGCGAACTTTAGAATGAAGAAACCCGCAAGATTCCCCTAGTGTTCCAGCAGGCAAGAGCAATCGATGTGGAGGACAGATGGAAATGGGTGATGGCACCAATGACCTGGGTGAGAAATCACTGAATTAAATGATTCTCCAATAAATGATCAATATCACATGAACATCTAATGCTGATTGTTGATGAGGTTTGAGACTGGACAACCTAATAGTTACAGTGACAGTTACCTAATAGTTACAGACCTAATAGTTAAGACTGTGGAGGGATACATACAGTTAGGCCTGTGACGGAACGCATAACCGCGGTGATAAGATGTTGACCGCGGTGTTTAGGTCATCGTCATCACCGCACTCTTTTTATTATTATTATTATTATTATTATTATTTGCTAGTGAAAGTTACAGGAATGCATATGATGTGTTATATGAAGTATAAACAATTTGTCATTGTTTGCCAATTTACTGTCTTCTGTCCCGGCAGCGTCCGCAGTATTTCCTCTGTGTTTTTTTTTTTTTTTTTTTGCAAGGTGGTGGGGGGTGTCTGCCGAACGAACAGCAAGAGCAGAACGAATTTGTCAAACGTTTTAAACTCAACAAAATTGTGAAATGCATATATCAAGAGCATGCTCACAGATGAAAATAACAGAGAACAAAACAGCGTTGGATGAAGTAGATTCATCGCCCTGCACCGGCCTCAGATATAGGCCCTATCCAGTCTTTTTTTTCCCGTTCTCCCAAAACAGCTTATAGCCTATACTACTGTTTCAGCTATTAAAATAGTTCAGTTTTGTATGTAATGCAAAAATGGTTATACTTCGTTTCTTTTCTTTATAAAATTAATTTACAAAAACGTTTGGAGCATTTTTTTTGTTAGTTAAATGTAAGTTTTTTTTTTTTTTTTAAGGCTAATGGCCAAGCGGCCAGCGGCAGACAATGAGTTGATCATAGCCTATGTTTGAATAAATTTAGCCTTCTCAAATCATAAGGACTTGTCTAAAATATAATCTATAGATATAAAACAGTTCAAGCATAGGCCTATCACAATGTTAGTTTAAATGTTTAACCTAAATAAATGTGCGCTCTTAGACGCATATCGGAGTGAAGCTGAAGCGGGCTCTGCAGGACATGGAGGCGTTAGCGAGATCTCTTGCATTTTTTTATGTTGCTCTGTTCTGAATAGGCCTACCTTAAAATTTAAAGGATTTGCTGCCATGCAATTTTGTCTGATATATGAATATATTTACTAGCCTATTTTTTAATCCATACAGCAAATGCTTTAAAACAGCTTTTATATATAGCCTACATCTCAGGGCCGGGTTTCCCGATAGAGCTAGATCGGGCCCAACAAATCAAGCCCGTCTCTACCCGAGCCCGAGCACGTTGTGTCCGAGCCCTGCCTGACCCGACACGTCCACTGCAATTATGAGCCCGAGCCCGATTTAAACCCGACCATTTTTAATATGTGGGCCGTTATAACCAGAGGCGGCGCCAGATTTTTAATTTTTTATTTTTTTTTATGCTGCTGTGCTTATAAGCTGCGCAGTTTTATATATATATATATATATATATATATATACATACAGTAGCCTATTATATAAATAGCCTACTAAATGAGCAAAAATTGGCCACTCAATATGAGCTAAAAGTTCAATTATTTTAATTATCATAATTAAAGTTTGAATTTTATTACATTGAACAAGCACACCATTCAGCATTCAATCAAATATTCTTAAAGATTAATTGTTATTAATAATGTTACTTCAACATATTGTTATTCCAACATAATATGTGTGTGAGCAACAAGCAAGATGTGCATTTGTAAATTCGGTGACAGCGTGTGTTACGAGTTTCCAAAGGTGCAAGTGTGACCGCGGCGCACCGGCGCCTCCATGTCATTATTATATTGTCTGCTATATTCTTTTTATGTATTAAATCCAGGCAATTGGTTGATGAAAAATGTATTAAAAAGATAATTATACTAACGAAATTCACTTTAAAGAAATCTTTCTTCAAAACAAAACTTAACAAACTTGAAACTAAATGTGCTTATTTAATGGCTAAAACACGTAGGCTACTTACAGACTCTCTTTTTGTACAAATTGCAGCACATTCATTTAATTCTGAATTTTGCACATGTAAGTTGAAATGCATTTGTTTGTGCATAGTAAAACATATCTGTAGCATTGATCAAGTTCATAATTGTGCGTGCATTTATTAATTATTATCTTAATGAATAATATGACAAGGAAGAAGCATGTAAACTGCGTTGTTTTTATTTATTAAAATGTTTAAAATTGATTCCTTAGGCTCTCTCCTGTTTTAATTTTTTTCTTTGCTTCTTGCACTTAAGCTACTGAATAGTACAACACGCACAGCAGGTGTGATGCGTCACGCGTGCGAGGCTGCGAGTGCCAGTGGACGAGACGCTGCTCATGACACGCGACGTGCTTTTTCAAGGGACTCGACCCGACCCGGCCCGAGGACGGTGGCGGGAAAATATCGGCCCGGCCCGGCCCGGCCGGGTCGGGTCGGGGTCGGGTCGGGTCGGGTCGAGACCGGGCTCGGGCAGAGAATCTAAGCTCCATTTCCCGATAACGATTGATCTTAGTGCTTAAGAGTGTTTTCTACGAGGCATTTTGCGACCGTTCATTATTGTTTCATGTGCGTTTCCCAAAAATGCACTTAACACAGTCGCTACTTTGCTATCCGTTTGTCAAGTGCTGAAATGTCATTTAATAGAATGGCTTGTAATTGTAGTAGCCTACTACACCCACGTTTAATGCTGCGTTCTAGACAACTCGGAAATAATAAATATAATACAATATTATAATACATACTATTAAGTTGAAATAAATGTAAATTTTATTTATTATTGTTAATATAATTTGCAGTTTAAATAATAAAAGACCGACTGCTTTATTTCCATGTTCATTTACAAGCTGCATGCGTTCTTAAGTCATTATATTTCCACGGAGGTCGGGGGAGGGGGGTTGCGATTAACCGCCAAACCGCGGTAAGAAAAATCCCATACCGTCACAGCCCTACATACAGTAGAGGTGGAGACAATCTAAACAAGCATCCAAATGCATTGAAGAATCAGCCCATTCCCGGCATTTCCCAGCCATGATCTAATCACAGTGTCATTCAAATGCTAGGTGCTAATCCAATCAGTCTGCATTCCTATTCAAAGCATGGGACAGGGGCTCCAAGAGCCAATAGGTGAGAGTCTCTGGCTTATTTGACTTAATTAAGAGAACAGGAAGTGGCAGAAAACTCTTGCTGGAAACTTTGCTTAAAGGGGCTCTGTGTAGGAATGACACCCAGTGGTCAAAATAGGTACTGCTGTCCAAATTCAAAATATTGTTTGCCCTGCCCCCTCGTTCAAAGACCGGGTGGCCAGCTTTGACAATGAGGAGGAGACTTACACACTGTAAGCTGATGAGTTGATTTTAATATGCTGTCGTTCATAGAGATTTTTAGATGAATGCAGAGGCTTTTTAGGTCAGGTAGAATCTGCGATTCTCTGACCCAGTTTGTTTGCTTGTTTCCATGGCTGCAATACGTGGTGTTTTTCCGCCAAATGGCAACTGTGATGTCGAAAATACTATTGGATAAACTGCAGCACAAAACAAAGACAGACATTCCGACACGGAACACACATTTCAAAGTAGAATATCTGGCTGTAGCATTGTTTTTCTGAGAAACAAGTAGGTGAACTTAGCATGTTTCCTCAATATCTGCTAACTTATTGGGGTATTTTTATACTTTATTAAAGTGAAATATCTTACATAGAGCCCCTTTAACAGAATAATTCATCTGATGTCATCATCTTTGCCTTAAAATGCTAAATACAATGTACTTCACCTTAGTATTTCATGTGATGTTATGTCAGGATGTAGGATCAGCAGATCTTAAACTTTTTTTGGATAAGGAAAGTCTTGGTTCAGCTTATCTGTGACTGATGCAGTCGTTGTGTCTTTTCCAGGTGATCCAGGAACCAACGAGCATTGAGACAACAGAGAGCAGGGGCTGAGGAGAACCAGGACGGTATGGGAACAGCAGGTGAGTAGAGCACAGGTAAGACGATCCGAGAACACAACAAGGTAAGGTTGAGACCAGACTGAACAAACAGGAAGAGTGCAGTTTTGTAGAGTAGACTGGTGATTGTAGACAGGTGCAGGAAATTAGTAATCAGGTGAATGTGGTGCGTGATGACGGTGGTGACTCCCTGACAGCTACGAATGCACCAGATTTAAATATTCATGAAATTATTACTACTGCTACTAGTACTTGTCAGGGTGTACTGTGGTAGAAAGGAATCGCTTGACGAATAGGAGTCCAAACAAAACACTCTTCAATATAATCCACTAGGAAACAGAAGGAAAACACAGGAGAATCACGGGTAAACACTTTGTACCTTTAACTTACACTCTCAGTTTTAGTTCTGTCAGGATCACTATCACCAAAGATGGCTGTTTGTAAACCAAAATAATAACCAGTGGGAGTATACATTTTTAATGACTTATTTATGAACAAAGAAAAGTAATATGCGCACTCCCAGCTCAACTTAGATCATCAGAATCACTATTAGGTAAACAAACAAAAATCGGCACACTGCCACTGCTGCTCTCAAAATTTATTAAAAAGACTGACCTGACGAAGACCTCTTTGGATGAACCATTGTCTTTTAATAAATTTTGAGAGCAGCAGTAGCAGTGTGCTGATTTTGTTTGTTTACCTATTTATGAACAAAACCTAAATACCCGGACTCTTACTTTGAAATATGTTTTTCTTTCTTCTTTCTTTCTTTCTTTTTTTTATTCGAACAACAACCAATAAAAATAAAATAATATATTAAATACAACAATTGTTACCACATAAAAAAGAAAATTATCTACGAATAATCATCAATTCATTACATGTGTCCAAAAAGGAGCGGGATGAAGCAAAAGCTTATCATTTACCCACCCCTTATACAACCATTCCAAATACCATTATTAAATATTTTTCGATATATACTATATCTTCATAGCACAATAACAAATAAACCTTTTTATAAACTCAAACCAAATTTTACCTTTTATTCCAATCCACCCATCACCCTTAAGTCTTAATACAATCAATTTTAAATCCACCCTCACATTCACTCTTGTTCATCCTCATATCCTTTTAGTAACTCGTTTTTATACAACTTTTTAAACTGTTTAAAGTTTGTACAATATTTTAACACCTGCTCCAAATTATTCCACAACCTCACCCCACATATAGTGATGCACATACTTTTTTAGAGTTGTCTTATTTTGAGCTTTTTAAAGTTTAATTCATCTCTCAAATTAAATTATAGTAAATTATTGCTTGCTTTAAACATGACTTGTGCCATCTTAAATCTTGCTTTATTTAATATTGCTATAGTCTTTACCAGTTCTGCTTCAATATGTTTTATATGTGGTTTCCAGCTGATTTTGTGGTCTAAAATAACACCAAGATGTAAGATAACTATTATTTATATTTATAAATATAAATGGAAAAGATGGCGCGGTGTGCTGGCTGGCGTCTGCTGCTTGGCTTGTTTATTTGGTTTTTATTTCTCTTTTTTTTTCTTTTTTTTTTACTTTTTATTTTTGCATTTTTTAATTTTCACAATAAACAAGATAACAACTGGTAGGGAGCTACAGATACAGATCTTCCATTTGTTTCATATATTTGAGTGGGTTACATAGCTGGTCCATTTCCACCATCGTAATTTACATTTATGTGCTTCCAATCTCAGGTCGTGGGTCATTTTTCCATGGCAAATATTCCACCATGATATTCTTCCATGGTCCAGACTCAAAGGCTCACTTTTCAACCAATTCCTCGTTATAACTTTCTTACTTGATATCAGCATCACTTTGAATAGATGAATGTCTTCCCCTCTAACAACATCTTTAGTTAACAGGCCTAAATACAGAGTCTGTGGGTCATTCGATATTTTGTAACCCAAAATCTTTTCCATTTCTATTACAATAGATTCCCAGTAGGGGCAAATTTTTATACATGACCAAAATATATGAGAATGATTGACATTGACATCCCCGCAGAGTCTCCAACACTGTTGTTTTTTTTTTTAACTGTTTGCTTTTAATGAGGGGTGTAATAAAGTATCTCACCAAGTTCTTCCAGCCAAATTCTCTCCATTGTCTGGAGCTAGTAGAAGTTTGTTGTAAAAGACAGATTGAATGCCAATCATTCTCTGACAGTTTAAGCTGCAGTTCTGCTTCCCATTTCTGTTTTATGTATAGCGAGTCAAACCTATTGCAATTTTGTAAACATTTATACAGCCTGGATACAATTTTCGAAGGTAAATGTCTGTATGCCCCTGTGACCATATCAATTAATTCACTGCCCTCTTGAGAAAGGTGATTTTCATGTCTGTTATAAAGATGTCTTAGTTGGAAATACCTAAATAAATCAGAGTTTTCCAAGTCAAATTCCCTTTTCAAGTTTTCAAAAGATTTAAACTTTTTCCGTCTGTTAATGTACACTGCAGTGATTCCCTTGTCAATCCATCTTGTAAATGTGCTATCCATCTGACCACATTTGAATTTTGGAGAGTACAATGGCCAGATCACAATTTACAATCCTCCTCCATTTTGTATTTATTCATTATAACCCACCAGATCTTAATTGTTGTATCTACTATAGGATTTGGTTCTATACGTTGGTTAAATGTTTTCTCACCCAACCTTGCTTGTGGCTGACATGATCCGTAGTTAAGCTCAATGTGTTTCATTTGGAGTAATATTCTGATGAGCACCAGAAAATTATATATCTCAGCTGGGCAGCTAGGAAATATTCTTTAAAATTTGGAAGAGCAAGTCCTCCTATTTTTTTTTCTAGTTGTAGAGTTTTGAGCTTAACCCTTGGTCTTGCCCCCTTCCAAATAAATCTACTTACTTGTTTATCCCATTTATCAAATTGAGTATTTGGTATACAAAACTGGCAGTGAAATTAATAAATAAAGCAATCTAGGTAACACATTCATTTTTTATCACCTCTATCCTTGAGCTTAAATCCATGACTAGTGTTGCCCATTTTGTCAAATCTTTTTGTATAGTTTCATAATCTTATTATAATTAGCCTCATATAATGTATTTAGTTCTCTAGTAAGGTAGACACCTAAATATTTTTATTTTCCTGAATCCCATTTAGTTTGTACGCTCGTCTGATTGAGTCAGCTGGTCTATATTTATACAAAGAACTTGGGTTTTTGATATGTTTAACTTATACCCAGATTTCCCTCCAAAGTCTTTTAGTAAGTTAAAAGTTTAGGAAATGTATAATCCGGATTGTTGAGGTATATAATAATATCATCTGCAAAGAGACCTAATTTATGATGACTGTGATTCCTTTAAGTTCATTACTTTGTCTTATACATTGAGCCAAAGGCTCTATAAACAAGGCAAATAGGGAGGGGCTCAGACAGCATCCCTGCCTTGTCCCTCTGAAGAGCTCGAATCTGTCTGTTAAGTCGCCATTATTTTAATTCTAGCCACTGGTTTATCGTACAGGGCCTGTAACATTTAATGATAGTTTTATCAAAACCCATTCTTTTCAAAACCGCAAAAAGAAATTCCAGCTGACTCTATCGAAAGCCTTTCCGCGTCAAGACTTACTAAGGCTGTTCTGTTTTTGACTTCATTAATTATATGTAGTGTGCGCCGGATATTATCTTGCGTTTGGCGACCTTTTATAAAACCTGTCTGGTCCTCATCTATCAGGTCTGGGAGGAAGTTTTCTAATCTTCTAGCGATTATAGACGTGAATAATTTATAATCAACATTCAAAATGGAAATTGGACGATAAGACTCACATAACTTTTTTTTACCTTCCTTGGTGACTGTTATCATGGCCTCTTTCCATGAGGGAGGACATTTTGCATGTTTGAGTGTCAATTAAAGGATTCCAACAATAGAGGGGCAAGGACTTCTTTATAAACTTTGTACCATTCGTTAGGATAGCCATCCGTCCCTGGGCTTTTTTTGCTTTTCAATCTACTGATAGCCTTATCAAGCTCTTTTTTAGTAATGGGTGAATTTAATGATACATTTTGAGAGGTTCCTATGGAGGGGAGATCTAATTCAGCTAGATAATCTTCGATTTCTTTTCTATCAACTTGTTCTGATTGATTATACAGAGATTTATAATATTTATAAAATATATTTTTGATTTCCTCAGGTTATATTTTATGTCCTTACTTTCTGGGTCTCTGATTTTGATAACTGAGTTTCTTATTTGCTGTGATCTTAATCTTTTTGCTAATATTTTGATAGCTTTGGGACCTGATTCATAAAAGATTTGTTTTGTGAATCTCAATTTCTTTTCTATCTCCTCATTTGCCATGTCTGATAATTGTTTTCTAATTCCTTTTATCATTCCAGCCAAATTATCACTCTTATCTGTATGCTGTTGTTTTTCTAGTTTTCTCATACTTTGTTCTAATTCAGCTTGTAGTTGCTTTTCTTTTTTTTAATGTGAGCTAGCCTTGATATCAGATTTCCCCTCATCACTGCTTTGACGGTGTCCCATATTATTGTTGGCTCTGTTTGTTCATCCTTATTATTGGCTATACAGTCCTGAATCTCTTTTTTGATTTCTTGCATCACGATTTCATTATTAGAATATTAACATTCAATTTCCATAATGTTGTTTTGTTTGGACAATCAAGATGTATGGTTAAGTATATAGCATTGTGATCTGACACATCTGCTATTCCGGTTTCACAGTCTATTACCCGGTGTCTATCTATTGTATTCATCAGAAAGTATTCAATCCTAGAATGTACCTTATGTGCAGCAGAATAATGCGTATAGTCTCTCTCTGATGGATGAAGATCTCTCCAGATATCACAGAGACCTGCATCTTTAATTAGGATGTTAAGATTCTTGGATTTAATGTTTGTATATCTTTTAGTACTTGTTGTGTCTTTAGTATAATTCAAAATTGTGTTCCAATCGCCTCCACATATCAAAATCCCCTCACTCATTATTGTTATTGATTTAAAACAGTGATTTAAAGAATGTTTTATCTTCCTCAGGGGGTGCATACACATTAACTAATGTAACAATAGTATTATCAATCCTCCCTTTAACGATCACATATCTGCCATATTTATCGGAACATTCCTCAGTCAATTCAAAATTAACAGTGTTTGAAATAAGGGTGATAACTCCTCTCCTTCTGCTATTCTTGTGCGAGCTATAAAAGGAATTTATGTAACCAAACTTTTTAAATTTCTCATGCTCTTCATTTGACAAATGAGTTTCTTGTATGAATATCACTTGCATTTTATCCCTTTTTAATTTCGCTATCACCCTACTCCTCTTTATCGGGTTACCCAGACCATTTACATTAATTGTCTCAATTTTCAGTTTACATGACCCACTCATACCCTGAGTATATTATTGCTGTAGACCCCACAAGTGAACAAGAACTAATAACGAGAACAAAAAACATTAAGAAATAAAATAAACAAGAACAATGATACAGGGGATACCTGTGACTCCAACTCAAAGGGAAAAATGTCTCTCCCAACTGGGCCCCGTCGGTAGGCCTAGGGTAGTGTCTCCCGTAAGGGGAGGGCCCTATGTAAGGTTTGGGAACTACTTCCATCCTAAATGTCCAACGTCCTAACTCCTTCACTGGTGCCTCTCCTCAGTACTATGAATTACAGAGGCCTCCCTGTGTCAATGATGTAAACGCTACACATCAGTCATTTTTTCCCGCTTCTCTGAAACTCCATCAATTTCTCTTTTGCCCTCTGCGCAGTAGGGACTCTGTGCTCTCGCCGGGGGCGCGCCTCCCGCTGCCATCCCAAGGATTTCTGAAGTCGAGTCTCCATAGCGACTTCTTCAGTAACCGCTGTCGGCACCTCCACTTCCAAGCCCTGCTTCCGCAACTCCATCCCAGCTTCGTGTGCGCTGCTGTATGTTCCAACGCCGCTCTCCCAGTGGATTCGTATGCTCGTGTAGGGTGTTTGGAAACGTACACCCTTTTCCTTCAGCACTTTCTTAATCTCTTGATATGCCATGCGATTTTGGACGATCTCAGTTGCATAGTCGTGGTCAAAATAAATGTTTCTTCCATTTGACTGAATGCGTCCTTTTTTCCACGCTTCTTTGAGGATTAGCTCTTTAGTAGTATATTCTTGAAAATTTACTATAATTTGTCTCGGGTTATTATTGGGTCGGGGCTTGGCTGCGAAGACTCTGTGGGCTCGCTGAATTTTAAGATCCAAGTCGGCTGGCAGAGGTAACTCACGCTTGAGGAAATCTGTCACGAACTGCATCACAGACTTCCCTTCCTCTCCTTTTCCTATCCCGAAAAGGCGAATGTTGTTCCTTCACGATCTGGATTCGAGATCAGTCAATTTGTTTTGAATGCTCCTCTGTTGCTTAATGCTTTCAGTCAGCGCTTCAGTCAGTTCCACTGTCATGTCCTCAACATGCCCAACGCGATTCTCCGCTTCTTCCATTCTTTCAGTCAGGCCTCTCATTTCCTCCGTCAGGCTGTCAAGTTTATTACCCATCTCCTGTCGCAGGGTATTGATGTCCTTCCTTAGTTTGTCATTGTCCTCCTTCAATTCGGATTTAAGCGTTTCTATTGCTTCCAATATAGCGCTCGAGGTTTTACTAGTTCCATCCGGGCTCGCGTTTGTTTGCTCGGTTGCGTTGCTAGCTTTTGTCGCGGTTATTGCTTTGTCTCCTTTAGGCATTTTGCGTCTTTTGGGCCTTTGATATTTCGAACCCCACTCAAATGCTTAACTTACTCTATTAATGGATAATATATCATCGAGTTTAGGTGGGTATTTTCCATCAATCTCGGAGAGCGGTCACCAAACACGTCTGACTCGTTACGCCATCACCGGAAGTCCTTTTATTTCTCTTTTAACTCAAAATGTTTTTAGTTTGATTGTCTACGACCGTCAAATGCTCTTGAATATAAAGGACTCTGTTGAGGTTTCATCAAACGCTGATTTGAAATTCTTTCAATCAAACTTAATCATATTTCCCCAATATTACGAGCGCTGCACTGGCTGCCGGTTTGTTTGGTCTGCTTTTTGTTTTTAAAGTCCTAAATGGATCAGCTCCAAAATATCTCTCTGAACTGTTGAAAATAAATAACTCTGCTAGATCACTAAGGTCATCTAATCAAAGATTGCTAATGGTTCCGAGATCTAGACTCAAGACGAGGGGTGACCGTGCTTTTTCTATTATTGGTCCAAAATTATGGAATAGTCTTCCTCTATCTTTAAGACTAGTATCCATAGAGTCTGAATTTAAATCTAAGTTGAAAACCTACCTTTTCTCTCAGGCTTACGACTGTATTTGATTTTTAAACATTGATTTGGGTTTGATTGATTGATTGATTGACCAAGAAATGTATTTTCATAGACTCTTTCTATACTAATATTATCAATTCTACTTCAGGTTTAGTATACTTTACAAATAACATAATCTTTGTTTTAGCTATATTTAATGATAATTTATTTACATCAATCCACCGTTTTAATTTAATCATTTCCTTTGCTATCGCCTCCAAAAGCTGCTTTAAATTGTCCCCAGAACAGAAAATATTTGTATCATCAGCAAATAAATAAATTTTAATATTTGGTACTCTACAAATATCATTAATGTACATTATGAAAAGTTTGGACTTAGGACCGATCCCTGTGGTACTCCACAAGTTATATCCCTACATTTATTTTTTTGATCACCGATTTCCAAAAATTTTTGCCTGCTTTTCAAATAGCTACTTACCCAGTTCAATCCAACTCCTCTGATTCCACACCTCTCCAATTTCTGTAATAAAATGTCATGATTTATGGTATCAAATGCTTTCTTTAAATCTATGAATATTCCTATCACATATTTTTTAGTATATATACAATTTGTAATTTCCTCAATTCCATTATATTATTTTCTGCTCCTGGGGTACGATATTTAATAAATTCTCTAAACAGTGTTTTTTACAGGCATTTAATAAACCTTTTGTAATCCATGACTATTTGTTTGTATTGTTATGTTTATTTCTATATTGTTTTACAGGACAGTTTTTATCATACAATGATGTAAAAATATTTAGAAATTTATTATATGCTTATAAACATCATCTTCTTCATATACTACATTCCAATTTTGTTTCAGTATAATGCATCTCA
>JAOTNS010003425.1:0-15968 GCA_028476615.1 Culter alburnus | reverse complement strand
CATACCATGGATGAGAATCCTGTGTGAGTGCCCCTGGCAAGACATTATCTCACCTAAAGTAATCTCAGTCCATGTAGGCCTACACATCAGAATATTTCATAGCTTGAAGCATTTTTGTACATATTTTAGTGTTGATAGTATTATGACTCAGATACTTAGGGATCAGAGCATTAATAAACGTGGACAAGAGATACTGACTGGCGTTACATTTTTTTATAATTTTATATTTATATTTTAATGCTATTAAAAGTGTCCTCTGTAAAGTCATAAAGTAAATGAACGAGAAACTATGGAAGCTTGTTTCAAAAAAAAAGGTAATTGCAATATTTTCAATTTTGAAAAGTCAGAATTGTGAGATATTAACTCAAATTGAGAGTTATAAAGTCCAATTCGGAGAAAAAAAAGACTTTATAATTGCAAAATATTTTTAAATAATATATATATATTATATATAAAGTCAGAATTGTGAGATATAAACTTCAAGGAAATTGAGAAAAAAATCAGAATTTAGAGTTTATTTCTCAGAATTGTGATTTATATCCAGTATCCACCACTGTAAAAAAAGATAATTACAATGTTTTTTTAAATTGCAATTATGACTTTTTTTCCTCGCAATTGCGACTTTACATCTCACAATTCTGAGTTAAAAAAGTCAGAATTGCGATAAAAAAAGCAATTATCTTTTAATTTTTTTATGCCGTGGCAGATACAAGCTTCCATAAGATGGTGCCAGTTGCGTCTATGATCAGTAGTCTATGATCTACTGATCATAGACTGTAAAAAAAAATATGGACCATAGACTGTAAAAAAAAGATGGACGCTGCGACACCGCTTCCTTCCATTGTAATGAACTGAATGTAAAACGTACGATGATGGGCGTTGACATGTTACGCAAAAACGTCAGTTTGGAGCCTGGGCATGCGCAGAAGGAATCGTCAGTGGAGCCCGGAGGCGGAGTCGCGGTATCAAACTTACGCCCAGACGACTGCGTCATCATTGATGTATTTTAAATAGGCTATATAAATTATACACAATTTAAAATTCTACCAATAAAATAATAGGCTATTCTGTTTCTAGAGCAATAATATTTTTGAAACAGCAAATTCAGTAGAAAAACTCAATATAATATGCCACTAGAAACAATTCTAAAATGTCAGAAACGGTCCTGCCATTTTAAATAAAGTTAAACTAACGTTACAGGACAGGAGATCGATTGCTCTAATAGGCTATCATTAGTTTGTCCTGCTAATTATTATTTTATACCCATAAAATAATTAGTAACTGCCAGATAATGATGGCCTGCTTTTTCCCGTCATGGCTAACGTTAGGCGTGTTATCTTAACTAATAACATTTATTAATTAGCTTAGCCCCAGATTTAACGTTACTGAAAAAAGCTCAGTGATCCGTCAGATCCTGTAGGCAGTGATGGGAATAACGCCGTTATAAATAAACGGCGTTACTAACGCCGTTACTTTTTTCAGTAACGTGATCAAACGAATTACTTTTTCTCCCGTTACAACGCCGTTACCGTTACTGGCAAAAAAAATGCTGCGTTACTATAATTGAGCTCACTGAAGCGGTTTTCATCTAAGTAGGCTCTCTCTTAGCCATAGGACCTGCAAAGATTTTTTCTCTGTGTGTGCTGCGGTTAGTCATACTCAAATATAATTTAAACTGATAAATGAATGATGCTCTCTGTGTGTGTGTCTATGAGCATGCGAGCTGAGCGCGAACTCAAACCAGAATACCCCTTGTGACATGCTGGATCGAAAAAATGGGAAATAGCCTAAGTTGTTTAGTCGACTAGTAGCTATTCATTTAACCATTAGTTGACTAATCACATTTATATTAATTTAATTTCTTAAATACTGGAGAGAATAAACCATAATATGAGCGTTTATGTAATAGACACTCAAGCGCATGCATAAAGCTTGCCATAAAGAACCGGCAAAAGTAATAATTATGAATGTGATAAAACACAGCAAGGAGACATTTAATTGTTTATTAATAAAGTAATGTTTTCTGAATCAGTGTCGGCTGCAAAGATGAAGTTGACATTGCTGACTCATCATCTCCGCATATACTGGACCGCCTAGAGAGAATGCACATTTCATTCGGATTAGGCTGCATAATCAGAGTAGGCCTAGCCTATTTCTTTTCGTTTTTAGATATTTCAAGCTTTCTATAGATATATTTCTCATGTCTGCGAGGCAAGCAGCCTCTGAGTTTCGGTTCTGTAGCCTGTAGACGCGCTCCAGTTCACGCGCCAGTGATCGCGCCCGCGCCTGCCATGAGTCTGCTATATTTGCTTCTTATTTATTAAATCCAGGAAATTGATTGATGAAACATTGATTAAAATTAAGATACAATTTTTACAAAACGAAATTCACTTTAAAGAGAGGCTTTCTATAATACAAAACTTAATGAAGTGGTCAAAATCGTGTCTGACCCACTCCATGTCTCCCGATATATTGCGCATCTTATGATGCATCTTACTCATGCTGTTCACTTTTCATAATCAAGTAAATGAATTTAAACATAACATATGACTATTTAAACATAATATGAAACTACATTTTCTTTAATGGCTACCAACACGTATAGTACAGTACAGAGAAATTTCATGTCGTGAGGAAGAGCGGATCATGAGTCACGAGTCGGATCAAGAATAATTTATTCTTAGACTATATTTAATATTGGGGCATTCAAGTTATTTGACATGTTTAAAAAAAAAAATAAAGTAACGCAATAGTTACTTTCCCTGGTAATTAGTTACTTTTATAATGATGTAACTCAGTTACTAACTCCGTTACTATTTGTGAGAAGTAACTAGTAACTATAACTAATTACTTTTTTAAAGTAACGTGCCCAACACTGCCTGTAGGTTGGTTAGTACAGTTTACTGCTGAACAACTCATTTTGTCGGTGTGAAATAACACAGAAATTGAAAATTAATAGTTAGTTATATATCTTCAATCTCCCCTCGAAGCTCCGACAGTTCTCAGAGAAGCTGTCAATCACAACTGTCAATCATAACGACACGCCCCGTTTCTATAGCATCAAATTGCTAGCTAAAATCAAACTTATTACAAAAACGAACAATTGTATATATATCAGTGTGATAACAACTACCTTAAATGACCAAAAGCATCTTTCGGAAAATTTAATTTGAAGCGTAATTTATTTTTATGTTTTGACTCAAGACCCATTAGTTTGAATGGAGAGGGCGAGGTTTATGACCTGTACTGCATCCAGCCACCAGGGGGCGATCAAAGAGCCCGCAGCTTCACTTTTCAGGACGTATGAGGCACACCCGATATGGACATAGTGTCCGTGACATCACCCGTAGATTTCTGAAGAGCATTTTTGAAGCGAAAAAGCTGCCGTTGCCATTTTGGCAGCGCGTCATCGCGCGTCACTCCCGGATAACTGAAAATGGGCGAAGAGGTGGGACACGGTTAGAACTGAGGTGCCTGGTTGCTGAAACCACGCCCACCTAGAGCGACGTGATCATGTTTGCAGGCTAAAGAAGCTATCTATCTTGACACTATCTAAAAATATTAATAAAGATAAGATATATCATTTGAAAGGTTTACTGTCAATCTACGGTGTCTTTTTTACAATATAGATGCTCCAGCAACAGTAATATTGTAATTTGTCGGGTGTGCAAATGACAGCACGCAAATCAAAACGGGACTTCATACCTTGTGTAATAAAATAGCAATCGCGAGATGAATCCAATTGGTTGCACTTGGGTAAAATGTCCATGAGCGTCCACTGAAAAAACAAACAACAGCACTTTTTGTCCACAAAAGCCTTAAATCCATGAAATATTGATATATTGCCCATTGTTTGCATCATATTTCTTCTGAATCTAGATCCAACTCCTCCCACTTCACCTATCCCTAAACCTACCCGTCTCCGCCCCCTGGCTCTAAACCTACCCATCTCCACCCCCTGGTTCTAGATCCAACTCCTCCCACTTTACACACATTAACCCTCCCGACTCCACCCCCTGGATCTCGAGTGTTCTGCAGTGAGGGGCTACTGTAATTTTTGCCGCTCTAGCAATTAATAAACAGAACTGCACGCGTCTTGCGGAAGAACATTGTAGCCGGAGCTACTTCTCTCTGTGCTACTCCGCAGTGGTACGACCCAAACCAGTCTAAAATAGTCCGAATATAAACACTTATTATAGGAGTACCGGAGTAGTGATTCAGGATAAGACAAAATACGTTTGGAAAATGGATTCATTATACTCGCTCATTATAATAATTTTGAACACAAAAAAGTTTTAATTTTAAAGTTACCATGAAATCAAAATGAAATTATTGAAGTCCGCATGTGTGATATGTGACAGGAATGTGTCCTTCAGACAGAGCGAGCATTTTGCAGTAAGAGATTACCTGATTTATTAATAGTCACGTAAATGCAGTTTACTTGCGTTGTCGGGTTATTGGTTTGCATGTAAACCCGTACAACAGGTTATCTCAGTAAGCTGATTTTTGTGAGTTATCGGCGTACTGGTGTGCATGTAAACGTGCTCATTAAGCTGTTGTCTGTATCTGTCCATCACAACCCAGAATTCCTCACTCTTCCAGACTGATGATAACCTTAGCATGGCATTATGATTATATAAAATGCAACTTCTAAATCATTTTGTGTCTTTCATGTCCAATGCAGGACCAGTTATAGTGACAGCTCCAGGAGAGGTCTGGAATGTGACAGGTTCACAGGTCTACCTAAGCTGTGAAGCTACAGGGATACCAACACCTGTGCTCACCTGGAGAAAGGTAGAGAATAAATTAAAAAAGGCAGTGAATCTATCTATATTGATTTGTATATAACATCTAAACTGTTATTTTTTTATGTCAGATTCTATAGCACAGGCCTAAGTCCCATATGGAAAAGAGGAAGGATGTGTTTGTGCGTAGTGTACGGCTCCAGCTATGTCAAAGGATGTCCACCTCTATGAATAACACAGCACAGAAACAATAGCACCACAAACAAGGGAGGGATAGGGCAGGAAGCACTTTATCAAGCATATCATCAGCTATGACATTTTTCTAGTCCTAAAAGGAGACAGGATTTCTCCTTAAATTAGAATCAAAGAATTCCGTGGTCTGGATTCTGCTTTGTACGGGCTCTAGAGTCACTAATATGAAAAGCCACAACTCAAAAAATCCAAAAAATTACTTGGTGATTTCCCAGGAAAATGCAAAAATGCCATAATTGACCCCTCTCAGCCACAGGAAATCTGAAACCCTGGGAAATATTAGTATTATAAAAAAATGTTTGGAATTAGTTTGAGAGTTATTTAAATATGAGGGCTGTATTTATTATGGGGTTTCTGGTGATCAAGTAAGTCATGCTTCATAAATGGTGGAAACCAAGACCTGGCTACAGAATTTCACCCTATCCCTGGGATATTTTTATTACGGCACTGTAGACCCACACTCACTCAAAAACTACTTTTAGCATCTCTTGAGAGAGAGTCTGGTGGACAGAAAAGAGAAAGAATGAGAGGATTTTGAAAAGTAAGATAAATTTGCATTTCTTTAATTTCTTTTATTCAATTTAATATTGTCATCACATAAAACAACAACAATTATTATTATTATTATTATTATTATTATGTTTTTATAAGTAATAATAATCAAACTAATATTAATAATAATACAAAATATTATTATTATTATTAAGAATTCAGATAATTTTTCACTGAAATTGATATGCAGATAATTCTTTGAAAAATTCAAAATCAAAGCATTTTACTGTCTTTTAGACCTCACTGTGACTTAAAGGGTTCATCCAAAAATGAAAATTCTGTCATTTATTACTTACCCTCATGTCGTTCTACACCTGTAAGACCTTCATTAATCTTCGGAACACAAATTAAGATATTTTAGTTGAAATCCGATGGCTCAATGAGGCCTGCATAGGGAGCAATGACATTTCCTCTCTCAAGATCCATAAAGGTACTAAAAACATATTTAAATCGGTTCATGTGAGTACAGTGGTTCAATATTAATATTATAAAGCGACGAGAATATTTTTGGTGTGCCAAAAAAAACAAAATAACAACTTATTTAGTGATGGCCGATTTCAAAACACTGCTTCATGAAGCATCGGAGCACAAATGAATCAGTGTATCGAATCATGATTCAGATCGCGTTTTCATTTTTGGGTGAACTAACCCTTTAAGTAGGCCTATAATAATGTTTATCTCAGAATATCTGTTTAATTCACCATTTACCACATAAACATTTCCAAACCTAAATGGTCTTGAGTTTAAAGGGAAAAGGGTCTTGAAGAGTCTTGAGTTTTCAGCCAAAAATGATTTACTCACCCTCAGGTTGTTCCAAACCTGTAAGAATTTCTGTATTGGCTGAACACAAAAGAAGATATTTTGTAGAATTTCGGAAATGAAACAGTTGATGGACCCCATTGACTTCCATAGTTTTTTTTCCATACTATGGAAGGCAATAGGGCCCATCAACTGAGTAAATGATGACAGAATTTTCATTTTTGGGTGAACTACCACTATTTCAGATGGCTGTTTACCATGACAGCATATAAAAGTGCAATACATAATTTTCTTGTTAAGATCTATTGTGTCTGGTTCCACATGTGGTCATGTTTAGAGAAAAACTGTGCTTATCTGTAGAATAGAGTCTGGTGAAACTTAATTACGCATAACCACAGAACGAACAAGCTGTAGGCCTAATTTGCTGAAAAGTATGTGCTTAGCGATTTATATTGTAAATTTGTTCTGAATTAACACATAGAGTGTAAAGTAAGGCGTTGTGATTCTCATGTATCTGATATCAAAAAAATACTGTAGCCGCTCCATGAGACAAGACAACCGTTATTCACTTTTTCCACGGGGGGGGGGGGGGCGGCAACTATACCCGGGTTAACAGTTATCCTGGGTGTTCATAAACATCGTTTCACACTGCACATTCCTAAACCCTGGGTTAAAGTCCTCATCTGCACATTTTTGGTGTCAGTGACTGGACAACGCGGCACATGACCCGTTTACATAAAGGCTCTAGCATTGCGCGTCCTCATATTACACATTGCTGACTGTAATATCGAGTTTTTTTTTCAATCAAACTTTTCAAACTGTAGGTAGAATGACAGTGTCTTCTTCACTCTAATTGTCGTGTTTTCGAGAAAATGAGATGCCCTTCCGCCTACGTCAAGCGTGACCTTTCTGGTGGATTGCAGAGCAGTGCAAGATGAGCATTTGTGGTTAAAAAGTATATACATTTTTATTTTTTTTTTAAAGAAAATGATCAATTGTTCTGCTAGATAAGGCTCTTATTTCTCATCTGGGATCATGTAGAGCTCTTTGAAGCTGCAGTGAAACTGACATTTGGACCTTAAACCCATTGAACCCCAGTGAAGTCCACTATAGGAGAAAAATCCTGGAATTTTTCCTTAAAAACCTTAATTTCTTTTTGACTGAAGAAAGAAAGAACATCTTGGATGACATGGAGGCGAGTAAATTATCAGGAAATTTTCATGCAGAAATGAACTAATCCTTTAAAAGCCGTGTTTAGAACGGCGATAACCCAGGGTTCAGCGCAGTGTGAAAAGCCGTAATAAGCGCCAGCCCTCTGGCATATATTATGCTGATATGATATGTATAAGTTTCCCATAGCAATAATAACATGGACAGGTACATGAATAAAATTTTAGGGGTAAAAAGTAAATTTCACAATTGCTCCCAAGTTTCCTCGGAATGATTATATTATAGATTAGATCATATTAGCAAGTTTGTGGACTGTACTAAGGACCAAAAACAGGTACACTGTAAGAGAAAAGAACGAAAATTCAAGCAAACATCTATCTATAGGCAAAAACTATTATAGTAAATGTTACAATATTATTTTAGACCTTTGCAGAACAGAAACATACATACACACTATATGGACAACAGTATTAAAGGATTAGTCCACTTTCAAATAAAAATTTCCTGATTATTTACTCACCCCCATGTCATCCAAGATGTTCCATACTTGCACTAGCATATTGTATATGACAATTTAGTTCAAACTTTGACTTGTGGAGGGCAGTAATACACTTATTGTCTACACTGCCGGAATTCTAATAGAGAAGAAGCAGCACTGCACTGAAACTGTAATTTGGACCTTCAACTGTTTGGGGCAAGTGAAGTCCACTAAGGAGAAAATCCTGGAATGTTTTTGTCAAAAACCTTAATTTCTTTTCGACTGAAGAAAAGAGGACATCTTGGATAACATGGGGGTGAGTAAATTATCAGGAAATTTTTATTTGAAAGTGGACTAATCGTTTAATGTATCATAAATTCACTTTTTACACCCAATATTTTTCCTTCTACCTATACATTTTTATTCCCATGCACATCTTGTATCCATCATAAATGCCTGCAGCCCATGTTGGACAACGGACATTTGTCTTTTACACCCCTCGGTTTCAGTCTTATGAGACACATTATCAGTACATGGGATTCTCACATTAATTGCATAATACTGTGCATCAATTTTTCTTTTTCATGCAACTATGAATGACTTAACTGTAAAAGGGGTCACTGCATGACTGTAGGTCATAAAAAAGACCTTCATGATTTCAGCTTTAATCCTCTTAAGAGATGAAAATTACTGTTCAGATCATATTAGCTAGGGTTCCATCCAAATTTGTGAATTTAATCATTTACAAATTTCGAATGTAACATAAAACATTAGTGAATAAAGCAGCGTTTCCATCCACTGAGTTCCACAAAATCGTCACTTCCTGATAAACTGGTGCTAAATATCACTAAGAAAAGTAGGAGAAGCCACTGTATATAATAATTTCTTAAGCACTTGCGCCACAGAGCATGCACACAAAATGCAACAAAGTTATCTTGCTTTCGTAGGGAGATGCCTGCTTTTGGATTGCAGTCATGTAAGAGTTTTGGGACATAATTATACTGAACCTTTGATGATAGACTTTGTTCAGGCATTTCAGAACAAACAAACAGCATTCAGATGCTGTGCAACGAGATCAGTCCGCTGGTTAGTCCAGTTATGCCATCCCATCGCAAAGTCACATGACTTTTTTTATGCGCATCAAGGAATTTATTCGGTAAATGTTTTCCATCGTAGTTTAACTTTATGTGCATGTTTTCTTGCTGGATAAAAAAAAGTTTATCTGACACAATTGAGCACAAAAGTTTTTTATGTGCATTTTTAGAATTTATGCGCATTTTGGTGTTTCCATCCAGGATTTTTTTATGCAATATCCCAAAATGTATAATAAAAATAAATGTATATAAATATATACACACATAAATACACATATACACACACATCTTATAAGTATAATATAATTAATTTGTTTATATTTTATGTTTTGTTAAATAAAAGGAACTATTGCCTTTTCTTTTGAACACTTACTTTAAAAGCCCTATCTTGGTTAAAGCCCTCACAACCTCACTTTTCTTTGAGCTCAAGCAAAAGGTTTGAGTCTCTTACCCATGACTGATATCTTGTACAAAGCTCTGAGTCTCTGTCCTGGCTTTTCTGCTGGCACAAAGTCCCCCAGTCCTATAGTGCAGAGGGAGATGAAACAAAAGTAGAAGGCGTCTAAGAAAGACCAGGATTCTTCTATGGCGCTGAACACCAGTGCAGGTATCACGAAGAAGCCGAGCACCACCAGGACCAGCAGTACGATGAAGTGCACGACGCTGGCTGCGCGGGGCTGCAGGCCTGCCCTCCGCTGGCACATGGAGATCGGCCCGTAGGTCAGAGGGTGCATGAGGCGCTGGACACAGGCTGTGAGCACGAGCATGGTGAAGGGCACTCCGATCAAAGCATACACGATGGAGAACGCTTTACCCGCATCAGAGAGTGGCGTAGTGTGGCCGTATCCTGGAAGAGAGGGAAAAACAAAAAAAACTTTGGAGGGGAATGTTTCCAACAGGCAAGACAAGGCATGTCGAGTCAAACGCTTTTTACAATACATACAGATTCAAAACAGCTTTACAGAAAGTCATAATATTATGTCTATAATGTCTTAGTGCTTTACTATAGAGCAAGTTTTATGGCTGGGAAACATGATAAACTATGGTACGAGTGATTTAGATCTAGCTATACAGTGTTTATAGGGTTGTCTAGCACATATATCAGTGCTGCAAACGTTTGAGTGTTCAAGGCAATTAAGATATTTCAATACTGGGCAGTATTTTTCCAAGTAAGGATAAGTGATTCTAATAAAGTATTAATGAATATGATCGAATGTTGCAGGTGAAAAGTCTGATGTAGTTAAGGGATTTTAGATAAAGCATAAATTAATATATGATCAGTTGTCTAAAAAGGTAGGGTAGGCAGTTTCGGGGAGGGTAGCAATAGCAAGCTAGCTCTGAAAGCATAAGATCCCACCCTCTCCTTCAAAACACATTAATGTCGCGTCACGAGACGAGATATGACATTAAATTACCTCATGTCTCCAAGCACATAACATTACAATAATAATAATAATGAAAGTAAACAACTTACGGAGCACTGACTTCTACCAGATTCATTTCACAGTTGATAGTGTTGACATAGAAACATAAATCCAAGTCTGAGGACGTGAATAGCTCCGTGTAGAACGTCACGGGTTGCCATCTTGTAATTACAGATACAACATGACGCGAACGCAGCATAAGCTCATTGTTTTGGTTCAGGAAGAACTGTGAAAGGTAGCTGCTCTTTGTTTGTGGCACTCAGTGACTGTCTGTCTACAACTCTGCATAGCATTACGGAACGAGCAAAATAGGCAGAGGTGTAAAGTATTTGAGTAAATGTAATTAGTTACTGTACTTAAGTATCTTTTTGGCTACTTTGAAGTTGTACTGAGTATCGAAGATATTGGCAACTTTTACTCTCTACTTGACTTTTGGGTTAGTTCACCCAAAAATGAAAATTCTGTCATTTATTACTTACCCTCATGCCGTTCCGACCTTCGTCATCTTCGGAACACCCCCAATGTCAGGCTTGTTCCCCTCATGGCCAACATCAATCTCGCTACCTCCTACCTCAGACATTGGCAGGCCTAGCTTGGTCTGGACATGACTCATCAGATATTCTAAGACTTTTATCAAGTCGTATTGGAATTGGTGACTTGTAACTTGTAATGAAGTAATTTTTCGCTGTAAGGTATCTGTACTTTTACTCAAGTGGTTTTCAGGTACTCTTTACACCTCTGTGAGTAGGTGCGCAGAGCTATGGAAATACACATGAAGACTTCAGATGCAAAAGCCTCTAAGTGCCGTCTGAAACTTTCTTCTAAAATGAGCATTTTTATCAAGCTCGTATGTGTATGTTCAGTTATTTCACTTTAATGGCAACAAAAATGACCTATTAATTGCCATTAAAGTGAAATTACTGAACCTAAACGTACAAGCTTGATAAAAATGCCAATTTTTGATAAAATTTCAGACGGCACTTATAGGCTTTTGCATCTGAAGTCTTCATATGTTGATATTCAGGTAGCACATTGTATCATTGTATTCGGACCGAAAGCAATGACTGGACGAGCATTTTTTGGCCCTGGGACTTCCACAGAAGATATATGTACATGTTTTAATATTTAGACCACTTCTGTTATTGATCGCAATCAGGATGTGAAGAGAGAGGGTGAGTACATGATGACATAATCTTTATTTTTGGCCGAAATTGCTAATTATACAACGCATGTGATTTCCTGACTGCATAAAGCTTTTAGCGTAATCTAATAGGGTCAGCAACACAGGTTAACATGCTCGATGAAAGGAAAGCTTTATACAGACAAACAGGTCAAAGGATTGATTTCCCATGATACTGTTTGCAGGAGCAGCAGGACCTAAACTGAGAAGCCCAGTTAAAGCAAACAAAGCTTGCACTGTGGCTTAACTCAAAACAGTAAGACAAAAAAAAAAAAAAAAAAAAAAAAAGTGTCATATGCGAGTTTGACAAAAACAAATATCATGAAATAACCTTACAATCACTTTTTTAAAAGATAACATGAATACGTTAAATTGCTGTAATACGTAATCGGTAACCACAAACAAGTTTCTGACACACACTACAATTTGAATGTTAGGGCACACATTTGCCTCCCAAGCTATTTTTTTTACTTCCTCCATGACAAGTGAAAGCTCATACTCAAAGAAACATTTATAATTAAACAAAATAATTAAGAGGTATTTTCACACCCACTATAGGTGCAGATGATGAAAAACATGTGTTATTCTAATTAAACTCACCTCACAAGTACATGAAAAATATTTAAGTTATATACACACTGCACTCTAAATTCAACACTAGCTTAATTTCCATTACCAGTCCAATCATGTGCATTGATCTAAATACAGACCTTAAATATGTCATTAACAAATGAATAAAACAACCCATTGAATAACTGGGAGTTACATCAGTATCTTTTTTAAACGAAATCCTGCCATTTTAAAAGGCATGGATACAATAGATCAATTCCATACACGTCTATCACACTTATCTAGCTGACAGATGGAAAAGAGGTTGTGTACTAAGCAAGAGATTCGCTGATTCAAGAGGAAAAGAGGATTGTTGTGTGAGAGGTCGTTTAGGGAAATAAAAAAGATGTCTTGCAATTAACAAATGTAACTTACTCTCTTTGAAACTTAAGTGTTTATGGTTCACCTCTACTTCATTTACAGGTGATTTTGCTTATCAAATATGCAAAATTCAAATATGGATACTAATACTAAGATGTAAAAACTGTCTATCTTAAATGAAATATTACTTTAATTAATTGCTTTAATAAAAGCAAGCTCTATTTTCATCCTGTTAGGCCAAGAGGTTTCAAACCAAGGTTTTATTCTGCAGTCTAAACACTGATCAGAAATCATAAGATTAATCAATTTTATATATATAAAAAGCTCTAGTTTTTAGTTCACAGTCTTTATAAAAATGAAAATATGTCTGCATTCATATTTTTTCCACACAAAGGGGCACCAAAACGTTTGAAGACATGTTTGTTTGCCAACATTTCCATCCTGTTGAACATCCTGTTGTATCTTGCATACAGTTATGAGTCAAAGTGCTTAAGAAGTCTCATACCCTTACATAGAAAATCCGTATAAGATATAGGATATTAAGTAACATATTTCAAAAGCACTGACTCAATATCGTCTTGATAAAAAATGCTATTGTTACACTTACAGAAGACACTAGTATGTTTCTGGCGAACTTTGGAACTGTGTTTTGTTTGCAGCACCTCTGATGTTTGTAATGTTCCCTGAGATGAATAGCTTGTAGTATTCTATTCTACAATATATTTAGTATTGCTACTAAACGCATGCATTTCCGATTTGAACAGCATCAAACAAGCCAAGCGCAACATCCGTGCAACTTTGTTTCTGTGAAACTCACCCACTGTCGTGACCATCGTGTTGGCAAAGAAGAGAGAAGACGCCAAATCCCAGTTCGAACGGAGCGAGGAATTTTCAAGGACCGACACGCCGTATTTATTCGCTTTTAAAACTCTATCCAAGAAACTTTCAAGGGCAGAGGCGTTGATGCAGCTCAGGTTGAGGAACTCGGCTTTCAGAGAGTTCAGGTCTGATTTCAGGGTCTCTTCGACGGGCCGCTCGATGGCAGAGAAAACCAGCGCTCCCAATATCAAATAAGTGATGTACGATAAGATGAAGCCGCTGAGCACAAAGCAAGACCTGAACGCCGTGGACATGGTGGAATTTGTGGGAACTCGATGACACCGATTCTTAATTTGTGGCAGCGATGTGTTCGCCTGATTTAAACTCCACCCTTCACAATCCTCCACCCTCTGATAGAAGTTGGCCACGGTGGCCAGGAAATAACTGTACACAGTCACATGAGTGATGCTTTGAGTTTTGTGGGGTTGAAAGGCATAGCGCAAACGTTTCGTTCCTCACTCGGGTGCTTTCATTTACACCCTATAGAGAAATCCATTATACACATAGTGTGAATACTATCAAGGGCTCTTAAAGGTGTAGGCTATTCAGTACTTTGAAAAAAGTATTTACAGCTACAGAAAAGTATTTTTGGGAAGTCTCATTAAAATGATGTACCCACTCACATGAGATCTTCAGTCTTCTAGAAGAAGTGGTTTGTTCTGCATGGAGTGGTCGCCCCTTCATGGGCTCCACCATGTTGAGATCACTAAACATAACAAAACCTTACTGAGTGTGCATTTAAAAGTGTGCTTTCTTAAAGGCACAGTATGTAAGATTGTTGGATTAAAATATCCAAAAACCACTTAAACAGTGTTAAATATTTTATTGACTTGTGTACTTTCTCCAAGAAAGTTTGAATCCAGAGAAATAAGCAATTTTAAAGGGTTAGTTCACTCAAATATGAAATTTCTGTCATTTATTACTCACCTTCATGTCGTTCCAAAACTGTAAGACCTTCGTTTATCTTCGGAACACAAATTAAGATATTTCTGATTAAATACAAGAGTTTTTTTTTAATCTCCCATAGAAAGCAACATAATTACCACATTCATGGTCCAGAGACGTAGATATATTTAAAATAGTCAATGTGACTACAGCGGTTTAACCTTGATGTTATAAAGCGATGAGAATACTTTTTGTGCGCAAAAACAAAACGACTTTATTCAACAGTTTTTCCTCTTCCCTGTCAGTCTGTTACGCAGTTGGCGCAGTGAACGCAGTGCAGAGCTTCCATGTTTATATCTGAACGCTGGCTCAGTATTGGCCAAACGCCTGTTCACATGAGCACCATGATGCATGCATGTGACTGCTGACGCAGGAGCCGGCCAATAATGAGTCGGCGTTCTGACGTAGAACGCGCATTTTGTTTTTGCACACAAAAAGTGTTCTAGTCGCTTCATAACATTAAGTTTGAACCACTGTAGTCACATGGACTATTTTAATAATGTCTTTATTAGCTTTCTGGACCTTGAATGTGGTAATTTCGTAACTTTCTATGGGAGATAAAAAACCTCTTGGATTTCATCAAAAATATCTTAATTTGTGTTCCAAAGGTCTTACGGGTTTGGAACGACATGAGTGTGAGTACTTAATGACAGAAATGTAATTTTTGGGTGAACTAACCCTTTAACCACGGGCCGTGTCCGTGCTACCTGCATAACCCCACGTACGCTTGACCGTAAGAAGCGGAAGTGCTTGTCTGCAGCACAGTAAAAGCTCCGCTGCTCTCGAGCTGTGTGTCGCACTCGTCTCTCGTTAGCAATCACCCCAGCGGCCTCGTTTCTGCTCTCACAGCACTCGGTCCTGCTCTGCTTCATACTACAGTAACATTAATAATCTCATCCATGAACATGATTTCTGCCCGAGTTGATGAAATCCGATGGCTCAGTGAGGCCTCCATAGACAGCAATGCCATTGAAAGTCTCAAGATCCATAAAGGTACTAAAAACATATTTGAAACTGTGTGAGTTCAGTGGTTCTACCTTAATATTATAAAGCGACGAGAATACTTTTGTGCACAAAAAAAACAAAATAATGACTTTTCAACAATATCTCCTGATTGGCCGTTTCGTGTTCGGGTCGGTACACACAGCCCCGCCCATCACGTGTATTGCGCTGCCCAGTATTAACGACACTGGTAACAGACAATTGCGCTTATCAACCTCATGGGGGAACCGTGAGCAAATGTTCCATGGTGTTGCTTTAAAGGGTTAGTTCACCCAAAAATAAAAATTCTGTCATTTATTACTCACCCTCATGCCGTTCCACACCCGTAAGACCTTCGTTAATCTTCAGAGCACAAATTAAGATATTTTAGTTGAAATCAGAAAGCTCCGTGAGGCCTCCTTAGGGAGCAATGACATTTCCTCTCTCAAGATCCATAAAGGTACTAAAAATATTAAATCAGTTCATGTGAGTGGTTCAATATTAATATTATAAAGCGACGAGAATATTTTTGGAGCGCCAAAAAAAAACTAAATAACGACTTATTTAGTGATGGCCGAT
>JAOTNS010003424.1:0-16642 GCA_028476615.1 Culter alburnus | reverse complement strand
AGGATTGGCAGACACAGAGCTTACGACGGGAGGAGTTCACTGCAAGCAGGCAGGTAAATACACAGATACGTAATCCTCTCCTTCAACAATGACAGACAGAGAACTTACGGCTGAGGAGCTTCACTGCAGAGCAATCAGGTGAGTAGTCCAGTATAACTTCCTCTTTAAGGATTGGCAGACACAGCGCTCACAATGGGAGGAGTTCACTGCAAGCCGGCAGGTATACACAGATTAGTAATCCTCTTCTTCCACATGACAGACAGAGAACTTACAGCTGGAGGAACTTCACTGCAAAGCAATCAAGTGGTATTCAAATAACTTCCCTGCAGGATGGCGACCCAGAGCTTCAATGGGAGAAGTTCACTGCAAAGCAGGCAGGTAGACACACAGACACATATCCCTCCTTCTTCAAATGCCAGACATATAACTTACGCTGAGGAGCTTCATGCAGAGCATCAGGTGAGTATTCAAGTATAAACTTCCTCTTGAAGTATTGGCATACACAGATCTACCATGGGAGAAGTTCATGCAAGCAATGCAGTAAACACACGACATACATATCGCTCTTCTTCCAACAATTAAAGACAGAACTTCAGCTGGAGTGAGCTTCACTGCAGAGCACTCAGGTGTATTCAAGTATAACTTTCCCTTGAAGGGATTGGCAGACCCAGAGCTTACAATGGGATGAGTTCACTGCATCCTGCATGTAAATACCCATTACGTAATCCTCTTCTTCAACAATTACAGACAGAGAACTTCAGCATGTTAACCTCTTCTTACTCTTAGAACCGGACAGAAGCTGAGGTAAGTGTGGACACCCGGCGTGTTTAATTTCACCTTCACACATCAAAACAGTGCATCCCATGCACTTCATCATGCAATTCACACTCAGTGGGAATCCATATATAATGGCCGCGCCGCATTTCTGACTGGCCATTCACGTCGAGAAGTCCCTAAACAAAGGAAGAGGATGGAGATCGATTGAACTACTCACAGTCTCTCCAAAACAATCTACTGTCCAGCGATTCTTCCTTCCTATTGTTCAACGTGCTCTCCTCCCAAACTCACAATACCGTGCCTGATTGCCAGTCCCACTTCCTCTTCCTCCACCGCTCACCCCATTCGTCGGGGATTTTTTCTGCTACACCGAATAGCCCGTGTTCCTTGTTATTGGTCCGGCGGGAGGCAAGCGCGGCGAACCTTAGTTCCCCTTGACATTTGAAATTTTGGGTCGTCACCTCGTGACATACCCCCCCACAACCTTTTCTATGCGCCTAGAACGTGGTGGCCACCCAGTCACTCCGTACTGGCCGGAGGGCTGGCCTCGTTTTTATCCCAGCTGGGATCGTCTTGGTGGCGAGGGAAAATTGGTCCTGCTCAGGTTAATGCCGGTCCGCCCTTGGGACCACCGTCCCAACCTATCATCGGGGTTTGGTGGCCTTTCCTTCGTTTGGGGTATGGTGTGCTACAAGCCTTGGGGATAGTTGGGACATAGTGCGGTCAGTTCCGATGCAATACCCTTTCTGGCCGGTCCCCCTTCAGACAAGGACGTACACAGTCTGGTCAATGTCGGTTGTCGTTTGACCACATAAGGTCGAGGCCTCCAACGGTCCTTAACTCCCTTTCCTTGGGCGTCTGACCTGTCTTTAACCATACCCTTTCTCCCGGCAGCAGGGGAACCTCACGGAGCTGTCGCGATCGTAATAATCTTTTGTTCTTGGTTCCAGCAGCTCGTTCATTCGAGAGGAACCGTTGGTGTCGATGCAACCACGCAGGAGGTCTTCGTATTTCTCAGTCTTACGGCACCCGACCCCCGGCGGACAGAAGCCAATCCTCGGGCCACTTCCACAGCCTGGCAGTCTGAGTGAGGCTCCACCAGGATCCATTCCTGGGACCCGTGAAGCTGGGCAGGAAGGCGGGCCCAGATAATGGCCTCGCTCTCGGCCGGGACTGACAGTGCGTAACGACACATCACTCTCCCCACATTCTCTCGATTCCGTTGGGCATCAGCCATGCGGACCCGGCGACAATCGGCACAATCCGATCCCATTCCCGTTTTCCTCCCTCGGAACCGAGGGGGTGGTCCTCGCTTTAAACAACTCCTCCCAGCAATCCATGATGACGTTCATCCCCAGTAGGCACGGTGAGCTCCCAAACATGTATCCCGTACGATCACAACTCCCTTTTGAGGCACAAGGGTCCCATGAACCTCCAGGTCTGTGACCAGATAGCCCACATATGGAATATCCAAACCATTTGCCCCACGCAGGGTTAACCAAGGGGCATCTGCAACCGAATGGCCCTGGACCCCGAATAACTCCCGAGACAGGCTTTCGGAGAACAGCGTGACCTGGGAACCGGTATCCAGAAGGCATTGGACTTCGGTCCCCTTGACTTGAACCACCACAAGGGGGCAGCGCCCGACTAGACAGTTCTTGGCCTCCAATGGAGAGGGGTCAATTAGGGGGGTCCCGACCACTTGACCCACAGTGGCCGGAGACTCTAAAAACCCCCTGCGATCCCCGGCGTGCGCTGCATTGCCGGACGTAATGGCCTGGTTCGCCACAGCCATTGCAAATGGGACGTCCTTGTTCGTCCCATTGAAAACGGGGCCCGGATGACCGGGTGGACGTCGCACTGGGAATCGACTACCTTCGGAGTGTGCTCGCTCCCGTGCTGGTGGCAATGGCCGGAAATGTTCTCGGTGTAATTCTTCTAGAAAGGTTTTAGACAACTCTGTCATCTGGTCACGAACATCTCTTCTCAACTCTTCTCGTAAGGCCTGTTTCCAGTCGACGGAACGAGGGCAGGGGACTACTGGCAGCATTGGTGGCCATACAGTGGGAAGGATCTGAAGTATCTACATGATCCTGTTCGAGGGCCAGAGCTTCCTGGCGTAACTCATCAAACGTCAGAGTAGGATTACAACGAAGTTGTATTCGGAGGCTCTGACGTATTGGGCCATCTCGCAACCCCAAAAGAAACTGGTCCTTAAAAGGGCCTCTCCTTCTCCAAGCCCTGGGCCTCTTCTTCAGCCGAAACAATTGTTCTCGCAATTGCAAAGCAAAGGCACGTAGGCTGCCGAGGTCCCTGCTTGCAATTGAAGAATTGCGTCCGAAGGACAGCTGCAGGAGTTGCGTCACCGTACTGCTCCGTTAGAAAGTCAGGATAGCCTGGGCCGTGGCTCGAGTTGCTTCCGGCGCCGCTTGTACTTCTCTCCTGGCGTCACCTTCGAGTGAATTTAAAATAAACTGGGTCTTCTGTGTAGCGTTTAACCCTTGGAGGCCTGCCAAGTACTCCACTTGAGTTTTCCACGCCGACAAACTGAGTTCTGAACCTGGTCCTCCATACTTTTGGGCCCATGGGGCTCCCATAAAGATGGGCATAACATGTGAGTGACCCGCCGGTACATCTTCGTCTGCGATTGCTCCGCCTCTGTCTACTCAACCCAAGGTGGAACCCTGCCGACTACTGCCAAATTATGTCACGGGGCAGGCCTTTCAGGCTACACCCACCCCTAGAACCCGTACCACCCTTGGGGAGTCGGACAAAGGCCAGACAAGGACGACAGACAAGGCTTCAAGTAATACCGTATTTTATTGAGTATAAAAAGGGAATTTAAAAATGGTGAGTCTTCTGGGCAGGGTCGTCCGTCCTGTGGACCCGCCGGAGACCCACAGAGTATGATATAGGGGGGTGCTCTGGGGAGTGGCTTCGCTGCCTTTCAATAGGAGAGATAGGTCGAGGCTCACACTGGGAGGAGCCTACTGTAGGACCGTTCAGGTATGTATTTCGGGTGACGTACTCCCTTCTTCCCTGAGGGAGGACGGGTCGGGATTTACGACCAGAGGGTTTATGATGGAACAGTTAAGGTACGTGGTTTGAATATGTACTCCTCTTCTTCTACAGATGACAGGTAGAAAACTGACGGCTGAGAAGCTCCACTACCAAGCAGTCCAGGAAGTATTCCGGGGCTATATCGGGGTATGTACAATTCTGTACAATATATCGGGGTATGTACAATTCGGGGTATGTACAATTCTGTGAGGATGCAATCATCCCCCAAAAGACTGTTAAGAGGTTTTCTAATAATAAGCCCTGGGTTACCCCAGAGTTAAAGCAACTCCTTAATGAGAAAAAGCGTGTGTTTAAATTAGGAGGAAGTAGAGAAGAGAAAAAGATAGTGCAGAAAAAGATTAAAAGTAAAATCATTGACTGTAAAGCAGCATATAAACATAAGTTAGAAAACTTTTTTAAAGGTGATGTTAGAAGAGCTTGGCAGGGAGTCCAATCTATTACAGGATATAAGCCCAAGAAGCATTCGTTGGTAGCAGAGAATAATTTTAATATGGCAAATGAACTAAATGATTTTTATTGTCGATTTGATATATATGATTTTAAAGCTGAACAGAATGAGACCATTGCAGAAATAAGAAACATGAAGGGTATAGATATTGAGATCCCAATGGACGAGGTCAAATTCTATTTTAAACGTGTAAACCCTAGTAAAGCTTGTGGACCTGATGGTATCAGCTGCAGGACACTAAAGGTGTGTGCTGATCAGTTGGCACAGCCTTTCCACAGGTTGTTTCAGCTGTCATTAGATACAGGCGTTATTCCCAGCTTATGGAAACAATCTTTAATAGTGCCTGTGCCTAAAAACAATAGACCAAAGGAATTTAATGATCTGCGCCCTGTTGCCCTTACCTCTGCAGTTATGAAATGTTTTGAAAAAATAATTCTAAAACAACTTCTTCAAGAGGTTTCACCCCTTTTAGACCCGAATCAATTTGCCTATCGTGCAGGGAGAGGTGTTGAGGATGCACTGCTATCTTTGATTAACAGCACTCATGAGCACCTTGAACATGCTCAGAGCCTGGTCAAGATTGTGTTCATTGATTTTAGTAGTGCTTTTAATACGATCCAACCCCACTTGTTGGTGAGAAAATTACTGCATTTGGGAGTAAATCCCAAATGATTTTATGGATCTATGACTTCCTGACAGATCGTAGTCAGAAAGTCAGATTTAATTCTGTATATCATCCTCAAAAATGATAAATACAGGGGCACCACAAGGATGTGTTCTGTCGCCTATCCTATATACATTATATACCAATAACTGTCAAGCTTCCTTTCCAGCTCATACTTATTTTAAATATGCTGACGATACAGCATTGGTTGGTTTTTTAAAGTCGGACATTTCTTCTGTGAGTGGTTTTCAGAGGGAATTGCAGGGCTTCACTCAGTGGTGTTCTGAAAATTTTCTGGAAATCAATGTAAAAAAACAAAAGAGATGGTCATAAATTTTAGTAAAAACAGAATGATAATTCCTCCCTCTAATATTAATGGTGAATTAGTGGAGAGGGTCTCAACGTATAAATACTTGGGAGTTGAAATTGATTCTAAACTAACTTTTAATGAATGTGCACTAAACAAAACTAAGAAACTGCACCAGCGGATGTACTTCCTCAGGAAATTACACAATTTTAGATTAGAAAAGCACATTCTTGTAATGTTTTACAAAAGTCTACTTCAGAGTGTTTTGTCCTTTGGCCTCATCTGTGTGTTTGGTAATATGCATGTTAAGGACCAAAGGAAACTGCAGCATATGATTAAGATGGCTAGCAGGATCATTGGAATTGACCAGGTGTCGGTAGCTCAGTTGTATAATGAGCTTATTTTAAAAAAGACTGACCAAATTCTTAATGACCCTACTCACCCTTTATATCATAAGTTCATGAGAAGTAATAGGTCAACTGGTAGAATTTTACAACAGAGAATTAGAACAGAAAGGTATAATAAATAATTTGTTCCTATGGCGATCAGATTGTATAATGACCAAGCACATCGTGAGTTATTATAGTTTTAGTTATCTGTTAATATTATATATTTTAATGTTAAATGTTGTATTGAAATTCTGTATTTGTAATTTTGTATTATGGATTGTAATTTTTTGCAGTATTACTTTTTTGTTTTTTATTGTTCTATTTATAGACTGTTTGTGTATTGTGTTTTTGTTTTTGAAGAATATGTTGTGATAAGGGCACGTAATGAATGAATGACCATATGAATTTCCCCTTGTGGGATAATAAAGTTTACCTTGACCTTGATTCCAATATAAAATCCTCTTGAAAGACCGGCAGACACAGAGCTTACCATAGGAGAGGTTCACTGCGAAGCAGACAGGTGAATACACAGATACGTAATCCTCTTCATTCAGCAACGACAGTCAGAGAACTTACAGCTGGAGGAGCTTCACTGCAAAATAGTTAGGCGAGTATTCAGGTATGGCTTCCTCTTGAAGAACTGGCAGACACAGAGCTTACAATAGGGGAAGTTCACTGCAAGGCAGGCAGGTGAATACACAGATACGTAATCCTCTTCTTCAACAATGACAGTCAGAGAACTTACAGCTGGAGGAGCTTCAGTGCAGAGCAATCAGGTGAGTATTCAAGTATAACTTCCTCTTGAAGGATTGGCAGACACAGAGCTTACGATGGGAGGAGTTCACTGCAAGCAGGCAGGTAAACACACAGACACATAATCCTCTTCTTCAACAATGACAGACAGAGAAACTTACAGCTGGAGGAACTTCACTGCAAAGCAATCAAGTGGGTATCCAGATATAACTTCCTCTTGCAGGACTGGCAGACACAGAGCTTACAATGGGAGAAGTTCACTGCAAAGCAGGCAGGTAAACACACAGACATAATCCTCTTCTTCAACAATGACAGACAGAGAACTTACGGCTGGAGGAGCTTCACTGCAGAGCAATCAGGTGAGTATTCAAGTATAACTTCCTCTTGAAGGATTGGCAGACACAGAGCTCACGATGGGAGGAGTTCACTGCAAGCAGGCAGGTAAATACACAGATACGTAATCCTCTTCTTCAACAATGACAGACAGAGAACTTCAGCAGTGTTAACCTCTTCTTACGTCTTAGAACGTGACAGAAAGCTCAGGTAAATAGTGGACACCCGGCGGGTTTAAGTTCACACTTCACACATCAAAACAGTGCATCACATACTTCATCACTGCATTCAACACTCAGTGGAATACATATATAGATGGCCGTCGCCCATTTCTGACCTGGCATTCACGTCGGGAAGTCCCATAAACAAGGAAGAGGATGGAGATCGATTGAACTACTCACAGTCTCTCCCAAACAATCTTACTGTCCAGCGATTTCTTCCTTCGGATTGAGTCAACGTGCTCTCTCTCCCAAACTCACAATACCGTGCCTGATTGCCAGTCCCACTTCCTCTTCTCCACCGCTCACTCTTCCTCCGAAATTCACAGTCCCCACACAAAAGAAAAAAAAACGCCCCTTTAGTGCATCCTCTCTCCTTTTATCCTACCCTAAGGGCAACGTGTCTCAAGTGCACGCTGACGGCAATCTTCACTAATCCCATTCGGGAATTTCGCTAAACCGGAACTAGCCTGGTGTTCCGTTGTTATTGGTCCGGCGGGAGGCAATCGCGGCGAACATTAGTTCCGCCTTGACAGTTGAAATTTTTGTCACCTCGTGACATTTTCTTCTCAGCCCTGTCATCAATTGCTCTTGAGCGAAATCTCCTCCCATCCGTTGTCTGATTGGCATTTCGCAAGGATTCCTGGGTAGTTAAAGTGTGCGGAGCCGCATCTATGCGGGCTTCGCGGAAGACCGCTTCAAGGGTACAAAGGGGCGCTACTGAGCACTTCAGAGCGTTAAAATGCTGAATGGGACGGCCTACGGAATCGTAGACTCGGCGAGCACGCGCAATTTAAGTCCACGAGACCGAAAGTCCACATGAAGTGCGCCATTTGGGACAGGGCCTCCGTGCTCTTGCACTAGAAATTAATTTGCTTCTGGAATAAACACTGTCAAAAGTTATCAACCAATCAGAAGAGACGACTGATCCATGAAAATGCAACGTGGATTGCATTCTTCTGATTAATCGTACATGCATAAGAGCTTTTTGTGTCATGCTTACCAGTCCTCAAAATAAATTCACTAAGTGGTATATTGATCTCCACATTTTATGTATTTAGGGAATGATGATCTGACCTGATCTTGTTCTGTTTTAAATCAGAAAATATTTTTTTTGGTAATTCTTTACAATAAGGTTTTGTTAACATTATTTAACTGCATTAGTTAACATGGACTAATAATGAACTGCACTTCTACAGCATTTATTAATCTTTGTTAATGTTAATTTCAACATTTACTAATACATTATTAAAATCAAAAGTTGTTGGTTAACATTAGTAAATGCACTGCGAAGTAAAAACCAAAAAACAGCTGTATTTAACTAAATAATTTTAACTTAATAATAATTACAGTAATGTATTCACATTAGTTGTTAGACAATACATCAATGTTAACAAATAAAAACCTTATTTTAAAATGTTGCCTATTTTTTATAAAAATTTCAACAAGTACACAAAACGTATGACCACAATAACTTTAAGAAACTTTTTTGTTTTGTTTGTTTAATAATCGGGGTTGACCTGTAATGTGATGCAGTTAGACTAGGTTACATTGATTAATATTATTAAATGTAAAGAAATTAAATATCCATTTTGTCGAAAGATTCCATGTCAGTTCACTCTCAGCCAATAAGATTCCACGTTGCATTTTCATGGATCAGTCGTCTCTTCTGATTGGTTGATAACTTTTGACAGCGTTTAATCCAGGAGCAAATTAATTTCTAGTGCAACTGAGAGATTCTCAGTTGAGTGCATATCTAGGAATGTAGCATTGAAAATTTATTATAGTCAATATGAGAAAGTTTCTCATAATAATGACTTAGTATCTCATTATATTGAGAAAGTTTCTCATAATTATGACTTAGTATCTCATTATATTGAGAAAGTTTCTCATAATAATGACTTAGTATGTCAGAATAATGAGAAAATTTCTCGTAATTATGACTTAGTTTCTCGTAATAATGACTTAACATCTCATAATAATGAGAAACTTTCTCGTAATAATGACTTAGTTTCTCATGATAACGAGAAACTTTCTCATAATAATGAGAAACTTCTACGCATGCGCGAGCAGCGGAGCAGAAGGGTGTGGCACGCTAGCGACATCCGCTGGTCAAAGTCTCGTAAATGCGAGAACAGCATACATGGCACATTCTGCATTCGTGCACTTCTGTTTTCGTTAAATTCAGTGTAATCTACAAAGTGCAGTCTATAGTATTATTAAATAACATCAGTTATGCGCATGAACACAAAGTGGTTTCCGTGGTAACGGTGGAAACTGCTGCATGAATGCGGCTTTCAAAACTATCAGATTAATGAAGGAATATGACATTTATTCGTTAAGTTTAAGTGCAACGTCTTCATAAAATGTGTGGGGGTTTATGTGTTAACTTTAACACGTATTTCGCGGATGAGTCTAGGCTATTGATGTTGCAGGTTTGCTAGACATAGGCGCTGGAAAGCTTTTCTAATATAAACCGGGTCTAAAGCACTTGGCCAGTCATAAACCTTCATCCGTGATTCCTACAGAAAACACCTTTTAAGAGTGTTTATGACTTATTAAATGTATGCAAAAGACAGCTTCCAGGTGAAGCGTTCTTTAACAGAGTTGGATATGTAGGTGTGTGCTGTCTTATCATTCCTCTATCTGTTTGAAATCCATGGATCACCACTCTGTTTCTGCTTGTTCATACACAAAAATACAAATGAATGTTATAAATGAAGACTATATCCCGTCTCATATAGGCTACTGATAATTTATCAATAATGTTATTTATTTAAGGATATTACAGATTACACTTTTGCAGAACGTGCCATAGTTGTGGAGTTCTCGCATTTGACCAGCAGATGTCGCTAGCGTGTCACTGCTCCGCTGCTCTGCGCATGCGTAGATGTTTCTCATTATTATGAGAAAGTTTCTCGTTATTATGAGAAACTAAGTCATCATTACAAGAAAGTTTCTCATTATTATGACATACTAAGTCATTATTATGAGAAACCTTCTCAATATAATGAGATACTAAGTCATAATTATGAGAAAGTTTCTCATAATTATGACTTACATAATTATATTTTTTTACTCAACTGTGGCGGAAACGGACTTCCATATGAGCGAGACGGAGAGGCAGTTCATAAGAGAGCACTGTATATTTGAGAGCGCGCTTCCGTTTTGTGCGAGAGCAAAGGAAATCCATGCGAGCGGACAGATTTGCGCTCAAACATTACATTGATGTGCTCTCGCATCACAATAATACGCTCTCGACATTTGACAGTAAAATAACGCCATAGATCTTTAAAGTTTTAACAAGTCATGAACATGTCAAAGCGAACGGGACATTGCAATGCTGGATGCTTCAATACAATTCAGCATCATCATGCACCCGTTCAGAAACCCAAATTAACCAGTTTATAAAGTTTATATAGCTTTGATGTGTCTAGAGTAGACAGTCTTAAACAGTTCATGTCACAAATGTGCCCAGTGCAGATACGCTGGGTTATTATGTTGGGACACTCACATTCGCTCTGGACAGATTGTTAGACTACTCAACTGCTTACTCATGGCATATACAGTACACTCTAAAAAATGCTGGGTTAAAAACAACCCAAGTTGGGTTGAAAATGGACAAACCCAGCGATTGGGTTGTTTTAACCCAGCGGTTGGGTTAAATGTTTGCCCAACCTGCTGGGTAGTTTTATTTAAACCAACTATTGTTTAAAAATTGCTATATGGCTAGCTTAAAATGAATTCAAATAGTTGGAAATTAAAAACCAGATGCAATTAGAAACAACAATAATAGACAAAAGCTGAATGTTTATTAATAAGCTTTAATATTTTATTAATATAAATTTAATATTTTAATAGTTTATTAATATAAATTTATTAATAAGCAATTTAATAAATGTTTATTGTTTAATGATTATTCATTGAACATTAATAAATGTTAATTTCCAACATACTTTGGGTTAATTTTAATTAAGCAATACAGTAATTTTTAAACAATAGTTGGTTTAAATAAAACAACCCAGCAGGTTGGGCAAACATTTAACCCAACCGCTGGGTTAAAACAACCCTATTGCTGGGTTTGTCCATTTTCAACCCAACTTGGGTGTTTAACCCAGCATTTTTTAGAGTGTAGCAACACAGCTAAAAGTATTCCTAATGCTTTTATTGAAAGTAGTCTACTTTTACCTGTTGAAACATGTCTTCACAAGCACCGTAACATATGTTGGAGGAGGTGCAACACATGAAAGGGACGTTTACAAGGTTGTGCCTACAAGCTACACTCTAAAAAATGCTGGTTAAAAACAACCCAAGTTGGGTTGAAAATGGACAAACCAGCGATTGGGGTTGTTTAACCCAGCAGTTGGGTTAAATGTTTGCCCAACTGCTGGGTAGTTTACTTAACTCAACTATTGTTTAAAAAATACAGTATTGCTTACTTAAATGAACCCAAAATATCTTGAAAATTAACATTTATTAATATGTTTAATAAATGAACATTTTAATTTCATTTTAGATTCATTTTAGTCAGCCATATAGTCATTTTCAAACAATAGTTGGGTTAAATAAAACTACCCAGCAGGTTGGGCAACATTTAACCCAACAGTTGGGTTAAAACAACCCAATCACTTTAATTTTCAACCCAACTTGGGTTGTTTTTAACCCAGCATTTTTTAGAGTGTAGGTGCATGAAACTAGTGTCGCAGAAACTACAAACTTCAGCTGCAATAATTTCAATATTTGTCTGTTTTGAGAGTTAATCATGATGTTCTTCCTCTTTCAGTTCATCATGGTGCTGGTAGGAATGTGATTGTGATCGCAGCGACATATGGAGGATTATTTTTCGTCATCGTCGTCATCACCATCATCATCATCATAATGATAATGTAAATAAAATAATAGAGTATAATATTCTCTACTTTCAGACTAATGCAATAGGATATTTGATTATTAATTATTTATAAAACAATGATATTACTTTCTTATGTTTCCTATTTTGACAGTCAGAGGAAAATGAAGAGCAGAAGATCTGCAGTACATGAGTATGAGGTGAGGTGAACAAAAAACAGATTGAAATCAATTAAAGAATAAAATTAGCTTTTTATAGTGAATCAATAATATAATAAAATTAGATTTTAAGTGCAAGAGTAGTAAACTAAGTACACAACTAATTTACAGCTACGGTTTTCATTTGTACTGCAGCTATACAATGAACGTATAGGTATGCTGATAGTTTACTAGTTAAATACTTTTTTTTTTTAGTTTGTGAAAGTACACTTTAAAGTATACTCAGTAGTTATATACTGCAAGTATACTTGCACGTTTTCTTTATGTGAACCTAACACCATACTTATATGTAGGTATTCGTTTCTATACTTGAAATATACCTTTAACTGTACTTGAACTCTTTCCTCACCAGCATTTTTTTTTTTTTTTTTAAGTTTCCACTTGTCACGATTCCTGTCAGTTCCTGGACTACACTTCCCATAATCCTCCCTGCCTGTCACATGCACACTCCACACCAATCATCATTTGCCACACCTGTAGCCTATTATCTGGACTATTTAAGACTCACTCACACACCACCTAATTTCGAAGTCTTGTTAACTATTGTTGCATTTCTGAGTGTTTATTAACCGGTCTGCCTGTCCGTTCCCGCTCCCGCTCCCGCCTGTTACCCGTTATCGACCCGTTGCTGCCTGCCTTTGATCCTTGCCTGGTATTCTGTTCTGTGAGTGATATCTGCCTGTCCTGACCATTGCCATTCCTCACTATGATTCCGCCTGTCCCTTGCTGATCCTGTTTGTTCCCGTTTGACTCTGCCTGTACGACCACGCTCACTTTTAATAAAGCTTTGCATATGGATCCCTGCCTGAGTCCGAGATTGGGCAAAAATTCCACTTGCAAAACTGCAACATTTAGTATCCTTAATTCCCAAACAATTAAAATGTGTAATTAAAAGGAAAGGTGATGTGACACAGTGGTAAACATGCCTCTGTCCCAACAAAATTTCTTTATATTTACAAACTAAAATTGAGTTGGACTTTGAAAATCTTTACTTTTGTAAGTTAAAAAAAAAGGTTCAAAGTGAATTAACAAATCACAGATTCTTGATTTTATTGCATTTTATGACATGTCCCAACTTTTCTTGATTTGGGTTTGTTTTGGATCTTGAATTTGATTGGCTGAGAGCTTTTTCCAGCCATGTGATATTCTACTAAATTCGCATGGTAACCATTTCACAATTTGTATTACTCCACTTGTTTCTGCCATTTAGCATTTCTCACAGCAGCGTCAATGGCGGATGAGCAAACCTACTATAATTTTACAAATACTACTGTTATTGTGTCACGGAATGTACTTTTAAGAATTTTTTAGGCAAGAATGTAGTTGTTTATATATAAACATAGTGCCTATTTGGAAATTTGCTTTGACACTTTTGCAGATGTGAGCTCCAGGCTGTCAGCGGCCGTTCAGCGCTCACGTACCCACCGAGAACAGCTTAATTTCAGCCAGTCCTTCGGAAATTTGCCACAGGCTCTTATGTAGATAGTGTTTAAACATGAGGTATAATTTGTTTTAGGTATATCAAAGGGCAATATTTTGTTTTATTAATCTATTACTTATTCCAGACCAAAACAATTTGGCTTAAGGGCAAAGTTAAGTTTCATAACTTTATATTTTTAACTAGAGTGCTGCTTTTGTACTTTTGACTGAACTGTTTGCTTGTGTTCATTTTCTATTGTACAAAGTTCGTATACTTTATAATGACTATTATTGTTCATTTAAATATTATTGATTAATTAAGTAATATTTTATTTTATACAAATAATATTCTGTATTTGGTATTGAGAAAGGATCCATTAGTGATTGTGATTTCGACTTCAGTGAAAGTTACATTATTCCCAGCAGGCACAGAACGTCATAAGACGTTAGTATTTGGTTAAATTAGGTGGCGCGACGTCTGGTAACCAAAATTCAATGCAACCAATGTCTAATACAACATTATGTTTTGACGTCCAATACCGACGTCATTTGACAGCTGATATTTTGTTGGTTTTAGGTTGTGGTTTTAACTAACCAAAATCCAACATCGAATCAACGTCTTAAACCAATGTCAAAATGAGTTCAAATACCGACCATTTAGGCGTCAGTATGGCAACCAAAACCCACCCACTGAGCAAAATTACGTCCAGAATAGACGTCTTTTTGAGGTCTTGTCTCAGGTTGAAAAGCCGTCCACTGCGGGGCCAGAATGAAAGTTTTTATGACGTCTTTTGTTTGACGTCTTGGACATCGATAGAGACGAACAACGCAGAATCACCAAAGGAGAAAATCACAATGCTTTAGCCACATCGTGGAGATGGAGTGTTTGTTTAGTTGGGCTCTGACCCTTGCCTTATTATATGCGTTTGTTTGGGCTGTTGGACTGAGTCATAACAGCCGACAAGTAAAGAGAAATGATCAGGTGTGTGGTTATGGTCTCACATAACCATTATTTGCCTGAATCATGAAGAGCCAATCTCTGAGTTAGATTGCCATATTTGATTACAGCAGCACTGTGATTCTACAGCAGAAGATCAGCTTTTGTTACAATATGATTCAAATATTATGTAAGAAAAGGTGTGTTGCAACAAAAAAAAAAGTATTCATTTTAGGCACAACACAGACATCTAAGAATCAGCCTGTGAATCGCAAACAGTGGTGACCATCCAAAAGCATGTTGCAGTGCTTCTCAGGGAGCCACAATCAAAAGTCATCCATGGTCCAAACATGGCATTGCTGCATGAATAAATTCTGAGCTTAATTGATTGTGTAGTGTCAGTTCCTTTATTCTCATATTTATTTTGTTCTGTTATGATGACTTTTGGTAGCTTGTTTTCTAATGTTCAGAGTGATCTGTTGATCAGAATATGTTGCTTGTCACCGTCATTGAGATTCACGGCTGATTCTTGATGTCTGTGTGTGCTAAGCAAAAACCTTTTTATTCATGTGAGAGGAATATCCGTTTACTTAGTATAGTGAGGATAGCGTAGGTTATCTTTGATGGTCAATGATAGTATAATATAATGAGAGACTGTCTGTAAATTTGATACAGGTGTACTCAATTCATCTTCACACCCGCTTGACTTTTTATTGCTGTCGGCTCTTCACGCCAGGATATCATTTCTCGTGATTTCAGCACACCCCAGATATGCGATATATAGCTCGACAGACCATACATCCTAACACCCACTTCCCCTGTCTATTTTCATTTGATTGTCAGCGTTCTGTTATGACTCAGTTCAACTTGCCTCATCAACCACAAAATCCCCATAATATTAATAGGCAAGGGTCAAGAGCCAAACTAAAAACAAACACTCATTCCCACGATGGTGGCTTAGAATGTGACTTTTTCTCACTGGTGATTGTGCGTGTTCTTCGTATATACCGGATGCCAGAAGACGTCAAAAAAGACGTCATAAAAACTTTCATTCTGGTCCCTCAGTGGACGTCTTTTCCCCACACCTGAGACAAGACCTCAAAATAAGAGGGTCTTGATGGAACGTTAATGTGCTCGTGGCAACGTCGTCTAAGTTTCGGAGTGAACATCTACTCAACGTCAAAAATCATCTTAACATCAATTAAGCCAGTGATCTTTTGTTGCATTTTAGGTTGTGGTTTGAACAACCACAATACAACAATCGCAGAGTATCATTACGTCGTAGACAACGTTTGGAGATTGACGCAGTCTGACGTGTTCTTAGGTTGAGACTAACAGATTTCATTTTCAACCAAAATGCCACGTTATATCGACGTAGTGGTCCAACGTCAATCTGACGTTATATTGACCGTCCTCGGTGCTGCTGGTTTGCACATTAGATGGTGGCAAAGGACTGTACTTTATGAGTGAGATGGTAGAGTAGGTACTTTATATATTGAAAGGAACTGAAACAGGAGGACGTTATTTTATAATATGTAACTTTAAACAACAACTTATAAGACACAACCCCAATGGCTTGACTAGTGCTGTGATGAGAAATCCTCTTAACTCGGCCTACGGCTAATACCTGTGCCTCATCACAGCTGTATGATATAGAGCCATACGCATGACTCTGAGTGTGATATTGATCATATATGTTACTCATGTTTTCCTGTAGAACGAGGAATCCCAGTGCAGGACCACATATACAGTTCTTGGACCTCAGGTCCAGCATCGTTCGACTCCTACGGCACACTCACCGTCAAGGAATATTGAAAACGTATCACATGACAGGAAGAGTTGAGTACCTGCAAAATCACGGTAATAAATAATCAATGTGTCTTTCACATAGACTGTCCACCCCAGACCTGTGACACCAGTCGAGCCTCTTCTGAAATAGAGAACTGTCAGTAAAGTGAGGAATCCTCAGGTACTTCTCAATATCATCAGTAAAGGAGAAACTGGTCCTCACTAGTAGTCATAGATACTGAACATCACTTTCATTCAGTTACACGCCTTGACAGAAGAGTTCCCACTAAATTCAGGTGGTTGGGTAAATTATGCAATTTGTTTCTATTGTCTTAGTCTGTTGCAGCCACACAGCAAGAATCCACTGTAAAATGAGCAACAAGTTAAACTCCACTCTTTTTGTCCACATCGCTGGACACGGCCCACATACATAAGCTCCCAACGGAAAATGAGTGACTTCC
>JAOTNS010003423.1:0-16352 GCA_028476615.1 Culter alburnus | reverse complement strand
TTATCTTGCACTACATCACTGTGCCACTAGAGGGCGGTGTGAACAGACAGACAGACACTGATGAACAGGATCGGACAGAGATTAACAAGGACAGTTAATACAGTGATGAATTATTCAATGGGGCTCCTGTGTGTGTAACTGTAAAGGTTGCAAAAGTGACAAACAGTATTTTAGTTCTGGCCTAAAAGTCATTGTTTAAGCCAAAGGGTACAAGCCCTGCAAAGTTTACTTAACAGGGTATATGGCCAACATATGACGAAGCCTTTGGATAGCTTTAATGCACATGTACACCACCTAACATAATAGGTTTAGCATGTTGAATTGTCTTTGGGATCCTTTACAGCTCAGAAACATCAATCCAGAAACACTTTCTATAGCTGTGAGAAACAAACGTGTATAAAACACATCAGGGGTTGAATACAGGTGGAGTTTATTCTGTAGAAAGAACATCATCAGACCTTCTCTGAGACTTTCTGAACTGTGTCATGTCAGATAACGTGATCACAACACTGAACCAAAACACACACATATTCCCTTACATGCAGGGGGCGCAGGTGAGCTGGACGCTGGAGGGGTCAGAGGTCACAGAGAAGGTTCAGATCAGTGCAGAGTTTGATGTACAAAAACAAAACAACCTACTGTATGATTGTTTGTTTGATCTGATATCAGTTTACTCTCTCAGTTTTCTCTGATTCTAGTTGAGTCAAACCCGTCTGTCACAGATCAGATCACAGTCTAAAGGTCAAATTTACTAACAGCTAGCACAAGCGCAAACCCTCTTTTGGTGTTAAAACACTACTGTCAGGATTTACTAAAGACACGCAGTGGAAAAATTAGCGCTGAAAAGCGTGAGGACAGTTATTTCTGCACCTGACATTATTGCACATGCATTTGTAGGAGTTTCCCTTTCAGACATTTATGGGAGGAGAATATTTAAATGAATCACGCAAGGTGATTTACTAAGGTTTGTGCTAGTCAATTTACTGGTATTTGCACCATTGTGCAAAAAGTTTCAGTTGAGGAGAAAGTGAGGAAAGGATGGTCAGTTTCATCAGAAGGGTGTGTGAGTGTGAAACACAGTATTCCAGTCTTGTGATTATTGTGGACTATAACTGCACTACTGCTTTATACTGCATATATGTGCTTAGATTAGTTATTTGTTTGGTGATTTGGTAAACCTCTTTCTCCGATCAGTGGAGCTCTCTCAGTGAACTCGAACAAGCTCCTACAGCTAACAGGCAACGCTCTCGTAACTTTGGCTAACGTTCTGGCAATGTTCTCTCAAAGTTACGATCAAACGTTCTTCCAGTAACATTAATAGAGTGTTTGTTCAAAGTTATCTGGTCTTTAATAATGTTCTCAAAAGGTTATCACAAAAACATTATTTATACATTGTTTGCAGAAGAGTTTTAAATGTTCTCATAACGTTGGAGGAAAATGTTCTTGGAACAAAAATGTGTTAGCTGAAGTATATTAAATAGAAGATATGAAAGGTGAAAATAAATATGGTGGCAGAATGTGTTAAATGAAGGTTTATTCATCTTAAATACACTTTATTGCTTTAAACATGTGATTATTGAATCGTATTTTGAACAGTTTGGAACAGTTCAGTTTGAAACTCAATGATATTTCCAATCAATCAGCAAATTTACCAGATGTGAACCATATTCTGAACATTTTCTCTTTTCATTTATACAGGAGTTGTGAGCATTAATGTGTTTATGGAATAATGATGTGATTTCTTCTTCATGTTGTTTCTCTTGCTGTTGGAGAATTTCTCCCAGTTTTCTCATGAATCCTAAAGGAAAGCCACTGGTCAGTGTGATTTCTCTGTGAGCGTCAGCGCAGAGATCTCCTCTCTGAACACAGCGACACTGGTGTGTGTGGCCAACAAGGGCTTCCCGTCAGACTGGAGCCTGAGCTGAAGGTGGACGGGAGCAGCAGGTCTCAGGAGAGCAGCGCTGGGCTCCTGGAGAAGGACGGTCTGTACAGCTGGAGCAGCAGCAGGAGTGGATGGAGACACTGTGAGGACACACGGAGCGGCCGGCCTGTGTGAGGAGACGGCAGTGTTCAGAGGAGATCTGCTGCTCTTCTCACTCATGGAGACCAACAGTGTGTTTCTCTGCAGCACATGAGGGACTCATTCATTCTCCATCAGCTTCAGTCGCTTCATCTGCATCTGCATCTGCTTTCTGCCTTTCACACAAGACTATATGTGTGACTTTATTAAAATTCAGTCATTAAATAAAATATAATTGTGTCTTTGAGCTCTTCTTTGTGTCATTTTTGTTTCAGGTCTTTCATTGGATCAGGGCTTTAGCTCATATTTTATAAATAAACTTCACTCAATGGAGCATGAAAACACCTGCAGATACATGATGAAACAAGAACATGCGGCCAAATTATGAACCTCACAGATATAGTGTTAGATTAATTTAATAAGATTATAGTTTAAGAATTTACCATGTGAAAAAGCTTGAATGCTTTATATATAATTTAATATTTATGAAAATCTTTACTGTTGAGTGTGTGTGAAAGTGTGTGAAAGTGTGTGAGCAGCTGCAGTATCAGTTCAGTCACTGTGACTCTGACTGACGGGGGTTTTTGTACGACTCTTTATCACTGTGTGAACACCCAGTTGCCACTGATACTGGTACACTCTGACAGTAATAATGTCCAGCATCTTCAGTCTGGACTCCACTGATGGTCAGAGTGAAATCACTGTTAGATCCACTGCCACTGAATCTAGATGGAGTTCCTGACTGGAGGGTGCTTGTTCCATAAATCAGGAGTTTAGGAGCTTCTCCAGGTTTCTGTAAGTACCAGGCAAGACACTGTCCACTACACCCGTAGTCTGGATCACTGCTAGTTTTACAGGTCACAGTGACTGATTGTCCAGTTTGAGAGAGCAGCTCTGAGGGAGTTTGAGTCACTGTCACCTGACCAACAGATTCTGACAAGAGAGAAAGATTAGAAATCACAAACACTTTTACAACCATATATCTTCACAACACATAAAAATAACAAGTAAATAATGTCTGTAATCTTTACACAAACCTCGACATAATACTGCCAGCGTCCAGATCATATGGTGCTGAAAGTCATTTTGTTGGTTGTAGGTTCAGTTCTAGTGAAAAACAGTTGTTGATCATGTTTGATGTTTGACAGAGTTATAAACACATGCAGAGCACTGAAGCGTGTGTCGCTCATGTAAAAACTCTCTCTATGCAAACGCTTCAGGAGTGACAGGTTTAAGATGGTTTAATGTGGTTTCATTGAGATTTCACAAATCATTTCACATGTTAATATAATCCTTTATTGATAAAGCAACATCAGATGAACAGGAGCGCTGTTTAATCCCAATATCAGACCAACATCACGATTACAAGTGTGATATTGCTTTTATATTATTGAACATTTATAGATTCTACATTTCAAAATGCAAAAAATTAGGCAGCCTAAAACTAAATCTGAGCCTTGGTTGAATGACACGGCTCGTGCTGTCAGACGCGAGTGCCGTAGAGCTGAGCGCAAATGGAAAAAGGACAGACTGCATGTATCACTTCAAATGCTAAGGGACTGCTGGCGTCATTATCAGACAATTGTGAAAGATGCTAAAAGACAGTATTTATCTGGAATTATTCTGTCAAACTGTAACAAGCCTCGTGTTTTGTTTAAGACTATTGATTCTGTTCTTAATGCTCCGCAAACAGTCTGTATTGATGCACTTTTTATTGATAAGGTCACTACCACTAGAGCTCTTATTTCACCTTCTGCTTATGACCCCTCAATCCCTGTCCTCTGTTCTGCTGTTTTTGACAGGTTTGAGCCTGTGACCTTGTCTGTGTTTCAGGAGACTGTTGATCATTTGAAGCCCTCAGGTTCTCCACATGATGCTGTTCCTCCTCGGCTTTTTTAAAGAGATCTTTCCTACTGTAGGGCCATATGTTCTTGCAGTTGTTAATAGCAGTCTGTCTTCAGGTGTGGTTCCTAAAAATTTTAAACATGCAGTAGTGCAACCTCTGATTAAAAAACCTGGTCTGGATCCTGTAGATCTTGCAAATTTTAGGCCTATCTCCAAACTACCTTTTCTTTCAAAAATCCTTGAAAAGATAGTCTGCAGTCAATTAATGGCCTTTTTGAAAGCCCATAATAATGTTCCAGTCCGGTTTTAAAACTTTGCACAGCACAGAATCTGCTCTTTTAAAAGTTTAATGATATATTTTTAGCTACTGACTCTGGTGATTGTGTTATTCTTGTGCTTCTTGATTTAACTGCTGGACCATGAAATCCTGATCTCACGTTTGGAGCAGTGGGTGGGCATCAAGCATTAGCACTTGAATGGTTTAGGTCCTACCTGGATGGTTGGACTTTCTGTGTCAGTTGTGGTGACTCTGAGTCCTCCTCTGCTCCTCTCTCTTGTGGGGTCCCACAGGGCTCAGTTTTAGGCCCACTTCTCTTCTCTTTGTATTTGCTCCCACTAGGTTCAATAATCAGGAAGCATGGCATGTCTTTCCACTTTTACGCAGATGATTTATGTGCCTATTAAAAGAACGACACTGTCGGACCGTTACTCGAGTGTCTTGCTGATACAGGCCTGGATGTCTCTTACTTTTTTAAGTTTTAATGTAAAAAAGACAGAGGTGATGGTTTTTGGTGGCACAGTTGGGACCCCTTCTGTTGATTTGGGGGCCTTGGCCCAAGCAAACAATCACTAACCTAGGGGTTAAAATCGACGCTGACCTCAAGCTTGACAGTCAGATCAGGGCAGTCGTTAAATCAAGCTTTTTTCAATTGAGGCAGCTGGCCAAAGTAAAGCCATTTCTTTCGAGGCAAACTTTGAGACAGTAATCCACGCCTTTGTTACCACTCGGCTGGATTACTGTAACGCACTGTATGTGGGGGTTAGTGGGTCTTCTGTTGCTCGTCTGCAGATGGTTCAAAACGCTGCAGCACGTCTGTTAACGCAAATACGAGCACATTTCCCCTATTTTAGCCTCACTTCACTGGCTGCCCATACATTTTAGGATCCATTTTAAAATTCTCTTATTTGTTTTTAAATCTCTAAATGGTCTTGCTCCACCCTACGTTTCTGAGCTGCTACACCCTTATAGACCCACCCGTTCTCTCAGGTCAGCTGATCACTGCTCCTGAATGTGCCCAAAACAAACGGATGCTCAGAGGGGACCGTGCCTTTGCTGTAGCAGCTCCTAAACTGTGGAATGATCTGCCTCTGCCCGTTAGACGGCCTCTTCATTGTCTTCTTTTAAGTCACTTCTTAAAACCACCTTTTCTCTTTGGCCTTTGACTGATTTTGACATTTGTTTCTTAATTTGTTTTGTTTTTATGTCTTGTATGAGTTGAGTATTTTATGTTTATATATTTTCTGTACAGCACTTTGGTCAACTTCGGTTGTTTTAAGTGCTTTATATAAAGTTTGATTTGATTGAGTTGAAAAACATTTTTCTACATGTTTTTCTGCTCATAGTTATTTTGAGTGTTTCTGGAGTCACAGGATCATCAAACTCCTCTGAGGACGATGAACATCTCTCTATTCTGAGAGAAACACAATCACTCCACCTGATGATGAAATATGAGTTTAACTCGCTCAGATTCTGTTTGACTTCAGTAAATGACACTGTTGAGGCAGTTTGTGGAATAAATCAGGAGTTCAGGAGCTTCTCCAGGTTTCTGTAAGTACCAGGCCAAACGCTCCCCATAACTAGTCTTGTACACATCACTGCTGGTTTTACAGTTGATGTTCACAGTTTGTCCTGGTTGAGCTGCTGTCATTGAGGGACTCTGAGTGACGGTGATCTGTCCTCTACACTCTGAAACACACAACAAGAAGAAAATCAACTCAAAACTTTGACAATATACTTGAAGAAATGAATTGATATCAAACTTGTGCTCCACAAACCTTGAGCAAACGCTGTGAGAGTCCAGATGAAGATGATGATGAAGGTCATTGATGAAGATTGTTGTGTGTGTCAGTGATGAAGTGTTAAACTCACAGCACTATAAACACTCTCAGAGCACTGAAGCATCTGATCAATATGCAAACACACTCCAGATCATTTACCTGAAGACAGTCACTCATTAACAGACACAAAATAACATTACTGAAGTGAACATCTAAAAATCAGTTTTTCATATTCAATCTTCTAATAGACAAACTGTAAACATTCATTCTGAAAAAATCTAGACAAGACCAACTTCAGTTATTAATCTGAATATCTGCTGTGAGATTCTGAGAATATTTTAGTTGGATTGAAACGTCACTGTTAATCCCCAAATTTACACCAAATCCATGTGTGTTCCTGCAGTTTCTGAACAGACATGAGGATCATCACACACGAGTCTCTGTCAATCACTGAATCAACTGAGTTTGATTGTGAGTCACATGATAGAAACATCTTCACTTTTAGAAACATTTATAAAATAATTTTAAAAAATATGGTTAAAATACTGGAAAAGCGTAGCAACAGACACAAGTCCAAAAAAATTAAATACACAAACTTCTGGCGGTGCGTAGATCCAAAATAGCTCCAAGATTAAAAAACAATAAGATCTGCACATGAAAAATGGCCATAAAAGCTCACAAGAAATTATCCAGAGGCCTAAAATAAAGTACAAAGAATGCAAAATGTTTTCGGGATCAATCCTTCATCAGTGCCGTGTTATTATTATAATATACTGACAATGATCACACCGGAAATAGATACAATGATACATAAACATTATAATCATACCCATAATCTATTCAAAGCTTTAAAAATTCATTTAATTTAATAATGAGTATTTAATTTATTTGGAATTGTGTCTGGCACTAAATCCAGTCTTCATCTACATGTGCTGTTTTTGATCACGGACAGCACCTGTTGGGTAATCTGGTCTTTAACCTTTTTAATATAATTGATAATTCCTCTATACATAGATATTAATATAAATTATTATCATCTGTTCTGAAGTTGAGGAATGTGTTTATATGATGCTGTTAATATCTGCATTATGAGGGATGAAGTTAATAAATCAATAGATTATTAAACTGATCAAGCAGAACATATTTATGATAGGATTTAGTTTAAAAAGAAGAATAAAGATAAATCATAAATGCAGAAAATCAAGAAAATGTAAAGTGAAGGATAAAAAAATGTGAAGATCAAAAGTGACTGAATTTCTACATAAAGGATATTATAGGATAACAGGAGACAAAAATGTCTTCTAAAAAATCATAATCAAAAAGTTTAAAAACTGATGAAGCTCAACAAAAGTGATGTTCAATAAGATCATATTGAGTTTTTCTGCACTGTTGAGTGTGTGTGAAAGTGTGTGAAAGTGTGTGAGCAGCTGCAGTATCAGTTCAGTCACTGTGACTCTGACTGACGGAGGTTTTTGTACGACTCTTTATCACTGTGTGAACACTGGACCAGTGTTGCTTCTCATGCAATAATAATGTCCAGCATCTTCAGTCTGGACTCCACTGATGGTCAGACTAAAATCTTTGCTAGATCCACTGCCACTGAATCTAGATGGAGTTCCTGACTGGAGGGTGTTTACATTATAAATCAGGAGTTTAGGAGCTTCTCCAGGTTTCTGTAAGTACCAGGACACACAGGCTGGGCTGCAGGCTGTAGCATCACTACTGAATTTACAGCTCATCGTAACAGTTTCTCCTGGTGCGACAGTTTTCACTGAAGGAGTCTGAGTTGCTGTGATCTGAGCTCTACAGTCTGAAAAACAAACCATTTATGAATGAATGAAGTATATATTATTTGCTATATTTTTAAGCTCTGTTAAAATTATGATTTATATAAAAAATAAACTTTGCACCTTGTAGTATAAAGCAGTTTAAGAGCGTCCAGATGATGATGAAGGTCATGTTGATGAAGATTGTTGTGTGTGTCAGTGATGAAGTGTTAAACTCACAGCACTATAAACACTCTCAGAGCACTGAAGCATCTGATCAATATGCAAATGAACTCATTCTGTATTTAAATGAGGCTCTAAATGAAGGTTCAGGAGGAGCTCGTTCATCTCATCCTGTCAATCACAACATCAAATATGTATCATGTAATCATCAATATACTGTGAACTTTAAAAATGTAGCATAAAATTTCATGTTATCTTGCACTACATCACTGTGCCACTAGAGGGCGGTGTGAACAGACAGACACACTGAAGAACAGGAACGGACGAGGTGAATAATAATGAGTTAATGCAGTGATGAATTTATTCGATGGGGCTCCAGTGTGTATTTAAACGGTTAAACACTATATATTATAGCACTATATGCAATTGCGCCACCCAAAGTGACAAACAGGTACTGTAGTCCTGGCCGTAACAGGTTATATGGCCAATGTAAGACAAACTCTTGGTCTTTAGACAGCTTTAATGCACATGAACATCCTCTAGCATAACAGGATTAACTTGTAGCTTGAATTGTTATTGGGATCTTTTACAGCTCAGAATCTTCAATCCAGAAACACTTTGAATCGTGTAGTAGACGGTACAGCAATGGTCATGTGTCTTTCCAAATAAAATATGAGTCTTTAAGTGTCTCTTTATGGAAGTATTTTTATGTACTATATTAAAATAGACAGATAATATTGTCTCTTTCCTTCAGTTGAACGGCAATACATTCAGTCACGTGGCAACAACAAATATGTTTTCAATAGTATAAAATTAATATTAATATAAAAATCAATGATCTGTAAGTATTTTGGAGATTACAGGTTTTTGTTATGAAACTATAATGAATTTAGGCCTGTGTGCATTTTTTATACTACAAGTAAATCTATTGAATCATTTACACAGACTTTCATAAAGAGATCTGAAAGGATTTGTTGTCCTGTGGCTCCCTCTGGTGGACAGCATTAGTATTATGACCTTCATCTCTGAATCCCATTCATATAAATGACTGATTTAAAAAAAGTTCCTGAAACTCGGCATGTTTACTCAGAAAGTCTTGTTGTCCATGTGTATGAAGTTCTGTGAATTTTGTATTCAAACATTCAAAATGATGGAAACTGATAGAAAAATAGATTTCTTCTCCTGTGGTTCCCTCTAGTGGACAACATTAGTACAACATGTTGTAGTCCGTCAGCCATTTTGAGTTGCTAAAAAACTTTTTTTTCGATCTCCTAAACCACTTGACTGATTCACACGAAATTTTGCATGTCATCTATAGACACTAATGACAAAAGTTATCAAAAGGATTTTAATTAGTCAAAGCGTTTAGAAGATAGTTCATTTAGCCATGGCTCAATACACTTATAAAACTATATCTTCTCAACAATCTGATGAATCCAAATTCTGTTGATCACTTGTTTGATGTCTTCAGGGTATCTAGATGATACACAGATAAATTTGGGGTTAAATAGACAAATGGTCTAGGATGAACCCTTCAGTGTTTGGATCTCTGATAATCTCACCTGTGCTCGATATTCTCAGTCATCTGAAGCTCTAAAATGATGTTATTGACTTCAAATCTTCTCATCTGCTGCAGCCTCATATTTGTGAATGAACTTATTCAGTGTTTCTAGCACAAATCACTGTGACTCTGACTGACGGAGGTTTTTGACTCTTTATCACTGAACCAGGATAGAGGTTGATGATCCCAACTCTGATAGACGTCAGGACTGCTTTTACAGGACATGGTGAATGTGTTTCCTAGATGAACAGATTTCACTGCAGGCGTCTGAGTCGCTTCACCAACTGATTTATTATTATTTATAATGTTTCCTGAGGTGCACTTATAATGTTCATATGATTTTTACATCAAATAATTGTCATAATTTAGAAATAAATGGCTATTTCCACTCTGATTTTAGCGCTCTGATTGTTTACATGTGAAACCTTCTCAAATACTATCACTACATTTTTACTATTACAGCTGTCTAAATGAACGAATGGTGAAAAGTGTTGATTATTGCCTTATATTTAGATCTGTTCATCACAGGGAAGGTTGCAGTGATGAGAAACTGAGCAGATGACAGACAGTCTGTTGATGGTGTGAATGCAGTGATCTCGTCATTACAACTAAATTTCTGCACTCCAGAAATGCTTTCACCATAACTAACAATGCAAACACGATGTAAATCCAGTCAGAGATTGATTGTGTAGTGTAAGAGCGTCACTGATTATAACAGGAGTTTTGGGAAGTGTCCAGATAAACTCTCGCTGTGTGATCGACAGCTTCAGTTCCTCAGATCTTTACTGTATAACTAAGATTAGGAAGAAAAAATAATAAAAGTTCATGATCAAAAAATGTAAAATATTGAGTGAGTGGAAATGAGGATAAATAAACCATAAATGATCTAAAAATGATGATAACATCAAAAGAATTTCTGATTATCTTACGAAAGACTGATGAAGCTCAACAAAGCTGATATTAAGATCATATTTGTGTTTCTGCTGTTGAGTGTGTGTGAAAGTGTGTGAAAGTGTGTGAGCAGCTGCAGTATCAGTTCAGTCACTGTGACTCTGACTGACGGAGGTTTTTGTACGACTCTTTATCACTGTGTGAACACCAGTTACTGATGTAGTGATAACTCTGACAGTAATAATGTCCAGCATCTTCAGTCTGGACTCCACTGATGGTCAGAGTGAAATCACTGTTAGATCCACTGCCACTGAATCTAGATGGAGTTCCTGACTGGAGGGTGCTTGCTTTATAAATCAGGAGTTTAGGAGCTTCTCCAGGTTTCTGTAAGTACCAGGCCAAAGGCTGATAACCCCAACCCTGGTAAACTTCAGTACTGGTTTTACAGGACATGGTAAATGTGTCTCCTGGACGAACAGATTTCACTGCAGGCGTCTGAGTGGCTGTCACTTCACCAGCTGATTCTACATCATGAAAAATGAATAAACATTCAGAATTCAGTATTTACTGAAAGACAATATTTCAAGCACAGAAGATTAGAGTATGTTTAACTTCAGATTTCCTCACCTGTGAACAGTAGCTAGTGAACAGCCAGATGAAGATGGTGATGAACTCATGGTTGCTGTTGGTTCAGATTCTCATTGTTCAAACTCACAGAGCTTTAAAACCTCCTGAAGCTTGTGCTGCGATGCAAATAATCTCTATGTAAATCTAGGAAATGATTCCAACAGATGAGGCACATAAAACATAACAGTGTTTAGGATCTTTTCTGGTAACACTTTAGAATACTGATCCTTCATTAATGAATAAATACACAGGAACAAATGAGTAATGCATTATTAACACTCTAGTAACTACTATTAACTAACAAGAAACTCTGATTAATGAATTAGTAAGTAATAGTGCTCAGTTGTAGGTGGTAGTTCACTATTAACTAATCAGTAACTACTGTTTTTTTCATTCCTCCCAGAGAACTATACTAAGAACTACTATATACAGGTTCATAATTAACATGAATGATGCATAATGTATAATTAATTCTAAATAAAGATCATGGTAACCCACTAGTAATGACTGAAGTATTACCAAATACTAATTATTTGGATCAGTATTCTAAAGTAAAAAGCATGATAACTCTCTAGTAACTACTGAATTGTAAACTGAATTGTAATGTTTTTGTACAGTAATTCCTTATGATACATTTGGTAACACTTGAGTAATTACTAGTGGGTTACCATGACCTTCACTTAAGAATACTGATCAAATAAGAAGTAGTTACTTTAGAGTTATATAGTAACTCTTGAGTTATTACTATCCAATACTTTACAAAAACCTCAAAAGTTTACAATGACTTCAGTAGTTACTAGAGAGTTATCATGCTTCTCACTTTAGAATACTGATCCAAATAATTAGTAATTCCTTCTTAAGTATTTGGTAATACTTCAGTCATTACTAGTGGGTTACCATGATCTTTACTTTAGAATTAATTATACATTATGCATCATTCATGTTAATTATGAACCTGTATATAGTAGTTAGTAGTTCTGGGAGATACAAAAAAACAGTAGTTACTGATTAGTTAATAGTGAACTACCACCTACAACTGAGCACTATTACTTACTAATTCATTAATCAGAGTTTCTTGTTAGATAATAGTAGTTACTAGAGTGTTAATAATGCATTACTCATTTGTTCCTGTGTAGTTATTCATTAATGAAAGGTCAGTATTCTAAAGTGTTACCTCTTTTCTCATGTTATGGGTCAAAAACATTGATTCAGGAATCTGAAGCTACATGCTTCTGATTAAGTTAAGTATTTCACTCTGAACTCTATGAGAGGGCAAAGGTCACAGGCCATCAAAACTATTAAAATTGCTTTAATCATTAACAATGCATTGAGATATGCATGATAGAGTCAGTAGTTTTGATACATCAGTTGTTTAATATCATTATTAGCTTGATTAATCTTGGAAGGAAAGATGAAGAAGCTCAAGAAGATATGGTGGCAGTTTTGTTAGTTTGATTTGATATCAATTTACACACTGTTTTCTCAGATTCTGAGCATATTTGAGTCAAACCCGTCTGTCACAGGACAGATCACAGTCTAATAGAGCTGATTTCAGTCATAAGTCAGTTTTGAGCACATGTGTAGTTCCTGTGTTTGTCCTCTGTGTGTCAGTAGTGTGTGAAAGTGTGTGAAAGTGTGTGAGCAGCTGCAGTATCAGTTCAGTCACTGTGACTCTGACTGACGGAGGTTTTTGTACGACTCTTTATCACTGTGTGAACACACCACCACTGTGATAACTCTGACAGTAATAATCCAGCATCTTCAGTCTGGACTCCACTGATGGTCAGAGTGAAATCACTGTTAGATCCACTGCCACTGAATCTAGATGGAGTTCCTGACTGGAGGTTTGTGTAAAATCAGGAGTTTAGGAGCTTCTCCAAGTTTCTGTAAGTACCAGCTGAGAAGGGTTTTCCCTCATAACAGCAGGCTGGATCTGCTAGTTTTACAGGTCACAGTGACTGATTGTCCAGTTTGAGAGAGCAGCTCTGAGGGAGTTTGAGTCACTGTCACCTGACCAACAGATTCTGACAAGAGAGAAAGATTAGAAATCACAAACACTTTTACAACCATATATCTTCACAACACATAAAATAACAAGTAAATAATGTCTGTATCTTTACTGACACAAACCTCGACATAATACTGCCAGCGTCCAGATCAATATGGTGCTGAAAGTCATTTTTGTTGGTTGTAGGTTCAGTTCTAGTGAAAAACAGTTGTTGATCATGTTTGATGTTTGACAGAGTTATAAACACATGCAGAGCACTGAAGCGTGTGTCGCTCATGTAAAACACTCTCTCTATGCAAACGCTTCAGGAGTGACAGGTTTAAGATGGTTTAATGTGGTTTCATTGAGATTTTGGTAACACTTTATTTTACAGTACGTGTACTTTCCTGGTACATATATAGTAATTATGTTGTACATACAGGTAAAAGAGTGGTAACACAAGGTACTTACCTGACATGTATGTACATGGGAACTAATAAGAAACACTGCTTTACTTTCCAATGGTACATGGTAACTACTTTGTACCTATAGACAAGTGTTGGGTAATAACAGGTGCTTACTTATAGTGTCCACATTAAGACACATTACTGTACTTACTAATGGTATATACATGGTGAATATTTTGTACTTACAGACAAGTGTGGGTAATAACAGGCACTTTTTATGGTAACTTGTAAGACACATTACTGTACTTACTAGAGGTATATACATGGTAACTATGTTGTACTCATGGACAAGTGTGGACACAAATAACAGACACTTACTTAACTACTGTGAAACAAATGTGCTTACCAAAATGATACACTGCAGTAACTATACAGCACTTCATAGTGTTAATACTTATCAAGTAGTCCTTTTAAGCAAGGCTTTTGACACATGACAACTGAGTATACCAAGTACAGTACAGTAGTGTTACTGATCTGTATGTATGTCATCAAAATACCCCTATTAAAGGTGATAGAGAGGATTTTTTCGTCGACTGAGAATCCAAAGACTGTTACTGTTTTTGAAATGAGTGCATGCGTAAGAACAGCCCCCCTCCTTCACAGCTCATTTCAAAGGAACGCCTCCCAAAACTCGTGCACGAGTATTGGAACATGAGTGTTTACCACCGGCATTTGCTGTGTCGTGTTAGTGGATTCATTATGTCGGACTCACCGCAGGTAACTCATAATCTGCAGTTGTTACTCCTGTCTCCTGACAAAAACATTGCATGCGGCGCCTGTGGAGTGTGGAAAGTTACTGTAGAGCGCAGCCGCGCTCGTCTCTCACAAGGAACGTCATGGCAGTGATTGACAAGCCAGAGGGCCAATCGTTTACGCGATGATCGCGTAAACGATTGGCTGATGTTTTTAAGGCCCTACCTCATGCACAGATGATGTCTATTAATATTATTACTTTCACTGCACCTAATAAATAGTCTTTTATCAGTTAGTAAAGACAGTTTCAAGTAATATTGCAAAAATGTATAAAACAAAACATCCTCTTTACCACCTTTAAGTGCATTATTGTCCTGTAAAGATTAGGCAAGTTGAACCACAAAAGTATATCATCCAGTACTCAAGAAGTATCTTGTACCATACTTATACCTCACCCTAATGTGTAATTTACACATTAACTAACTGGTATAGTCACTAGTACGTTCAGAGTAAGTACATGGAAATAGGACTGTAAAATAAAGTGAACCCTTGTACATAAACATTACATAGGAATTACCAGCTCTTACCAGGTGTAACTTACACATTAACTAACTGGTATATTCACTAGTACGTTCATAATAAGTACATGGAAATAGGACTGTAAAATAAAGTGCATCCTTGTACATAAACATTACATAGGAATTACCAGCTCTTTAACCTTTGCAATAATAAGCTTAAGCATTGTGCTTAAGCAATGTGTCTTACAAGTTACCATAAATAAGTGCCTGTTATTACCCACACTTGTCTGTAAGTACAAAATATGTACTATTAGTAAGTACAGTAATGTGTCTGTTACCATATACGGACACTATAAGTAAGCACCTGTTATTACCCAACTAGGGTGACCAGATGAGATTGGCTGAAATTCGGGACGGGGGGGGGGGGTCTATGATATTAGACTACGTAGCCTATAATAAAAGATAATGAATTTCAAACCTGAACCAAACATATTTTTATTCAAAGATCAACAGTCTGTCATTAGTCTTTAGTCTGCCACAAAAAAACAACATTAAAATCATGAACTCAAATGTCATTGTGAAAAGGAAAAAAAAAAACTGTTGTAAGTAACAGTGCATAAATCAGACCTTTCTGTGTAGCCTAACGCTAATAAGCTTAAACGAAAATAACGAAATAATTGTGTAGTGAAGTATTTTTTTGTACACAGTGCTGTGAACAATCAATCACTCGTGCGCGTGCATCACCTCCTCGCGGCCGCAGCAACTCAGCAGCTCTCTTCATCAAGGCTTAAAACAAAAAGGGCATGCATATCTAAATCTAGCCGCCTACGGTATTTTTTTAGAACTTAGAAAAAAGATGCTGCAGCCAGTGAGCAGCCGGCGGGGGCTGGTTGCAGGACGACTCAACCTCCGCAGACAGTTTTTAATGTTTATCAGACAATAACTACTCCAATTTGTGCTTTAGAATTCCCTTACCATAGTGCTTAAAGTTCTGCGACCAGATTTATCATAAATCGACAGCGAAATAATCATAATCACTTCAGGTGAAAACGTTACCAGAGAGTATGTTTTGCTACATGATCATCAGAAGGTCTCAATGTACCCTGCAACATTGCATTAGAAGCTATGATAGCACTCCAGAATACTCCAACATATTCTGTTTAAAATAAAAATGTAATCACAGACCTGATTAACTGAATTCATTATCCATATAATCACAAATCTTTATGATTAAAAGTTTAAAATATTAGCCCTCAAATAACAATGCCATTACCTCTTGAGTCAATATATGCAATGCATATCTTTTGTTTTGTGCTTTTTTTATTTGAGACAAGGACATTTTTTAGTAGATTTACATTTGCATGCTTTCCTACTTCATCTGTGTTTGCTGACAAAAAAAAAAAAAAATGTAGTAGATTCTATTATTCTGTACTCAGATTATGTTTATAATCTTTAATATCATCATAGACAATATGTAAATAAACTGCTTGATTCTTTGTTCTTTGTAGTTCTTGTATCCTGCATGTTTTGCCTTGAATTTTATTAAGTGATGAAGATCAGTTCATCAGATTTTACACACACTACCTCTCCTTAACCACAAAACGTAGGCTTGCTCCATAGGAATAACATCAATATAATTGTTTTGTTTTGTTTTTTTCTCACACATAATTACATACATGATTGCATAGTTACTTGATGCCTTGTATTGAAGGGTGATTTGCACTTACTTTTAAAAT
>JAOTNS010003422.1:1217500-1456226 GCA_028476615.1 Culter alburnus | reverse complement strand
GCCGAGGGTCCGAGTACAGCATTTACATGTGCTTCTTGAACCAACATGCATACAGCCCTCCACTCCACTAAATGTAACATGAGCACGAGATATCCTCTTTTATCCATCATCTAGCCCCCTCACCCCAAGACCAAAACAATTTTGTAATTCGCCAGTTGCACAAATTACAAATGCTTCACACATGGTATGTCATGAATAGTTTGCATACAAATCATTGTTTCCCTAACCTAATGGTTGTATAGTATAACAGTACATACATGGAAAATTGCTGTATTCCATATGTGTATTGACAACACAAACCATATCTCCCTGTTGTTCACCCTATCACCTGAGTCCGCCCCTTATAGGTGGAAATATCAGCAATTATTTCGTAATATGCACCTTTTCCACCCTTTCTGCCCTCCTTTTCCCTCTTTCCCCCCCCTTCCTTCTCCTTCTTTTTCCCCCCTCCCTCCCGCTTTTTTCTTCCCCTTTTCTTTTCCTTTTTTTTCCCTTCACATTTCCCCTCCCCCTTCTTTTTTCCCACCCCTTCTTTTCCTTCCTTTCCTTTTTCCTTCCCCCTTTTTCCTTTCTCACCCCTTTCCCCCCCCCCCTTTTTATTTCTTCCCCATTTCCCCCTTTTTTACTTTTCCCCTCCTCTTTCTTTCCTTCTTTTCTTTTCCCCCCCTTCTCCTTCCCCTTTCCTTTTTATTTTCCCTTCTCCCCTTTCATCCTTCTTCCCTTTTTTTCTCTTTCCCCCTTTCCCCTTTTTTTTCTTTTTTTCTCCTTTTCCTTCACTTCTTTCCCCCCTTTTCCCTTTTTTTTCCTCTTTTTCCTCCCCCTTTCTCCTTCCTTTTCTCCCCCCTTTTTCCTCACTTCCTCTCCCCTCTTTCCTTTCCTTTTTCTGTCTTTCCCCCCCTTCCCCCCCCTTCCTCCCTTCTTTCCGCTTCTTTTTCTCCACCTTTCTTCCTTCTCTTCCTTCCTGTCTCTCTCCTTTATTTTTCTCCTTCTCCTTTTCTTTCTCTTCTTTCCTTCCCCCCCACCCCCCCCTTTTTTCTTCTTCCCCCTTAATTCCTTTTCTTTTCATCCCCCCCTACCAATATACTGTAATCTGATCAGAGGAGTGAACACTTGATTTTCGTTGATTCTATCCACTATTCCTTTCCAGGACTGCTTGAGGCTTTGGTTCATATCTATTTGTCCTTTTTATTGCCACTCCACCCCCCCTGTTCTATACACTAGTCGAGCTCTTTGGTTGATAATGCCTGTGGTGTAAAAGTTGCCTTCACTAATACTATGCAGCATTGATCAGACTCCCCGCACCGACGAAGTCAGTTCCAGATCTCAGGCACCCTGATTGCTGACTGAATATGACCCCAGAATTTTCGATTTATACGCTGTTCCTGCAAGACACAGAGTTGACCAAAGGCATATATGAAAATATTCTCCTGCCCATTGTACCCGCGCGAGCTGTTACCGTGGACCCCGGAGGGTGCGTTCTAGTGTTAGTACCACTACGTTGACTAGGTGCAGCAGGAGCATGGCCATGGCAGATGGTACACGTGTAGCAGGAGGCAGTAGGAGTGGGGCACGGTAGCAGTCCGCGAGTTCGCCGACGTCTCTGTAGACTTGACGTGAGATGTGCTGCTACAAAGTTATTTAGGCACTCAGTATGGCTAGTGGGGTAATCATGCTATCACTACCTATAATTGGGATGTTTTTTTTTTTCTTTTACCTTGGAAGTAGGACACAGTGGCACTAAAAGCTAAGGGCCATGGTACTTTACGAGAGTCGCGTGATACGATTGTGTAGCAGTCCAAATCTCAGCCGGGACACAGTGGCATCCATTGTCCCCTATGTTTCATCTATGTACTCGATCACCATCCTTTCTTCTTTATTCAATCTCCCAGGTTTTATGGTATTGTTTCTTAGTTGATTATATTTGCTTCTCACCCTTGTACCAGCAATTTCTCCCCCTTCCCTCTTCTCTCTTCTTTCCTCATGTTGGAACTTAATTTTTTGTATCCACTTCTACACCGTATCCCCCCTATGAGTGATCTGATTGCCTACGGTCTCTAATAGTAAATGTATTGGGCCCTCTAAGGATTCAAAACATTACCTCCCTCAGTGGGCAGAGGAAAGTTCTTGAATGAGAACAGGAAATTGCGATTGTCACAGGTGATGCTGACAATGAAATACAACTGAAGGACATTCAGTCCAGAGGTGTAGAGGAAAACCTTGTCGTGGGAACATTGCAGCAATCAGCATAACATCCAATTCTCGGACTAGCTAAACACGAGTCCGAATGAAACAACTTATACAAAGTTACTTTTGAAAGGAAACCAGTGAGCGCCCCATCAAAGAACCCGTCACCAATACTCAAGGTAAGTTATGCATCCAGTCATTACTGTACTATACACAGTGTGTTTGCAGGTAAACTACTCTATAAACTGGAGTACATTAGAACATACAGTAGATATCAGTACCAGCACCGCATTACATAACACGGTGTTAAATACTTTTCAGAGAGTCATGGAGTTGGAGGCCAATCAAGTCCCACATGAATATCGATGTTGACCGAGGCTGGCTTCAACTGGCGAAAAAGGCGTCGCCATGGGAGAAACATAATTGGCAAAAGGGCCACCAGTTATGTGCCGGGCCAGAGAGAAGCCAAACATCACCATGTGCGCCAGCATCTCTCAACAACGGTGCACTCCTGCATAATGTGAGATGGCCCCTACAACACCGACCGCCTTCTCCTGGTTTAGAAGACCGCACGAAAGGACTGGTGCCAGAGGTAGAAAGGGGGAAGGGGTGAGACACTTGCCAATATATTTATCACATGGGACAAGTGGCATTCCACCATTCCCGTGCAGTCACACGCTGGTTTTGCACCCATCCAAGGATGATGTCCCATTTCCTTGCCCTTACTCCCTTTCCTAAACCCCATTGAGGAGTTTTTTCAGCCTGGAGATGGAAGGTTTTGACCATCGTCACATGACCAAATGTCCTCCTGGATGCAATGGATGCTGCATGCCAAGACATCACAGTGAACACTGCACGGGGTGGATCAGGCATGCCAAAAGATTCTTCCCACAGTGCCTTGCCAGAGAAGATATAGGGTGTGAGTGGATGAGAACATGTGGCCAAATGCAGAAGACCGGGCAGATTAGAAGATTACTTTGTTTTTTCTTTCTGTTTGTAATCTTGCAGTAATGTCCTTTGCAAATAAAGTCTTCACTGCAGCAATTCTGTGTCTGTATTTTTTTTAACATAAACTGTCATTTTATAAAGTACTCTGAGATGGTCATTCATTTTTTGTATTGAATTCTGCAGCAAAAGAAACAAAATGCATGCATTACTAAACCCACAAAAACAAAAATGTAGAGAGGCTTCAAAAGAAACACAATGCAAAACACAATCTATGATCAATCAATATACTGTCTATTGTATAAGGGCAGACCTGACACATAAAATAATGAAGTTCTGTAATTTTAGCTGATGATAGTGTTTTTTTTTTTTTTTTTTTGTCACTGTGTTATGATTGACTAATGTTCCTGTTGGAAGAGAACATGTGTTAGTGTTTGGATAATTATTTGTTTTAAAAATGTTTGCAGTGTTTTGTTAGACATAGTTGATTGTGTTGGTTTATTATTGATTTTGAAAATATTTTGGGGTTAGTTTACAATGTGTGATTTGGACAAGAAATTAACCATTTTGACAATGGTGTGTTTTAGGTGTGTTGGTGCGTTAAGAGTTAGGAAAATTGTTAAATGTACTCGAAAAAAACTGTCATAGCGATTGTAAAAAACTGTATTTACTGTACAAACCCGATTCCAAAAAGTTGGGACACTGTACAAATTGTGCATAAAAAAGGAATGCAATAATTCACAAATCTCATAAACTTATATTTATTCACAATAGAATCTAGGATAACACATTCCAAAAAAAAGTGGGACAGGTAGCAATAAGAGGCCGAAAAGTTAAATGTACATAGAAGGAACAGCTGGAGGACCAATATGCAACTATTAGGTCAATTGGCAACATGATTTATTGGGTATAAAAACCAGAAGTCAGAGTATAAAAACAGAAGTCAAGATGGGCAGAGGATCAACAATTCCCCCAATGCTGCGGCGAAAAATAGTTAAGCAATATCAGAAAGGAGTTTCTCAGAGAAAAATTGCAAAGATTTTGAAGTTATCATCATCTACAGTGCATAATATCATCCAAAGATTCAGAGAATCTGGAACAGTCTCTTTGCATAAGGGTCAAGGCCGGAAAACCATACTGGATGCCTGTGATCTTCGGGCCTTTAGACGGCACTAATCACTACAGGAATGCTACCGTAATGGAAATCACAACATGGGCTCAGGAATACTTCCAGAACACAATCCACGGTAAACACAATCCACCGTGCCATTCACCGTTGCCGACTAAAACTCTATAGGTCAAAAAAGAAGCAAAAAACATGATCCAGAAGCGCAGGCATTTTCTCTGGGCCAAGGCTCATTTAAAATGGACTGTGGCAAAGTGGCAAACAGATGCGACAAAGAAGACCTAAGACAGGTGAGCAACTAGAAGCCTGTATTAGACAAGAATGGGACAACATTCCTATTCCTAAACTTGAGCAACTGTCCTCAGTCAAGATGTTTGCAGACTGTTATAAAAGAAGAGGGGATGCAACAGTGGTAAAACATGGCCTTGTCCCAACTTGATGATGATGCCAGAATTTAAAATCAACTTATTTTCCCTAAAAATGATAAATTTTCTCAGTTTCAACCTTGATATGTCATCTATGTATTCTGAATAAAAATATTGAAATTTAAAAACTTCCACATCATTGCATTCTGTTTTATTCACAATTTGTACAGTTCCCAACTTTTTGAATCAGTTTGTATATATATAACACAAACAATAATGGTTAAATTAAAATATCTTACTGGTAGAACTCTTAGTAAAATTATCATGATAACCACAGTCATATCAGAGAGTTCCCTGATATGACTGTAAAGCACTTTGGGGTGCAACATATAAAGCACACAACTGTAAAACACCTCATTCATTCATTCATTCATTCATTCATTAATAGTCTATTAACAGCTTAATATATTAATACGTCTATATTAATAATATAATTAAATTCTGAATTAATCCTAACCCAATGCTAATACAGCAGGAATAGGTCATCCAGAGCTGTAAAAAAAAAAAATAAAAAAAAAAAAAAGGTTGATTTACTCTATCTGAAATGGATTCAAAGTCCTCTATCTGTATATTCACAGCATGTATGACAACTGAATGCCATCAGCTTTGTCCAAGGCACTGAGTTTATAACTCAGCAGCTGTGTGAATGAGGAAATATTATGAATGAAGTATTTTTGGGTAGCGCAGTGTAAATTTGTTATGATAGATTAGGAATATAATGAGATCATTTAAAGATAAATATTAAATTAACTTTTTTAGTTGCTTAGTTTTTAGTTTTAATCATGTAAATCAAGGAAAAAATTGAAATTATTCTTCTTGATAGTAGGTGGACATTTTGTTAGTGAGTCGTATTATCACTTTAATACCAATTCAAAATTTAATAGCACTCATCCTTTTACATCTCTTGCAGACTGCAGATTGTGGTTTGAGGTTAGAGATATGATGTTCCAGACATGTGTTTTTGCATGAGCCATGTAGAGACTATTGTAACCTCAAAAACTTTCATTTCCAAATCTCCAGAGACCAATGAACAGCATAGACAAACTGCAGAATAGCACTTTTAACCATGCTAGTCTTAGGCTTCATCATTATCTTTATTATCATCCATGCTGGATAACAGAGATTTCCATAATTGTCAGAGATTTTAAACCAGAAGGTGTCCTTAAATATAACCATAAAGACAACTGAACAAAGCAGAATTCACAGTGAGCATATATAGGGAATGAGTCAGTATTAATCTAATAGGTAAATATTCATGCATGCAGAAAAATGACATGCACTGTGTTGTGAGAACATACAAATTAAATATTTCAAATATAGTTTTGGTCATAGCCTAACTGTCAATGTTCCAGTAGTGGGACACTTGGCAAGCTATTATCATTTGAAAGCTTAAACACTCAAAATTCATCAAGTGAAAACATGAAATTGAAATCGGACATTGCCTTACCCTGGAAACGGTGTTTTAAATGCTTTTAGCAGACTCAATTTTTGTGATATCAACTTTTGAACACAACTTGGTTAGACACATGGCTTTGATTTCTCTAGCAATTTTAGTGTCCAAATTATTTTGTAAAATATATATTTTGTAAAAAAAAAGAAAAAAGAAAAAAGTTTACTTCAGTAAATTTGCTTTTTATTCATATGCTTTTCATGATGGGAACAGTGCCAAAGTTCTTGTCACTCCACACAGGTGTAGGTAAATAGTAGTCATGGAAACAAATGAGGTAACTATGGAAACAAGGTACAAAGATCCACAAAAATCAAGCTCCACATTGTTGAAAGACACTATATATTTAGAAAAAATATTTAATTATGAATTCCATTGTTGTATTTAATTAACATACCTGTCAAAAGTCTGGAAACATTACAGTGTTTTAATGATTTTGAACAAAAGTCTATTATGCAAACATGTTAAGCAGCACAGCTGTTTTCAACATTGATAATAATAAGAATACCTGAGCAGCAAATCAGCATATCAGAATGATTTCTGAAGGATCATGTGACACTGAAGACTGGAGTAATGATGCTGAAAATTCAGCTTTGATCAGGAATAAATTACATTATAAAATATATTCAAATAAAAATTGTTGTTTTACATGGTAATAATATTTCACAATATTACTGTTTTACTGTATTTCTGATTAAATAAATGCAGCCAAATGGTGAGCATTAGAGAATTCTTTCAAAAACATATCAGTATGTCATATATCGGCTTTCTTCTGTGCAACCTAACGCGTACTTCACAGAAATATGTATGCACAGATAAAAAATAATAATAAAAAAAACACCTACAGTAAAACCTACAGTAAATTTAATTAAGTCTGTTTTTAAGCTGTCATTGTGTTTTGTAAAATGTAAATGCCTCTACATCTGTAGCCAAGCGCATGACATCCTTTGGGCTACTACCATCGATCTATAGGCTATAAACTAATGATAGGCTATTCTCTATTATAGATCAGTGGCTACTGCACTCATTTTTTTCGTATTTTAATGTTTTGTTTACATTTTATACATTTCAATTCAATCATTTAGCAGACGCATGACATTCCTTACAGTAGGCTATATTAGGCTATGCAGTCATATTAGAAAAATAGGCTATCCACCAGGTGGCGCACAGTCATCGATAAAAAATTAAGAGCAGCTTTTTAACACAAAATAGTTGTTGGTGGTGGTGGTGATGGTGGTGGTGGTGTGTGTGTGTTACATTTGTTCCCTTTCAGTCGGTCACGTTCAACGTATTGGGATATCGCTAGAGAGCCCTATCAGCTTCGAGAGAACTAAAACAAGCCAATGGAGATTGGCATGCAATATTTTCATAATGCGCACCGCCCCCAACAAGGGATATAAATAGGAAGCGGATGCAATCGTACTCTGTCTTTCGCTTTGGAGCCTACCTGTGTGTTCCTGCTATTAGACTGAGAGTGACTTCTCAATCCTTTGAAGAGCTTTCGTTCTACAGTGCTGACATTATGGCACCGTACAGCGAGGCTGTGAGCTTTCCCAGAGTGAGCTTTCCGAGCTGTTATGCAGCTCTCAACTGCTGTTTTCACAGCATTATTTGCCCCGTTTGGTTTGCGATTTGTGCCGGTTCCTCTGTGTATGTGACTCAGGGAGTGAAAAGTGTACCTGCAGTCACATCACGGCTGTTCCCTGTGTGCTTCGGCACAAAGAACAAGAGCTTCTAAAAGAGCTTCACAGACAGACACTGCATCTTTTTCAAGACGTCATTCTGTCTGTGCATTTCTGGAGGCGGTTGTTTCCTATTCTAACTGATGGCCACAATCACTTTCTCTCATGTCTGCTTAGCGTGCTGGGACTGTGTTTGTGGGTGGTTCATATTCTCTTGTGAGAGTATGCCCACGTCGTCGCGCTGTTCGTCTCGCCTTTCTCGTAAGGGCTTGAGCGCTCAGCGCGCCGTGTGCTGTCGAGCTGCCGGTTGACAGCGCGCATTGCCATGGCAACCCAGCGCATTGTCCGGCGCTCTAGATGCGCGGTCGAGACTCGAGTGCCTTAATTGAGGTGGAGTCCCCTCACTTATTCCCCGATCTAGTTTATTTTTCTAAATCAGAAAAGTACTACTTTGGCGAATAAGCCTGGGTGACCAGAGGATCACAGTGGGGCAATACCTGCCGAGCCATTCTCCGTGGGCCCCCCACACCTCTAGTGCATCACAAACATGTTGTGCCTGTGTTCGTGGGTGGTTCATGTTTAATAACAACATGGCCACGTCGGCGCCCAGTGCGCTGTGTGTCGTCCAGTTAGACGGCCAAGTTCACTGTCCCACATGGCTGGTAGCTTCTGGGTGGATTGCTGGTCCTTCTCATGGACCTAGCGTCTAGTCAGCGCTCCAGCAGAGGATCAGATGTCGACTGCTACATTGGAGAGAGGGTTGTTGGGCTCTGGACATAGAGATGGGGCTGAGCGTTCCACGGTTGTGATGTGCTCATGCTGAATCAGATTCGGACTTAACAACCATGCTTCCCGGGCCCCTGGGGGCGTTGTGCGACGCGTGCTCACCTTGCCCCGCCCCCTGTCTTTAGCCTGGATGTGCATTAAAAACTTGGCAGTTTGGAAGCCTTTTTTTGGTGTCAAATATGGAACGCCAAAAGGGCCATAATCTGCATTAAGTTTTTTCTCTCTCACTACCCTCTGTGGTGGGGTGGCAGTGCTACAGGCACACCACCTCTGCGCCGCATGGGTCTTGGCCCCCGGCAAGTTGTGGAAGGCCAAAGCACTCATTGCATTTGGGTAGTTCTGAGTCGGGGTTGAGCTACGCATGATGCAAGTCATAGCGCAGGTCCCTGGCCAGACAATGTCCACCATGGTGGTCCAGAAACACCCCTGGCCTGGTCTTGCAGAGGTGTGTCGTCATCAAAGTACGCTTTCTCGATGCTCTCATCTCACAAGCTGGCCTAAAACCCAGCCTGCTCAGCGCAGCCAACCCAGTTGGCAAGCGAGAAGCGGTCCTGGAGAAATGGCGACCTGGAGCTGAGGTAAACAGTTCTTCGGGTGGAGAGTTTTGGTCTGTTCCGCCGCTGGCTCTCCGGAGTCCAGCAGTACCCACGAAGTAGAACTGTTATCTGATCCTCCAGGTCCCAAGAGGGTGTGGCTGGCAGTCTGCAAGGCCCCGCCTCGCCACTCTCAGCCCCCTCTTACTTCACCAGCAGGTTCCAGTGTGATGGTTCAGGCCGCACCCCATGTGCCGTCTCCCATTCACACTGCTACCTCGCAGAGTCTGACCACACTCTGGGCTGCAACCATGCCGTCCGAGTCGGATCCCTGTACTCTGCCTCGCTGCCCCACCCCCGGTACGTCTGTGGTGCCTTTGGTCCTGCTGGCTCGGTGTCTGGAAGCGTGGACAGCGCTTTCCAGCCCGTCCCACTGGCTCATTCGTACTATCAGACTCGGCTATGCGATTCAGTTCACCCCACGTCCCCCGGTTTTCAGAGGTGTCCATTACACTCAGGTGTCACTGGACAACGCACCTGTTCCCCGGGCGGAGATTGCTGTCCTCCTGGAGAAGGATGCAATCGAGCCGGTCCCTCCAGCCGATATGAAGTCGGGGTTTTACAGCCCCTACTTCATTGTACCCTAAAAGGGCGGTGGGCTACGGCCAATCCTGGATGTGCGCGTCTTGAACCAGTACCTTCACAGGCTGCCGTTCAAGATGCTCATGCAGAAGCGCATTCTCGAATGCGTCCGTCCCCAGGATTGGTTTGCGGCGATCGACCTGAAGGACGCGTACTTTCATGTCTCGATTCTGCCTCGCCACACACCCTTCCTACGGTTTGCGTTCGAGGGTCAAGCATATCAGTACAAAGTCCTACCCTTCGGGCTGGCCCTGTCGCCCCGCGTCTTTACAAAGGTTGCGGAGGCGGCCTTTGTTCCCCTCAAGGAACAGGGCGTTCGCAACTACCTCAATCCTGGCCAGTTCGGATCCTGGCCGGTTGGGTCTTCAGGTCAACTGGGACAAGAGCAAACTCACCCCCCGGGCAGAGGATCTCGGTCTCGAGCTAGACTCGGTCGCCCGGACTGCGCGCCTTACCGAGGAGCGCATCCAGTCGGTGTTAAACTGCCTGAGTACACTCAAGCGCAGGACAGCGGCCCCACTGAAAGACTTTCAGAGGCTCCTGGGGCATATGCCATCTGCATCTCGGATTGCTCCATATGAGGACGCTTCAACACTGGCTCCGCGGCTCAAGGTGTATGTTGCCACTATCGCCGCACATCACCATGCAGTTGATGGCAAGTCCCTGGTCCCACGATCTGATCGTCAGGTTCCTGAGGGGAGATTTAATCTCGCCCTTCCTCCATACCCTCTTGGGATCTCTCCCTGGTTCTTACATCTCTCAGGGGTCATTCCTTCGAACCTTTGCAATCAGTCGAGTTAAAAGCACTGTCCCTTATGACCGTCCTCCTGGTTGCATTTTCTTCGCTCAAGAGGGTAGGGGACCTGCACGCATTTTCAGTCGACGAATCGTGCCTGGAATTCGGGCCCGGTGACTCTCACGTCTTCCTGAGACCCCGGCCCGGATATGTGCCCAAGGTTCCTACCACTCCTTTCAGAGATCAGGTAGTGAACCTGCAAGCGCTGCCTTCGGAGGAGGCAGACCCAGCCCTAGCTTTGCTCTGTCCCGTCCGCGCTCTGCGTGTGTACGTAGACAGAACGCAAAGCTTCAGGAAATCAGATCAGCTCTGTCTGTTACGGAGGCCAGCAGAAGGGAAAGGCTGTCTCCAAGCAAAGGATGGCCCACCGGATAGTGGATGCCATCGCCCTGGCGTACGAATCCCAGGACGTACCTTGCCCGTTCGGGTTGAGAGCCCACTCCACCAGAGGAGTGGCCTCTTCCTGGGCGCTGACGCACAGCGCCTCGCTGACAGATATTTGTAGAGCTGCGGGCTGGGTGACACCTAACACGTTCGCTAGATTCTATAGCCTATGTGTAGAGCTGGTATCTTCCCATGTACTTGCTTCCACTAGCCGGTAGACGCGTTGAACTCGCTCTAAGTGTCTGCTTGCAATGCCACTCCCGCCCCCTGGGCCGGATATGTGCATCCTTTCACTCCAGTTGCGTTCCCCGCTTGGCGAACCCTGTCGAGTTTCTCCGCCTCCCATCCGTTGATGGTTGGCTGGGTTCCGTATGTCGCGACCCCTCTACGTGAGCGGTCCCATACGTGTATTGTCCACGGTCAAACTCCCTACGGTGAGCCCCTGTCTTTCCCTTAGCAGAGTCAGCTCTACTGTCACCTGTCAGATGTGTCTCCCCCTACCTAGGTGGGGTCATCCCAGGGACACCATATGCATTCTGCCCACCTGGCCAGTCCATATGCTATACCCCACGTAATTCCTCCCTACGGGTAGGTAGTGATCTCCGCAGCATCCCCTACGGGTTCGCTTCCCCAGTGTAGTCTAGTTTACTTAGTGGGTATTTCGGAACAGCAGTAAACTCTCTCGGCATGAGCTCGCCCCCTTCACCGTCCCCTTGGTGCGACGGGTGGCCAGGGCTTGCGCTGGGCACTGGAAGGGGTTTCGTAACTGTGGCGTTTTATTTGGGATCCCAATTCGTCAGTCACTACTGACGTACGTCGATCAATTTAAGATTTAACGGGGTTTCTTAAACGTAGCCTACGTGAATTATTTAAACCATTAAATGATAATTAATTGACGGAGCACTGCACCGCCTGTGCACATCTAATCATAAGGTGTGTGCTCGACTTTATCAGTTTCTGACTGAAACTTTTTTTTTTATATCACTTTTCCAACATTATTCTTAAAAGTAATGTTTTCAACAATAGGCCTAGCTGTATGTTTATTGGCCTCGATGAGCGTGAGACTCCCGGCCTGAGGTTGTGTCCCAGACGGAATTAAATAATTCATGAATCTTTGTAAATATTCGTGGCTTAACAGCGGGAAAATTTACTGTAATGCAGTTCTGTGGATGTTTTTCCCAGGCAGGGTTATTAGTTATTTAACAAAACAAAAACTATTAAAACATTTATGCTAATCAAAATAATCCTGAAACATTAGAAAATATAAATGTAAATGCTGCCATGTAAATTGTGTATATAATTTATGTATAACTTATTATTTTGGTTTCTAAAATCACTTTCATAATTAATAATTTTAAGTTCTGTTTGTTATTTGTGTTTATATATTATTTTATTTATTATAAGTTGCAGTACTTTTATTTTGAAGGCTTGGTTCAAGTTTATGCGGAAATGCTGACTTCACGTCAGATTCTCAGCTCCTGCAAGCAAGCGGCAAGCACGGACATTTTGTATGCTCCGATGAAAGTTTATTCTCGTCAAAAAGGACTTGAACACTCACAAAGAAGATTCAAAGATTATTTCCCTTTCATGCAGCATGCAGCCAACGAGGTATTTCGTTTATTCGTCTGCATTTTGTGACTGTAAAATGCCATTATATCTGTTGCGCACACTTTCATTTTTTGTCAAGCTGATTTTGTATTGTCATTTATACTGTTTAGTTTTCACGGTGGCATTGAAGAAAAGTCTTCAATTAAACCAGTTAAAAGAGAACCACTTGTGTCTGCGTATGCTTGGAGGGAGATACAGTGAAAACTCGGCCTGTTTGACGACACGAGTGGATGACGCAGCAAGTTTGCAGAACCAGCGGGCTTACCACGATGTGTTTCGCAGCGCATGGAGCGTCATCAAAGGATTAACAGATGAGCTGAAAATACGCACCACACACGCATAATAAGAATGTAAGAAGACGCATACAGTTGTCAGGAGCAACGGACTAATTCATAAAGAACTTGAATACTTAAGAAGAACGTTTTTGTGAAGCTTGCCAAAGGATTTTCCTTGTGTTTGACCTATTTGCTCACTTAATTTAATTTAAGCTTGTTATTCAAAGACACCTTTTAAAGAGTTATTGAACTTTACATATTTTAAATGTGAAGTATTTTTGTAAATAATAAGAGAAGGCTATTTGCCGTTTGATATCAACGTTTTCTGAGTGTTTTGAAGCGTTTTATATATTGAGTGTATTTGTAAGATAATATTCAAGCTGAAATAAGTTGTTTTGCACATTTTAATTTCCTGTGCAATACTATTACTGAAGCATCACATTTGCTTTAAGTATTTACATTTAACTGACATTTACATTACATTTTAAGTGTTTAAGGTTAATTTAGAGGTTTTATTACTTATACATATTTCTACTAACAAAATTGGGCCAATTTAAAGTAGTGATTCAAAATGTCTGAGTCAAGTGAGCCCACAAGTCAGGTAAGGGATAGTATTAGGGAGAGTGCAAATTCCCAAGACCAACCTGAAGAAGGTCAAGTGGGTGGTGCTGAAGCCCAGCAAGAAGAGGCACAGCAGTCAAGACGAAGTAAAAGAACCAGAACTTTAACAGAGAAGGGTAGAGAAATGCAAGCTACAAGAGTTAAGTCACTTCAACAAAGGTTTAACTACATTTACGACAAATGGAGAACACATGTTAAATCTTCTAAGCGGACATTATCACAATCAACAGAGGCTTATCTGATGATCTGCTTAATGATATAATTGGTGATGTCATAGGTCTTTCTGCAGATGTTCAACGTGTTTATGATGACCTACGCAAAATCTCAACTCCAGATCAAGACATACGTCGAAGAGTGGATCTGTGTGTAGAGATTTCTAACTTTGTTGTATCTAGAGCCTCAAGTCGACTGGATGGAAAGATTCCAGAAGGAGAAGAGCAAGATTGGCCGGAAGCTGGCTCCCTCTTCAATTCAAGTTCCTGTAAATCAGGTTCTGTCACTTCTATCTTGGAAGGTTCCTCAGAGCATTCAAGTAGATCTTCTGTAAAGCGACAAGAAGCTGCTGCTGATGCTGCTGCAAGCCAAGCTGTTCTGGAAGTGTTACAAGAACAAAATAAAGAACAATTGGAAATACAGCTCCTAGAAGCACAAGTTAAAAAGAAGATAGCTGATCAAGAAGCAGCGGTTGTAAAACGTCGTTTAGAGCGAGAAGCAGAAGAGGTGAAACGAAGAATACAGAGAGAGGAAGAGGAAGCTAAATTCAAAGCTCAATTGGAAGAGGAACATGCAGCTCTACAAAAGACTCTTGAGGATAAACGGAGAAAGATACAACATTTGGAAGCTGTAAAAGGTCTAAATGCAGCACGTGCAAGACTGCAGGTGTACGATCAAGAGAAGGTTGTAGAAGATGATCAGAAAGACTTCATGAAAATGCCTCCTGTACAACAAGCTGTGACCACCTCTTCAAATGAAAGTACAGCAGATCTTGTAAAAGTGTTGGTAGGTGCTTTAAGTGCTAACAGAATTCCAGTTCCTGAGCCTTCTGTATTCAGTGGGGATCCATTGAAATACAATGACTGGAAACTCTCCTTTGAAACACTGATTGACCAGAAGAACATCCAAGACAAAGAGAAGATATACTACCTCCATAGGTATGTAAGTGGACAAGCTAAAAAAGCACTTGATGGATATTTCCTACTCGGAACGGTATCTGCCTATGTTGCTGCATGGGAGATTTTAGAAGAGAGGTACGGAAACCCATTCACTATTGCAAAATCATACAGAGACAAGCTCCAGGCGTGGCCTAAAATGGGATCTAGGGACAGCTTTGAGCTCAGAGAGTTTGTTGATTTCTTGCGTAGTTGTGAGGCTGCCATGGTCCATATCAAGGCATTGGAAATCTTGAATGACTGTAATGAAAACAGGAAGATTCTTTCAAAGTTACCAGATTGGCTAGCGGTGAGATGGAACCGTAAGGTTATCGAAATAGAAGAGGAAAGTAATCAATTTCCCTCTTTCAGCCAATTTGTTAAGTTTCTGACAAGAGAGGTGAAAATTGCCTGCAACCCTGTCACATCATTACAGGCACTTAAATTAGGTGAGATTGAAAAGCCAAAATTCCAAAAACGTCAAAGCTTTGGAGCAAAAACACTGACCACAAGTTCCAATGAAAAGCCTGTCATAACATGCATTTTCTGCCAAAAAACAGGGCATACTTTACACAAATGCAGGAAACTCATGGAGAAAGCGATTTCAGACAGGATTAAATTTGTTCAAGCTGAAAAGCTATGCTTTGGTTGTCTCAAGTCTGGTCACTTCTCAAAGAACTGCATCAGTAGGAGTGTTTGTGACACGTGCCACAAGATGCATCCGACCTGTCTGCACGAGGAGCGAACCAAAGAAAACCAAAAACTACTACAACCTAAGCCAAGTGCAAATCAAGAAATGTATCCAGCAAGACCTCAATCAGCACAACATAAAGAACCAACCACAGCTGTTACTTCAAATAGAGTAATACTTAATGAAGCTAACGCACAAACTGCAGCGATAATTCCTGTCTGGATTTCATCCATAACTCAACCAGCACAAGAAGTCCTTGTTTATGCTCTGTTGGATTCTCAAAGCGACACAACCTTCATTTTGAGTGAAGTCGCAGAAGCATTGGAAGCAAACAAAGAACAAGTTAAGCTCAAGCTCTCTACTATGACTTCAAGAACCACAGTGGTAAGCTCTCAAAGAGTAAAGAATCTACAAGTTCGAGGCTTTTATTCTGGTAAAAGGATCTCTTTACCACCAGTTTACACTCGGGAATTTATTCCAGCCAACAGAACTCACATACCAACTAATGAAACTGCAAAGGTTTGGTCTCATCTAGAGCATCTCCAAGACGAGATAGCACCACTGCAGGATTGTGAAGTTGGTCTGCTCATTGGGTACAATTGCTCACAAGCCCTACTTCCAAGAGAAGTAGTTTCTGGCCAAGAACATCAGCCTTATGCACAGCGTACGGACCTTGGATGGAGCATTGTTGGTCATAGGAATCCATATGTAGACTATGGTGACGCTATTGGAACCAGTCATCGCATAGTAGTAAGGAAAGTGACACCAGATATGGAATTTCCTGTCAATCTCAAAACTGAAGTACACTATGTGAGCCGAATTAAAGTAAAAGAAATTACTCCTTCAGAGATCATAAAGGTTCTTGAATCAGACTTCTCAGAAAAAGCTGAAGAAGATCATCCTGTGTCCCAAGAGGATCTCAAGTTCTTGTCAATTCTGAGAGATAACATCACACAGAAAAGCAATGGTCACTACGAAATGCCATTACCATTCAAGAAGGAAAAACCAAAACTTCCTAACAACAAAACTTGTGCAGTACACCGCCTGAAATGTCTTGAAAAGAGATTCAAGAAAGATCAGAAGTATTACAAGGACTATGTAAACTTCATGGAAGACATCATTTCACGTGGTGACGCAGAGAAAGTCCCTGAGGAAGAAAGTGACAGTAGTCCAGTATGGTATATTCCACATCATGGAGTTTATCATCCACAGAAACCAGGAAAAATACGTGTAGTATTTGATTGTTCTGCCAAGTTTCAGGACACATCCCTCAATGACCATCTGCTCACAGGCCCTGACTTGACCAATACATTGGTAGGTGTCCTATGCCGTTTCCGAAAAGGTTCCATTGCAGTCATGTGTGACATCGAAAGAATGTTCCACCAGTTTCACGTGAAAAAGGAGGATCAAGATTACCTACGCTTTCTCTGGTGGGAGAATGGCAATTTAGAGACCACACCATCAATCTACAGAATGAGAGTCCACTTGTTTGGAGCTGCCTCATCTCCTGGTTGTTCAAACTTTGGCCTGAAACATCTGGCAACACAAGGGCATGGTCAGTTCAGTGAAGACACCATACACTTCATTCATAGAAATTTCTATGTAGACGATGGTCTGATAAGTGTGCAAACTGAGAGAGAAGCTATCAAGCTTATTGAAGAATCAAGAAAACTTTGCTTCACTGGCAGGTTAAGACTCCACAAGTTTGTTTCTAACAGTGAAAAAGTGATGGCAACCATCCCAAAGGAAGAACGTGCTACGGTTAAGGATCTGGATATGGCTTTGAGCTTACCTCAAATGGAAAGAGCTCTTGGAGTTGAGTGGTGTATTACATCTGACTCATTTAAATTCAGAGTTCAAGTAAAACCCAATCCATTAACAAGGAGGGGTATGCTTTCTACCGTGGCCTCTGTGTATGACCCCCTGGGGTTCATGGCACCATTTGTTCTGTTGGGGAAACAAATACTCCAGCAAATGTGCAGAGAAAAAGTTGGTTGGGATGAGGAAGTTCCAGAGAACTTAAGACCTCAGTGGGAGTCCTGGATCAGAGACTTGCCTAATCTAGCTGAAGTGGAAATCAAGAGAGGCTTCTTACCTTCAAATTTTGGCAAGGTCAAAATGTATGAGCTCCACCATTTTGCGGACGCAAGTGTCTCTGGATATGGTGAATGTACTTACTTGCGAGCCATTAACAAGTCCAACAAAGTTCATTGCTGTTTGGTAATGGGAAAATCCAGAGTTTCACCCACCAAAGTTACAACTATACCGAGGCTGGAACTCTCAGCAGCAGTTGTTGCAGTTCAAACCAGCAACATCCTTCGGAATGAACTAGAAATTCAAGATCTAAAAGAGTTCTTTTGGACTGATTCTACTGTCGTTCTTGGCTACATAAACAATGACGCCAGACGGTTTCACATATTCATAGCCAATCGCATTCAGAGAATCAGATCCAGTACAAAGCCTGAACAATGGGCTTATGTTGCCTCTGAGGACAATCCAGCAGATCATGCCTCTCGAGGTTTGACAGCACAGCAACTTAAGACTTCAAATTGGTTCACAGGACCAAAGTTTCTTTGGCAAAAAGAGCTACCTGACAGAGAATGCAAGGTGGGAGAAATTAAGGAAGATGATCCTGAACTTCGCAAGGCTCTTGTGTGTAACACTAAGGGAAAAGAGAGCAGTTCATTGTTGGATCACCTACAGAAATTCTCTGATTGGTCAAGAGTAGTTAAGGCAGTTGCTAGACTGAAACGCAAAATCCAAGAATTCAAAGGTTTGAAGCAAAGATCCAATGAAAGCACAAGCCTAGAAGAAAGGAAAGAAGCAGAACTTGTTATCATCAAGTTGGTTCAAAAGGAAGCATTCTCAAATGAGATAAAGTGTTTGAAGCTAAAGAAAGAAATCACCAAGACCAAAGACAGTAGGCTGTACAAGTTAAATCCATTCTTGGATGAAGAGGGTATCCTGAGGGTTGGAGGACGTTTAAGTCAAGCCACGTTACACCCATACGTAAAGCATCCGGCAATACTCCCAAAGAACAGCCACATATCAGCTTTGCTTATTAAACACTTTCATGAAAAGGTACATCATCAAGGACGTGGAATGACAATGAACGAACTGCGAGCTAATGGATGGTGGATTCTGGGATGCAGCACTGTAGTCTCATCACACATCTTTAAATGTGTCAAATGTAGAAAGTATAGAAGACCTACAGAAGAGCAAAGAATGAGTGAATTACCGCAAGACAGAATGGAATCAACTCCACCATTCACTTATGCCGGTATTGACTGTTTTGGTCCAATATATATCAAAGAAGGAAGGAAGGATCTTAAGAGATATGGTCTTTTACTTACCTGTTTGTGTTCAAGGGCCATACATATAGAGATGATTGATGACATGACAACTGACTCATTTATCAATGCTTTGAGAGCATTCATTGCCATAAGAGGAAATGTTCGCCAGTTGAGATGTGACCAAGGAACCAATTTTGTTGGAGCAAGGAGAGAGTTTGCAGAACTCATGAAAGAAATGGATCAAGAAAGAGTGAAGGCTCTAGGATGTGAATTTCTTATGAACCCTCCAGCAGCAAGCCATATGGGTGGTGTTTGGGAGAGACAAATAAGAACCATAAGAAGTGTTCTTACTGCTATTCTTGACCAGTCAGCACAAAGGCTCGACGGTACCTCTTTAAGGACATTTCTGTATGAGGTTATGGCTATCATTAACAGCAGACCACTCACCACTGAACATTTGAATGACCCATCAGGACCTGAACCTTTAACTCCAAACCACATCCTTACAATGAAGTCCACAATCATTCTGCCCCCACCTGGACAATTTACAAGAGAAGATCTCTATCTTCGAAAGAGGTGGCGCAGAGTTCAGTATTTGGCAAATGAATTCTGGACTCGATGGAAGAAAGAATATCTTTTGAATTTACAGCCAAGACAAAAGTGGCACAAGAACAGAAGGAACTTAAAGGTCAATGACATTGTCCTCTTGCAAGATGATCTGGCTCCACGCAACAAATGGAAGCTGGCCAGAATCACAGAAGTCTACCCAGGGTCAGATGGTAGGGTGAGAAAAATAAGGTTACTAGTTAGTGACACCACATTTGACAAAAAAGAGAAACCCACAACTAAAACTGTTTCTCTTGACAGACCTGTACAGAAGGTTGTTACTTTGCTTGAGACAGATTAAGGGGTATAAATTTTCTTGAAGTTACAACTTGATTGGTCAACAGGAAAATGTTTTCATTGAAATGTTGAATTGGTTACCAGCAACAACCATTGTAATTATAGAAATCCCACATTAAGGTTTGTGTGATTTGGTGGGAGTGTAAATGCTGCCATGTAAATTGTGTATAAAATTTATGTATAACTTATTATTTGGTTTCTAAAATCACTTTCATAATTAATAATTTTAAGTTCTGTTTGTTATTTGTGTTTATATATTATTTTATTTATTATAAGTTGCAGTACTTTTATTTTGAAGGCTTGGTTCAAGTTTATGCGGAAATGCTGACTTCACGTCAGATTCTCAGCTCCTGCAAGCAAGCGGCAAGCACGGACATTTTGTATGCTCTGATGAAAGTTTATTCTCGTCAAAAAGGACTTGAACACTCACAAAGAAGATTCAAAGATTATTTCCCTTTCATGCAGCATGCAGCCAACGAGGTATTTCGTTTATTCGTCTGCATTTTGTGACTGTAAAATGCCATTATATCTGTTGCGCACACTTTCATTTTTTGTCAAGCTGATTTTTGTATTGTCATTTATACTGTTTAGTTTTCACGGTGGCATTGAAGAAAAGTCTTCATTTAAACCAGTTAAAAGAGAACCACTTGTGTCTGCGTATGCTTGGAGGGAGATACAATAAAATATTAGTTGAAAAACTTAAACTAAATGAAAATTATTGTTGCCTGCCTTGTCAATATCATTTAAACGAAATTAGAATTGATAAGTGTCTGTGAATCATTAAAAGCATGCCAGGGGTTTAGTTTTAGCCTACATGAACAAATAGCAAAATAAACAACAGAACATGAAGGTTCATTATCACGCACCTGCAGCGCTTTCTGTGAACGGAAAAAAATAGGATTAAATTATATAAAAGGAATAAATAGCCTATGTCTATGCGCAAAATTTGAGTAGTAAAAGTCTGAGTATTTTAAGTTGTTTCCGCTTTTATAAGAAAATTCAAGTGAACGTGTCGGCGCCTCAAGCGCACACACAGTTTAGTAACTTCGGAGCCTGTTAATTGTCAAAATAACATACATTCAACCAAATATATAAAAAGTTATAGCCTACTGCTCATTTAAGTAGTCTGTATAAAATCGTTTAAATAATAAATATAATTTAGCCTCCAAATCGTGATGTGGAAACATTTGGATTTGTGCCAAATTATAACGCCGGTTTCTGTTTCAGTTTAGCTTTAAATGAATTTGTTTTGGCTTAACGTTTACATATTATTTTTTTTTAAAACTAAAATAGCTATTTAAAAAACTGTGTTTTTTTTTTAATCTGTATTTCTCATCCGCTCCTCTGTGTATGGGTAGGGCAGTTTCACCATGCATATTAAACTACAAACAGCATTACAACAGCATGTATGCTGATTAACATTTCTGAAATAAATATTTCTGTGAAATACGCGTTAAGCCGACATGACATATAGCTACTGATATAGCAGCAGAGGACTTTTATTTTGTTGAATGAACTGATGATGACGTCACTGACTCAGATTTGATTGACCAATCGGTTGAAAGGGGCGTGTAATGACCACCCACATGTGGAAAACGAGTTTTGAAGTCGTGTTCCCGTTTTCTGTCCATGACCCGAAAAAAATGAAAATCGAGCCAAAATCTTGTTTTTCCAGGTTTTTTTAACAAATGAAAAAATGGGAAACGACCGTTTTCTCGGTCTGTGTCATTTTTCCTTTTTTAAACCAGAAATGAAATATGAAAAATGCGGTTTCTTTGTTTTTTATTTAAACACTGATGAATAGAATTAGCAGATACAAGCTAATTTTCTTGATGTAATATTATTATTTTGTGAAAAAATAATATAAATGATATACAACTTGTTTTTTAATATGTAAAAATGCTAAATTTAATTTCCAGTGTTTTGCGTCATACAGACGCTAAAGAGCCATCTAGTGCCTTTTCCTCTGGCGTCAATACAATGATTCGCTTCAAGAGCCAGCCTAAATGACATTGATTAATTTTCATTCGTTAAATTAATATTTATTATTATATTTACATTTATATTTTAACCTAAACATTAAATTTCTAAACCTTATAGCCTCTTGTTTAGCACTCTAACATTTTCGAGTTCCTGCTTGTGGTCTCAATCCCGTCATTTTGCTTTTTACTCTGTTTTAGCGGATATGAATAAAGGCCAAAACGACATCTAAATTACTGTGACTTTTTCGTCTGGCTCTGTTAGGTGTTTTATATTGTTTTATATTGAGAAATTGTTTGGGATTAGGAGTCACTTTATAGCTGTGCTATGCTGTTCAACTTGAAAATATACCAACATTTGTTATGATGCCAAAATTATACCCAAATATGTGATTTTCATGAAGACAAAATTCCCATACCCTTTGCCTCAGTGGAGGTTTCACATGAAATATTTCTCAATTCTCATTGAAAGCAATGCGTTACAGCCGCATAGCTGGGACATTAACACTTTACGTGGCTTTATGCTACTAAAACCAGGGAGAAACTATTTTCTCGCACATTTTCTTGTCATCAACAGCATCTAAGGCTAAGACAACGGCAACATAAAGAAAGTGTAAGTGTAACAGGTAGATATTATACAGAGAATAATATATACAGAGAATATACAGAGAATAAATCCTGTTTAATTTTTGTACTTGCCTTCAGTGTATTATTTTTTTTACTTTTCTTTTGTTTGAAAGCTGTCAGGGAGTAGGGGCGTCTTACCCACTTTATTAGATCAGGGAAGGGAGGAGTATTTTAGACTGTGTCTCACATACATTTACTTCAGGAAGCCATCTTGTGACGTTACTCTAACTGAAGCCTACCCTTGTCGGTCTGTAGAGTGCATCTCAATAAAGTAGTACACAACATATATACATTAGTTTATAACAAGACTAAAAGCACTGAAAACGGGGACTAAGATCCTTTCGTTATTCAGTCTTCCAGGGCAGCTCTAACCAATTCCCCCTACAAGACGGGCTAAATACCCCATTACAAAAGTGGCGTCAAGAAAAGGGTCGAATTAGGCACATTGAATTAGTCACACGTCTCCAGGCTCGCAAGTTGTTGTTCAAGTAAGATGTCTGAGCTCGAGGAACTAAGACGAGAAAATGGCAGAGATGCAAAGGCGGTTTGCAGAGCAGGCAGGGGCACTCGATCAAGCCAGAGCAGAGCAGAGAGAAGCCCTATCCCTAGCAAAGGTGGTAACTGAGAGCCAGACTTCTGCACAGCCGACCCCAGCTGCCATTTATATTCCCCGAGACAGGAAGCTGCCTGAATTCAGTGGTTGCGTGTCAAAGCCAGGAGAGCTGAGTATTGAAGAATGGGTGGTATCGATGAAGTCTGCATTTCAGATCATGAGAGTTCCCACTGAGGATCGGATTGAGCTGGTGAAACAGAATCTAAAAGACGAGGCCAAAGCCACAGTGAAGTTTATGATGGATGGAAAGGAAGAGACGGTTGACAACATCTTCACTGTTCTCCTCGACACCTATGGAGATAAAGTGCCCATTGGTACGAGGCTTAAAGATTTCTACGATCGTGCTCAGAAGGTAGGGGAAACAATACGCTCCTATGCATATGACCTTCAGGAAAGACTTAATCGTGTGCAGCGCCGAGAGCCAAACAGAGTGGCAGATGCTGAAAATGTCATGAAGGAGCAGTTGGTGCTAGGCTTACAAGATGACTTTTTGCGACACGAGATGAAAAGCAGAGTTAAAGCTGAACCAGATTTGAGTTTTGTTCAGTTGATGCAAGAAGCAATTACCTGGTCAAAAGAGGAGGAAACACAGACTCCTAGTAATGTAAGGTCCAGTACCCGTGCCAGAAGGGTAGTGAATGCTGCTGCAGCACAGGATGCTTCCTCTCTCTACTCTGTCGCTGGAGAAACTGCATGAGGCGATCCAGAAAATAGCGGCTCGTCAAGAGGAACTATATCAAGCTGTTCATGGGAAAGAGAGAAATAGGCCACAGCAGAGCCGTCCAAAGAAGCAACCATTAAAAGACAGTGAAGGCCGTTATATTTGTTATTCATGTGGTGAACCCGGACACACCAGTCGCTTTTGTCTGCAAGGTGGCAAGTTGAGGAGGGGTCCAGCTCCATCACAGCATACAGTGGAGGGGTTAGTTGAAGTTACAGAGAATGACTCCGGATGTATGGTGCAGAAAAGCCCAGGGCCCTCATTGATTAGATGTCACACAGCGGAATGGCTGGCTGATGAGACTGCTGAAAAACATAAGGGAGGTGGCTTTTGGGGATTGCCTGTCAATTGAGGTGAAGATAGCTGGTGTCAAGACCAAGTGATACCTCTTAGATACAGGGTAAGAGGTGTCCACCATATCTGAGTCACAGTTTAGGCAGCACTTCGAGGAGCAAAACCTGAAGTTATCCTCCGCGTGCTGGGTTAAGCTGACCACGGCCAATGGACTGGACATTCCTGTCTTGGGATGCTTACAGGCTGATGTAGAATGTCTGGGAAAAGTACTTCATGGGAAGTGTATATTCGTTCTCACTGACACAAGCCCTGATGTGAAGGAAATGAAAGGGATGTCTGGGATCATCGGGATGAATGTACTCAGTGAAGTTCAGTCCTTGTTCATCTCAGAGGAGGGAATGTAGAGGATTGATAAGTATAATCAACGAGATGAAGCTCAGGTCCGGAGGGTGCTTGCTAGAGTTGAGAAAGAAGCAGGACATCTGAGGCCCGACGGAAGGATTGGTTATGTCAAGATTGCCGGAAGACAGGCTGTCACTATTCCGCTCTGCTGTGAAAAGGTGCTGGAAGGTCGTTGTGGAGTGTCATCTAGGGTGAGAAGTCATGTGCTAGTAGAGCCAGAAGCTAGAACAAGTTTGCCAAAAGGACTCCTAGTGGCTCATGTTCTTGCTAAAACAGAGGGTGGAAAGGTCCCTGTACGTACGGTGAACTTGAGTGGAAAGGCTGTTAGACTTGCTCCCCGAGCCAGAGTTGCTTCTGTGTATAGGCCCAAAGAGGTGATCACAAAGGATGTGCTCAAATTTTAGGAAGATGACAGCGTACTTCATGTCAAGGAGTTGGTGGAAGACGATGTTCAAGCTGATAAAAACTCACCTGTGCCGCTACCAGTTCCTGTTGAAGTGAACTTTGAAGGGCTCACACCAGAACAATGTGAGAGGCTCATTGAGTTGTTATCGAAGCACAGAGACGTTTTCTCCAAGGATGACCAAGATTATGGTTACACCACGGCTGTGGTGCACACTATTCCTACAGGTGAAGCACCACCGAAAAAGCAGCGACATCGTAGAGTACCACCACAGATCCATGGATTATTCCCTTGGATTATTCCAAGAGGTCAAAAGGCATGTCCAAGATCTGGTGTCCCAGGGAATTCTCAAAGAGAGCAGTAGCCCCTGGGCATCACCCGCAGTTATCGTCATGAAGAAAGACGGCAGTGTGCGTTTCTGCTGTGATTACCGAAAGCTGAACCAAGTGACATGTAAGGATGCATATCCGCTCCCACGGGTGGACGAGACCTTGGACGCTTTGGGTAATGCTAATCTGTTCTCTACACTAGACCTGACTGCTGGGTACTTTCAGGTAGCAGTGAGTGAGATGGATCGAGAGAAGACGGCTGTCACCACTCCATTTGGCCTGTTTTGAGTGGACCAGGATGCCATTCGGGTTGTGCAACGCCCCGGCCACCTTTCAGCACCTTATGGGAGTGGTCCTTGGTGACTTGACCTTTGACGTTCTTCTGGTTTATCTGGACGATGTCATTATCTTCTCCAAAGACTTTGAGAGCCACTGTGAGAGGTTAGAACTTGTCTTCAACCATCTGAAACAGCATGGGCTAAAGCTAAAGCCGAGCAAATGCTTTCTCCTAAGGCCGGAAGTGACGTTTTTGGGGCACAAGATCTCTGCAGAAGGCATAAAAGTGGATAACGAAAAAGTTCAAGTCCTGGACACGTGGCCAGTTCTGAAAAGTGTAAGAGAGGTCAGGCAAGTACTTGGGTTTATGAGCTACTATAGAAAATTTGTCCCAAGGTTCGCACAGATTGCCAAACCACTACATGCATTGGTAGGTGGAGGAAAGAAAAGCAGAACCTCTGCAAATTTCACCTGGAGTCAAGAATACCAGTTTGCATTTGACGAGTTGAAGGAGTGCTTGATGTCTCCCCCCATCCTTGCATACCCCGACTTCAGTTTGTCCTTCACCCTTGCCAGGGATGGAAGCCATCATGGACTGGGGGCTGTACTCAGTCAGAAGCAAGGAGGGGACTGAGCGTGTCGTGGCATATGCAAGCAGAGGTCTGAGGAGATCAGAGAAGAATGACAAAAACTATAGTGCGTTTAAGCTGGAACTGCTTGCGTTGAAGTGGGCAGTCACAGAAAAATTCATAGAATACCTTATGTATTCAAAATTTACCGTGATTACCGACCATAACCCGCTACGTTACCTTGATTCAGCTAACCTTGGTGCGGTTGAGCAACGCTGGGTAGCACAACTGGCAGAGTACAACTTTGAAGTATGCTACAAACTTGGCCGACTCAACACGAGTGCAGATGCATTATCGAGAATCCCTTCCAGGGAGGAACCAGAGAAGGATGATGACGGCAAGGATTTCATCCGGCTAGGAGCTGACGAAGTGAGGGCATGTTTGTGGCCAGCCAAAAATATTGTCCAGGAGGAACCTGAAGGTAAAGTTGCAGTACAAGCATCTGTAAGAGGAGAAATAAGTGGTTATAGTTGGAGCGAGATTGGAAAGCATCAAAGAAATGACCCTGTGATCTGTCCCATTTATAAAGCAGTGTCTGAGGGCAAGAAACCAAACAGAGTGGATTCAAGTTGTATGGAACTGAAACTGAAGAAGCTTGCCAAGGAGTTTGACCATCTTAAGCTGCGGGAGGGAGTGCTGTTCAGATGCATCCTCGATCCTAGGGATGGAGAGCAGTGTTAATTTTGACAGCAAATTTTGATTTAGTTTTAGTCATAGTCTTTTGACTAAAATGGCATTTAGTTTTAGTCATATTTTAGTCATCGGAAATTGTTTTAGTTTTAGTCTAGTTTTAGTCGACTAAATATCATAAGATTTTAGTCGACTAAATCTACAGTAGATTAGTTAAAATCTAATTAGTAAATTGTAATAAAGCATATCTCTAACAATACACAGATCCTATACACTGATAGGTACATCTGATATTCCCCAAACTGTTATGTTCCCCCAACTGTACTTGCTCGCCAAAGCAGACGGTTTTTGACCGTTCAAGTGCAAAAAGACACGAAAGAGCAAAATTCAGCATATTTCAGGGATTGACACACTTATCATTGAGGTACTATAGTTTTTGTTTAAAATTTTATTAGATTTGATTTTTAGTTTTAGATTTTAATTTTTTTTGTTTATGTCTTTCAGTTTTCGCTTTTAAATGTCTAAGTTTTTATTTCTGTTATTTTAATACCTCAGGTTAAGGTAACACTTAGAAACTAGATGAAATAAAATAAGTTTACATTTTTTATATATATTTATTTTTTATTTCAGTTAGTTTACTTAAAATAATGAAGATTTCTTTGGTTTTAGGTTTAGTTAACTATAATAACCCTTATACTTGTAAAATATATTGAATAATATGTCAAATAATGTTCTTAGTCTTTCCTTCCTGTGACAGAAGATACAGTAGTTTACTATGAATTAAATAGAAATTAAATTAAATACAGTTTATTGTGTAAACAAAATAACAATAATGACCAGGAAAAAAATAATAATTATAAACCATCCCGAAATACACCGTGACTCTTATTCTGAAATGTCTGCAGCCTGCGTTGTAGCCTATTGTAGTAGCAGTATATTAAATATTAATTTATAAGCAATCTCTTGGCATAAATGTGCGCTATTCATTAATTACTAAGCAGTCTGAAGTGCTGCTGCGCGAGCCTGTAGAGCGCGCAACAGCGCCCCATTTCCCGCGGTTAGATCAGCGCGTTACACTTCAAATGTGCGCATCTTCCACACAGGACAGCGTTTCTGACTGGATATCTTCTCTAATCGTCCCTCTCTTTCATTTTCGTCTCGTTTTTATTCGTTGACGAATATTAGAGTAGATTTTAGTCATAGTTTTAGTCATTCAAAACACATTTTTATTTAGTCATCGTCTCGTTTTCGTCCGTGAAAAAATGTCGTTGACGAAAATTATGACGAAAATTATTCGTCAACGAAATTAACACTGATGGAGAGGAGGACTGGCAGGTGGTTGTTCCTGAACCTTTACAGCGTGAAGTGTATGAGGGCCAACATGAGACGAATGAGACGAAGTTACTACTAGCCTACTATGTCTGTGGATGTTCCATGCTGGATAAGGCAGTGCAAAAGATGTATATTGGCCAAGGATGTTTTTCCCAGACTCCGAGCTCCAATTACATGTAGTAATGTCTCAGCCCCGTTAGAGGTCCTCGCCATGGAAATATACACAGCTTGAGCAGTCTTCTGGAGGGTATGAAAACGTACTTGTTCTTACCGATATGTTCACCAGAGTCACGGTTGCTGTTCCTACCAAGAATCAGACAGCAAACACCACGGCAAAAGCTCTGATTAAGCACTGGTTTGTGTATTACGGTTGCCCGGCTCGATTGCATTCAGATCAAGGCAGGTGTTTTGAGGCCAACGTGATCAAGGAGCTTTGCAAAATCTATGGTATAGGAAAGAGCCGTACCAGCCCATACCATCCACAGGGGAACGCTCAATGTGAAAGATTCAACCGTACCATGCATGATTTGCTAAGAACCTTGCCACCAGAGAAAAAAAAGGATTGGAAGACTCACCTTCCGGAGCTGGTGATGGCTTACAACAGTCATGTCCATTCATCCACTGGTTATTCCCCATTCTATCTGATGTTAGGAAGGGATGCACGTTTACCAATGAGGTTGATAACCTGGACGATTGGGTGAAAGGTCATCATGCAAGATTGAAGACTGCTGTGGAGGTTGCAAACGCAGTGTCTCAAGAGGCTTCCAGAAGAAGAAAGAGGATATATGACCGCAAGTCGTTTGGAGCTCTTGTGAGGCCTGGACATCGGGAGCTACTGCGTAATCACAAACACAGGGGTAGAAACAAAATTCAGGATAAATGGGAAGACACAACATACATAGTAGTAAAGCAAAACCACTCAGACATACCTGTGTTTACTATTAAACCAGAAAAGGGGGTTCAGTGAAGGTAGTACACAGGGATCAGCTTCGGCACTATTCATTCCCGACACCTACAACACACCGCGTGCACAACGACGCAGATTGAGGGACAAGCCAGAGTCAGACACAGACATATCAGACATTATCTGTTTTCCAGAAACTGCACAACATTCCACTTACCGTGCACACACAAGGGTGGATCAAGGGGAGTCAGGGGAAGTAGGACAGCATGACAGCAATGGGGGTCAGGATGTAATATCAGAATCAGAGTTGAGGGTACAAGATGACTCAGATGATGCTGATGTTTCATAAGTTGAAAGAGAAAGTGTTCCTGAGTTCAGACGTTCTCAGAGGCAAAACAAGGGTACCTTACCTGTGAAATACAGGGATGACTACATTCTAAAATAAGTCCATAAAGTTCTGTAACCTTTAAGGTATTTAGAGATTGAGTTGTACATTTGTAATGTGATGTCTTCCTAATATGTTGTTTGTGTTTCAGAGATGGATCTGCTGGAAATGTCGATGGAGTGGCAGGGTTTAGCAGGGGGGAAATGTAACAGGTAGATATTATAGATTATTATTATTTTTTGGGGACTTTTATTTTGATGGGTGAACTGACATTTTAATTGAGAAGCAGCCTTATGAACTGGTTTCATTCGATTCAACTGAACTGGTCTCACGTTATTTGTTTGTTTTGCACTTGTCATCGCGCAAGAGAACTGCGAACAGCTGTACATTGCCGTTTGTGCGAGACATAGTTTTTGTGAAATTTCAAGTTTCAGACTATTTTGTGTAACCCTGCCATCCAACGACATTGCAGATTGATTAATCTCAGTTTGATTCATTTTGGGTTCGACTCATCTTAGTACTTTTTCATTTTTGGGATGTTTCATTGAGGCTGAGTGATTCAATTAGGAGTTTATTTCAACGTCGAGACCACTCATCTCAAATCATTTTTCTATGGACTGTTTTTTCCCTAAGTTTTTTTGATATTTTGATGAACAGTGAACTGTGAGAGTTCATTTGAACTACAGAACCAAATGTGAACTGTGAATGTGAACACCTAAAGAGACGTTTCACGTAAGTGTTTCTAATGTGAAATTTCATTGTGTATGCCATTGTTTTTTTTTCTGTTTTTTTTTTTTTTTTCAAGTGTGACTGTTTAATGGTGATCATTTGTACAGTGAAAACTCAAGTGGGGTTTACGAAAAATAACTGGTGTTTTCTCTTTTGAATAACCATTGGGTTTGACTATTGTGTAGGTTAAAAGTCAATAACTTTTACATTGAAGGTGATTGTGGCATAGTGAGTTTAAAAGAAAACTCAAAGACTAAAACTTTTTACTTTTTTGCTTTTATTTAGTGATTATTTAAATTAGAGTAACACTTCATTACAAGGAAGGAAAATATATACAGAGAATAAATCCTGTTTAATTTTTGTACTTGCCTTCAGTGTATTGTTTTTTTTACTTTTGTTTGAAAGCGGTCAGGGAGTAGGGGCGTCTTACCCACTTTATTAGATCAGGGAAGGGAGGAGTATTTTAGACTGTGTCTCACATACATTTACTTCAGGAAGCCATCTTGTGACGTTACTCTAACTGAAGCCTACCCTTGTCGGTCTGTAGAGTGCATCTCAATAAAGTAGGACACAACATATATACATTAGTTTATAACAAGACTAAAAGCACTGAAAACGGGGACTAAGATCTTTTCGTTATTCAGTCTTCCAGGGCAGCTCTAACCAATTCCCCCTACAAGACGGGCTAAATACCCCGTTACATAAGAGAATGTTCCGCTTCGCTGGACGCATTTGCCGCCAGTATAGCATCTCTTGGACATGCGGCAGTATTGGACCTCTCGTGAGTGAGAATGAGGTGGAAATCAAGTCAAGTTTCAGAGACATGGATCTCGAAAGTGTGGGAGAAACAACAATTTTACAAAAGAAAACTTGTAAATTGACATTTCTTCGACTTTAATCTGTCCTTTTTTAATTTTGGTTTATAAAGATGCAAAACATAAACAAAAATCTGAAAAGAAGTCAGTATTTATTTTGTGCACATGAAATTTGTGTATTCAGTTTTAAATTAAATTTTGGTGTTCACCATAGCACTTAAAAATAAAACAACCGGTCGTTTTTTGTTTTTCTTGACGTGGTTAAAAAACGAAAAAGGAATGGACGCAAAAGTACACGGACCTTTCTCGTTTCTGCGTATTTCATTTCAAAATGGAAAACAAACTATCAAAACGTACACGGACCCAGGAGTTGTTTTTTTTTTTTTTTTTTACCATGATGGTTTCTTTGTCATACATAATTGTTTAACATTAAAAAAGAGTATCTGCTTAACTTATTTGAAACACCTTTTGCAAAACACTACACACACTTCTCTACATTAGGTATAGAAATCTAACAGAAGAATAAATGTAGCCTACACATATATGAATTGCATATGGCAAATATTTTCTTTTCCTGAAATAATTTGTATTCTTCATATTACTTGTATGACTGGGTATTTAAAAATGTAACTGAATAAGTCTGAATGAAAACCTTCTCATAAAGTAAGATTTGGGGGTGCCAACATTTCGATACTCAAAGTGAATCACGCATGTGATTGGACAGAAAGTGAGGCTTCAGTAGCACATGAGTGATGTTTGTATTTTGCCCGCAATGCGGTCAGAACTGGAGTTTGAATAGGAACACATGAAAAATACAACTGTTATGATATACACGCCGAGCGTACATATGATCGGTTTCAGCACGGAGCTCCGCGATGAGTTTTACAACACTCGCCACGTTGATCATAGATCATATACAGAATAAAGTAGCCTATCCGTGTTTAAAGTTTTTATAGACATAGGCTAGGCTATTTCACACATTCTTCTGCACCAAACATGAACCAGCACGGTGTATTAATGAACACGTTTCATTTCATCAAGTCTTCTTCAAATGAAAACTGGATACAGTGGTGTATCTGAACGCCATGACACGATTATTCTGTTAGACAAAAGACTGATTTAAATCGAAAATTCGTCTTTATTCTTTCTGTGTTAAACTACATGTTTATTATGAAGACTGTAGTGCTTATAAACATAATGAAAGTATTATTAGCCCTTTTAAATATTCTTCCGCATTTCTCCCATGTGTTTGGGAGTTTGTTGTAATTTTTCTCCATGCTCATATATTAATATTCATATATATTCTCATATATAATTTTAATACACTCCCTCTTTTCCAGAGCTTTACACGCCCATTTTCACCTGTTTTTCAGCTTTGAGGTGTGAATGACCAGGCTAAAACAGGGTTTCATGACCCTTTAAGGTTCATGCACTTTCCAGCACCATGTGGAGAAAAAATCCTCAATAGGGTTTAGAAATGATGAATATGAAAGCAAGTAGACAACAGAAAAGTTGTTCAAAACCTATAACTTGATCTTTAGCCTATTTATAGGCCTATTCTAAATCCATGATTGGTTGGTGTTAAGTAAAGCAATAAGTGTTTGTGCATGTGAGGAGTTAGTGTGAGGCACTGATGAATTAGTGTGGCATTTTGATTGGTTGTGTTTGAAAAAGGAAATCAAGAGACTTCCTGTTAGATTTTTGTGTGTTACATAGAGAATTGTGTGTTGTGTTTTGCAAAAAGTGTTTTATGAAATTGAAAAATGAGTCAAAGGCCAAGAATTAGTGTATGGTTTTGCAGATTTGGTGTGTAAGCAGTTGGAAAAAACTGCAATAATTCTGTCATTGATATCAATGGAGGACTGTTTGACACCGCAGAGAAAAAAAAAAAAAAAACACCCACTTGTTCCTGTTTCCTATGGTGGTGATCTCTTAGATTAAACTTGCATGCCAAAAACATGTGTCTGTTTACAATACAGTTTTTTTCTTTTTTCAACTGCTTACACACACAATCCTTACTTGTCACATAGTTTCTGTAACCTGACACTCAAACAGCAGAACCACACACCAAATCTGTAAAACCATACACTATTTCTCAGCCTTTGACTCAGTTTTCAATTTCATAAAACACTTTCAAAACACAGGAACAGGAATTATCTTGATTTCTTTTTTCAAACACAACCATGGTTTCTGTATGACTACACATGGTAGATGTATTTCTTTTCTTTAACAATGTGTAATACTGTATTCACAACCGCAAATGCTTACAGTAAAAAAAATTAATAGTTTGGTTTCAAACTTGCTTTTGTGTTTACTGTGAATTTTTCAACATCTTTCTGCCAATTACTTTCAATCTTGTATAGAAATGTAAATAAGAGCTCATGAAAGAAGAGCTCTAGGTTTTGAATAACTGTGTGTATATGATATATCCAAAGAATATCCAAATAGAATATTATGGAAAAGGTGTTTGCAACATAATACAAATGTTTGCTTTTGAGATGTGTTTGTGATATTTTGAATGCAGTGCTTAATTTTTTTCAAGAGATGTGAGGCATTTAGCATTTTGTGTGTGCAATTCTTAGATTTGTGTGTCTATCTATCTATCTATCTATCTATCTATCTATCTATCTATCTGTCTGTCTGTCTGTCTGTCTGTCTGTCTCAGCTCAACAAACTGCAACTGAAGAAAATGCAAGTAAATAGAAAACACACAAGCAAATTAAGAAAACATCTTCATCAGTTTGACAACAACACCTGTGCTGTAAATGTGCACAACGCAACCAAATACAGAAACTCGCTGCAATAGCACAGACCACAGTGGAAATGTTTCAAGAGTATAACCCAAGTTTTTACCACATTTGTGCAGGAAGTTATTCGTCTGACATTAACACCAGCTCTTGAGAAGTGAATTTCATCAGAAGCACAATGACCAAAATCCCTACAAAGGCTGTTTGCACTCCCAGTAATCATATTATTGTAAAAAGCAAAAGTGAACGTGCAAAACCAATGCAAACATTTTTATTTTTAAATCAGTGATCAACATAATATAACATTGTGGGTATAGATATGGGATGCTGACAGGAGATATGAGAAAAATACTCTTCCTCTTCTTTTTTCTTTTTTTATTGTATTCATTTTTTTGTATGTAGCCTATTCATTTCTGAATATAGGTCACTCTTTCAAAATTCTTCACACAGTGAGCACAACAGCAGTTTATGTGGAATAATTTGTCATTGCTTTGGCACAAAATACATTTAAAAACTATATTTCAATGACAAATACATTCAGTGTCTACAAATTACATTAATTATTTTCTCATATACCTACAGGCCAATTTGCACTTGTTTACACTTTTCAAACTGTTAAACTTATGTTCAAAACTTAATATAATACAAAACTGAATAAGACAGTGAAGTAACAGTAAACAGTAAATCAGCACTCCTCCCCCTACAGCACAACCCAATAAAACTACCAGTCACCAAAAGAAGACCTTGATACACACAACAGGTCAGTCTTCAGCTGCTACACACAGGAGACAGACGTACAGATCTTTCTTATTACTTTAGGCGTGCAGGGGGGAAAAAAAAAACCCCGCAAGAAACATGGATCACAAAAATTATCCAACAGAAGTAGGGCAGTCTTTACTTCCACTGCAGCAGGTCCCTCCACAGTACTCCACTCATGGATTCCCTCCATCTGAGATCTATCCCAACACTTCAGGTCAACCTGCCCAGCAGTATGGAGCTCCGGCAGCACCTGGCCAATGCATCCAAGGGTCATATGCAGGGCAGACTGTGGTCACTGTGCAGCCTCCAGTTAATGTGTCCTTCACTCCACTGGATAATCCACTGCCAGATCACCTGTGCTATTCCATCTTTACCATGCTGTGCTGCTGCTTACCTCTGGGATCAGCTGCTCTTGTTTACTCCATCACAGTAAGTTTTGGTTCATACACTTGTCTCGCCTCGCTTAGCATATTTACAAATGATAGGCCTAGTCTTCAAACTAAATACAAAGGAATCAAAGTGGAACTGAAACAGTCAGTAGAGACAGTCAAAGTAATGAGGCCACACTGTAAAACGGTAAAATATTGTAAAAATGATATGGGGAAAAAAATTGTAAATAGGTTAACAGTACGTTCCCGTACTATATACAGGGAAAAACTGTAAAAGCTCTTACCAGACATATTAATTAATTTTCACAGTAAAATGCTGTCAATTTTACAATTTCTAGAAGTAAAAAAGACAAAAATCAATGTATAATTTACAGTAAAAAACTGTAAAGTGATATTCCCACAATTCCCTGTGTGACGCTCAACATTTGAAAGTATTTTGTTTAAAAAATCATGTTTCTTAATAGTTTTTGTTATCAGTTATGTACATTAGGGTTTTATGTTACATCTTCTGTTGTTTAATGAATGTTTATTGCATTATGTAAGGGTTATGGGTTACCATGATGGTGTTTTGCGTTTGCGTGAATGACTCTGTGCACCTTCTTTATATTACTTCCGCTCGTGGAAAAGCTACTTGCAATAACCTCTGATTCTGATCTGTGGCTTTCTCTTTTACCACCTGTATTATTATGGTGATTGTCAGTAAATGTTAAAGGTACAAAACAGATTTAAGTATTAGTGTGCATTGTTGAATTTACTGGTTTACATTCAAATTTTCTTGTTTGTAATTTACAGATTTATACTGTAAGTTTTACAGTTTGTTGTGTAAATAAGTTTACAGTTTTTCTGTATGTTTTACAAAATTTTTCTGGCAACCACAGCTGCCAAAATTATTTTGTAAATAATTATAATTAAAAAATTATTATTTTTTTTTTTTTTTTTTTTTTACAGTGCATAGTTGACCTAGAATATTTACCATTGTTCAGATTTAAGTGTTTAAATATCTAAAGAATTTCTTAAATCTTCAGAAAGTCTTTATTGTTTACAGCCTGCATTTTTAATGACCATGTAACATCATGGATCAAGGTTAAATTCAAATCTCATTTTGAGTTTGCCATTCAAATCAACATTGATGTGATGTTCTTTGAACCTCCGTTTAAAATTTCATCTTTGTATTTTTTATTATTATGTTAACCATTTTACATCTATTTATAGCATGCTGTTTTAACGTTGGAACAACAACAGATATTATTTCAACCACATTTCAACATTTAAAAAGTCTGTCATGGTTGGGTTACATAGATCTGAAGATGTTTGCTCACTCAAAATTTAGTTTACTCAGAAAATGAATATGAGAGGTTGGTAGCATACAGGCTATTTTTTCAACTTCCAGTTTTGTGGCTTCACATAACTTTTGTTTTTAAAGAAAGGGTGTGGTGGGTATTGAAACAAAAAACACTTTGTGAATTGCTGTCAGTTTGTAATAGGACCTTTCTCTCTCGAGTAAAAAACAACAAAATAATACATAATGCATTACAGAAGTTTAAATACAAAAATGCCCTCTAGCTATCACACTACTGCACTTGCCTATTCACCTTATTCTTAACATAAGAGCCATTTTAATTTTGAATGTTCAAGGCTTTCAATGTTGGTCTCCAGTAATTTTAGCTGTGCAAAAAATCATTATGGTGATTGAGATTGTAAACTGGTATTTATTTTCATATTATTTTAATCTTAATGGCTGCAGTAAATGTGTCATATTCAAATTATTTTGATGTAGTTCTTTTACATTTGCCCACTTTAAATGAACATTGCCCACCGTGCACAGCGGTCCTAACGCCAGCGGGGTGGAGCGAGGGCTTGGGCCCGTCATCTTTCACTGAATATCCAGTTTCACTCTGAAATGTATCACATTATAGATGTAAATTGCATGTGTTTTTTTTTTTTTTTCTCATACTTACTTTTTTGAGCTATATAAGATATTTATATAAATATTTTAAAGATTTACATATAGATATTTTAATCCAAAAATCCTACATCTTGTGCCTTTAATCATTAAGACATTTACCGCCACCTACTGGCACTATTGTTTTTTTGTTTTTTTTGTTTTTTTAGATTATAATTTCATTAAAAAACAATTTCTTATTTCCATATAGTTCACCCAAAAATGAAATTTCAGTCATCATTTATTCACCCTAATGTGAAACACACAGTAAAAGAAATTCAGTTAAATTTACAGTAAAAAAAAAAAAAAACAATTAATTTACCAACCTATTTAAGTACCAATATCTGTTTTGTACTTTTGTAATATACTGACAACCACCAATGTGTAATGAGAGTCACATTAATTAATCAAAGCTCATCAAAATTAATCAAAGCTCATCACAAGCAGCTTTTCCAAAAGCTGAGAAGGACAATAATAATATAGAAGCTGCACACAGTGTCATTCACACAAACACTAAACACCATGAAGGTAACAGGCATGAAAGTTTTTTAAATGCTATAAACATTAATTTAACAACAATATATGTAACACAAAACCCTAATGTGCATAACGGATTAGAAAAACTAAGAAGAAAGTTATTTCAATGAAAATACATCAAATGTGAAGTGTCACGCAGGTAAAGTGGGAATGTCAATTTATATTTTTACACTGTAAATTATACAATGACTTGATATTTTTCACTTCCAAAAACTGTAAATTTAACAGTATTTTTCTGTAAAATTACATTAAATGTACCATTAGATCTATTACAGTTATTTACCGTATAGAGTACAGAAACTTTCTGTAAACTAATTTCTGTTTTTCACCATAGCATTTTTACAGTCTTTTACCGTTAAAATCACGATCATTTTTTACAGTGTAATGCTGAGTCAGTATATAAATTCTATGTTGAATTAAAATATTTCTTGCTGAAGCTACGTTTTGTAATGTCGCCATGGCCAAACTATTCAAGATATCAAAAATCCACTGGCAGTTTAGAATCCTCACTGTCTTGGATTCTGACTGAGTTTGGTTAAGATCTGATGAATCCCCTACAGGAGGAATATATCAAATTCCAGAGCACACATTTTTCAAACAACACTTAATAGCCAAATTCCTGTTGGGCTGATGGATAATGCACACTCAATGACTGATGTTTAAGAACGATGTTTTGTGATTTTGTTACAGACACTATAAATCAAATAATGTTATTTTTTATTTCTCATTTTCTTTCTAGTTGTACACTGTTAAGAGTTGCTTTTTGTGTATTATTATTGTTTATTTATATTCTGACATGTAAAGTCTGATCTTTGATTTGATTTTAAACGTCATTTAAGAAAAGTTATTTACAACAAATTTTAATATTATTGTAATTTACTTTCACAGACTCGAGATGCTAACATGTTTGGACACCAACCAATAGCAAGCAGAAACTCCAGAATGGCTCGCATCCTTAACCATGTCAGTGTTGGTGTTGGCCTCTTCATCTGGTTGATCTTTGTCATCTATATCATTGTTCTTGCCGTCGCAGTTGCAAAGATTACCTCTTACTAATATGATAACTCATACTAGACCATAAGTGTAAGATATATCATGGTAGGACAGCAGGAAGTTATATATGGTGAGGGTTATACAAACATGAACACATTATGTTTTGAATACGCAGGCATTTGGTGGTCTTCTTTTAAATGCTAGTGTTGCTCAAGTTTTTGATGGCCTGGTTTCACAGACAGATTACAGTTTTTTTCTACTGCTTACACACATTTTCAAAACTTTGCCTGTTTTTTCAAAACTTTACACACAAATCCGGGAAAATGGAAATTGCCTCACAAAATGAAGCACTGTTTTGAAACATTTGTCTTATGTTGCAAACACCTTTGCCATAATATTCTATTTTTGGATATATCATATACACACAGTTATTCAAAACCTATAGAGCACTTCTTTCATGAGCCCATGAACATTTCTGTACAAGATTGAAAGTAATTGGCAGAAAGATGTTGAAAAATTTCAGTATAAACACGAAAGATTGAAACCAAACTATTTATTTTTTACTGTAAGCATTTGCGGTTGTGAATACAGTATTACACAGTATTAAAGAAAAGAAATACATCAACAATGTTTAGAAACAATGGTTGTGTTTGAAAAAGGAAATCAAGATACTTCCTGGTAGATTTTTGTGTTACATAGAAAATTGTGTGTTGTGTTTTACAAAAAATAAAAATAAAAAGTGTTTTATGAAATTGAAAACTGAGTCAAAGGCCAAGAATTAGTGTATGGTTTTGCAGATTTGAGTGTGATTCTGCTGTTTGAGTGTCAGGTTTCAAAAATTGTGTGACAAGTATATATATATATATATATATATATATATATATATATATAGTATATACATATTTTATTTTAAGTGAGGAATAATTCAATATGTTTCATGTAGCTGACACATCTGCCTTATTATTTACATAATTAAAACACATGGTTTTTTATTGTATTTTTAAAACATTGAAAGGTTTGACTGTGAATGTATCAGCAATTAAAACATTTGTTTTCCTTCTTGCCTTAATGTTACCTCATAAAACTGAGTAATCAATAACAGAACTGTATTTACCATTATGAGTCTGATGTCGTATTTTATCAAACTTTTGAAAGTACAAGTATAATCTGTTTTCCACATTTACACTTTCTATTGTTTTTATTTTATTTTATTTTCATCCAACCATCCCTCAGTTTTTAAAAGCATAGGGCCTAGTTCACCCTAAAATAAAGTAATTATTTTGTGGTTTGAAAAAGGATGTCAGGCATAAGGCATTAGAAGAAAAAAAACAGGGTGAGTAAATGATGATTTTATTTTCATTTTAGGGTGAACTATCCTGTTATTCAGTGCTGTTATTTGTATTTATTTGTTCACAAAAAGCAGAATGTCCAAGTTAATGTAAAAAGATGTCAAACAATAGTTTTAGCCAAAAGATTTTCTAAATGTATAACTTATAAACCAGGATACAACTTGCCAAATTCTGAACTAAGAACATGGTTTAATTTATTAAATTGTATTCATTTGGCTGACAAGGCATTCATCGCAGTGTTATGAGTATATTGTTGAGATACTAATTTGTTTTAATTCTTATATTTTCAGTTTACTGTAATGTTTTTGTTTTATTTATTAATTTTTTTATTTTTTTAATATGTCTATATCCTATAGTTTGTATTATTTACTTGTACAAACCCGATTCCAAAAAAGTCATCATCAAGATCATGGCTGCGTAGAAGAAGGATCCGGGTACTGAAATGGCCAGCCTGCAGTCCAGATCTTTCACCCATAGAAAACATTTGGCGCATCATAAAGAGGAAGATGCGACAAAGAAGACCTAAGACAGTTGAGCAACTAGAAGCCTGTATTAGACAAGAATGGGACAACATTCCTATTCCTAAACTTGAGCAACTTGTCTCCTCAGTCCCCAGATGTTTGCAGACTGTTATAAAAAAGAAGAGGGGATGCCACACAGTGGTAAACATGGCCTTGTCCCAACTTTTTTGAGATGTGTTGATGCCATGAAATTTAAAATCAACTTATTTTTTCCCTTAAAATGATACATTTTCTCAGTTTAAACATTTGATATGTAATCTATGTTGTATTCTGAATAAAATATTGAAATTTGAAATTTCCACATCATTGCATTCTGTTTTTATTCACAATTTGTAGAGTGTCCCAACTTTTTGGAATCAGGTTTGTATATATATATATAATATAAATTTCATTAACACAAACAATAATGGTTAAATTTAAATATTCTTCTTGGCTCTCCGTTTACTGTGGGTGTCGCGGAGGAATGCGACAACTCGTCTAGTCATGTAATGGCTGCCGCACCAGAGGACACTCACAAAATGGCGGCTACCATAATAACAACACCAAGTCAAGTCAGTACTGCGTATCCTGAATCAAGTCAAGTCACAGTCAATCTCAGTGAGCCAAGTCACGTCTCCGCTGATCGCACAGAGCAAAGTCAAGTCACCGCTGATCTTCAGGAGCAAAGTCAAGTCACCGCTGAACGCCCAGAATCTCATCACGTCTTCGCTGATCTTCCTGAGCCAAGTCAAGTCCCCGTTGATCGTCTAGAATAACGTCACGTTTCTGGGTCTGTCCGGGAGCGGAGAGGGTTGCGTTCCAGTGTGGCTGATCCACCGCTGACTTCAACACGAGCGGCTGGCATTCCTAAGCCTCCGCCGGCCACTCCGCACACAAGCCAGTCGGCCGCTTCACTCTCAAGCTCATTGGTTGCAACGCACTCAAGTTCACCGGTTGTAACACACTCGAGCTCGCCGATTGCAACGTACTCAAGTTCTCTGGATGCGTTGGACAAGATGGCCGTTTCACCAGTGCCCACGGGCAAGATGGCCGCCCCTTCAGTGTCAGTGAACAAAGGGGTTGTTCCAGCCGTTGAGTCCGCTCCAGAGCCTGCTCCAGCCAGTGAGTCCGTTCCCGAATCTGCTCCAGCCAGTGAGTCCACTCCAGAGCCGGCTTCAGCCAGTGAGTCCGCTCCAGAGTCCGCCCTTGCCCTGCCAGCGCCATCCAAGTTGCCCTGTCAGTGCCGCCCAAGCTCCTTGCCCTGCCCAAGCTCCTTGCCCTGCCAGCACTGCCCAAGCTCCTTGCCCTGCCAGCACCGCCCAAGCTCCTTGCCCTGCCAGCCCAAGCTCCTGCTCCTTGCCCTGCCAGCACCGCCCAAGCTCCTTGCCCTGCCAGCGCTTCCCAAGCTCCTTGCCCTGCCAGCACTGCCCAAGCTCCCCTGCCAGCCCAAGCTCCTTGCCCTGCCACAACCTGCCAGCACCGCCCAAGCTCCTTGCCCTGCCAGCACCGCCCAAGCTCCTTGCCCTGCCTGCGCCATCCAAGCGCCTTGCCCTGCCGGCGCTACCCGAACTCCTTGCACACGAACCCGCCACGGCCTCCATTGAATCCCCCAAGAATTTTTTTTGGGGGGGGCAGTATACCTGAGGGTGGGGAGCCTACTGGTGGGGACCCTGCACGGCCGTGGCCAGCAACTGCCTCTGAGCTGCTATGGCCGTCCATGGACTATAACTCCCTATGGCCAGTTATGGACTCTGGCCCACCGTGGTCATCTACAGACTCTGTTTCGCCAGGGCCGGCCACTGCATCTGATCTGCCGTGGTTGCCCAAGTCACCTGACCTGCCGTGGTTGCCCAGGCCACCTGACCCGCTGTGGATTCCTGGCACCACTGACCTGTCCTGGCTGCCCGCGGCACCTGACCCACCATGGCTGCCCGCGGCACCTGACCCGCCATGGCTACCCGTGGCACCTGACCCTCCGTGGCTGCCCGAGTTCCTGGACCTGCATTGGGGACCCCATTCCTGTCCGCATGCAGGTCTCCAATGCACCCATCCCCCCTCCCTAGCTGTTCCTTTTACGCCATGAGGACGCGCCTTCCGGGAGGGGGGCGTTATGTTATGATCACCGTCTGTTCCTGTCTCTTCCCGGACTACATTCCCCATCATCCTCTCTGCCAGTCACATTCACACACTCCACACTAATGACCACACCCAGCTGCAGCTCATTACCAGGACTATAAAGGACTTTCACTCACACCATCTCACCGCGAAGTCTTGATTACCCTGTGTGTCAATTCCGAGCGTTATCCCGTGTTTATCCTGTTTTCCTGTCTGTTCCTGTTCCTGCCTTTGACCCTTGCTTTGTTATCCTGCTCCGTGATTGATATCTGCCTGCCTTTGACCATTGCCTGTATTCTGACCACGATTCTGTCTGTTCCTTGTGATTCCTGTTTGCTCCTGTCTGACCCTGCCTGTACGACCACTCTAACTATAAAGCTTGCAGATGGATCTTACCATGAGTCCCGCAACGTTACAGATAGACTGATGGCACGCACTGTGTTGTGAGAACATACAAATTAAATATTTTAAATATAGTTTTGGTCATAGCCTAACTGTCAATGTTCCAGTAATGGGACACTTTGCAAGCTTATTATCATTTGAAAGCTTAAACACTCAAAATTCATCCAGTGAAAACATCAAAATTGCAAAATTGCCATCAAAATCGGACATTGCCTTACCCTGGAAACGGTGCTTTAAATGCTTTTAGCAGACTCAATTTTTGTGATATCAACTTCAAATATGGAACACAACTTGGTTAGACACATGGCTTTGATTTCTCTAGCAATTTTAGTGTCCAAATTATTTTGTAAAATATATATTTTGCATGAAAGAAAAAAGTTTACTTCAGTAAATTTGCTTTTTATTCATATGCTTTTCATGATGGGAACAGTGCCAAAGTTCTTGTCACTCCACACAGGTGTAGGTGAATAGTAGTCATGGAAACAAATGAGGGTAACTATGGAAACAAGGTACAAAGATCCACAAAAATCAAGCTCCACATTGTTGAAAGACACTATATATTTAGAAAAAATATTTAATTATGAATTCCATTGTTGTATTTAATTAACATACCTGTCAAAAGTCTGGAAACATTAAAGTGTTTTAATGATATTGAACGAAAGTCTTTTATGCAAACATGTTAAGCAGCACAGCTGTTTTCAACAACATGTTTCAATGTGACCCCAAAAAGTGACGAACCTTGCTGGGAACACTTATTGCTCAATGTCTACTGTTGTCATGACCTGAAAGGTGAGTTTTTTGTTTATTTTAACATCCTGATTGTATGTGCGTTGTGAGTATTTGCAGTGAGTTTCAAACTGATGAAGATGTTTTCTTAATGTGTTTTTTCTATTTGCGTGTATTTTCTTCAATTGCAGCGCATGAGCTCTCTCAGCCACCATAGTAATGGCACATGGGGGGTTCCTCACAGGGGGCAAACTCCACTTTCTTCTCTCTCTTGCCTCCCCTGATTGGCCTGCTAAACTGTTCATCTAAATCCTGTACTATAGACTGTACTATGCATATATGTGTTTACTGTGTTTTCATGATTGAGGATCTTTGAAGAAACACACATACAATTTACAGTTTTTTTCAATTGCTAACAAGCGTTTACCAATACTTAAAGAACTTTTTCTAAACTTTTAACACAGCAACACACCTACATCATACAATTAGCCAAATAGTTAATTTTCTGCCCAAAACCATATTTTGTTAAATAAACAAGCTCAATTTCAAAATGCTAAAAACCTTTTCCAACAATACTAACTCGAATACTAACTCTATCAAAACACAGCAAACCTGATTCAAAATCAAGTCGTTCTGTCAAAACATAGCACTAGATTTCTATCCAACATGAACATATAGTCAATCAAAGTGCAATGACTGTCAAAATACTATCAGTTGATGGCATTACTTGTCATGTTTTAGTTCTACCTGCAGAAAATATGAAATCCATTGTTTTTCAAATTCAGTTTCCTTTTACTGCAGTAAAAGTGTAATGCATGTAAGCCTTTCTACATTTTTGGTTGAGTGTTGAATGTGTGCATTCTTGGCAACAGAAGTGAGTCATTATTTTATAGGATGTACAGTAGAAAAAGAGAAGAAGAAGAAAGTAACAGAATTGCTCAGGGCAGCTACTGGTCAAATGTATCCCTATATATGCAGGACTTCAGTTGCCCCCTTGGTTGAAATCTCTTTCTGGGGTTGGGTGTGTGGTGCTGATGTTGGCCTCATAGAGGGTGGTATGGTGTCCCCTTGGTAGCTAGTGCCCTATGCAGGCCACATATTTTGTAAATATGGAACAGTGGTAGTGGAATCATTGTAGTAAAATTGTTGTAGTATGAAGCTTTTACTGAAATGAAAACATGAAATTGCTGCCATTGATCAACAACAAAATCCAACATACATGGTCTTTGGTTATTATGGAAGTTTTTTTTTTTTTCCACCACAGAATAAAAAAAGCATAAAAGGTAACTATGACTTTTTATCTCACAATTCTGACTTTTTTTTGTGATATAAACTAGGAATTGAGAGAAAAAAAGTCAAAATTGTGAGATAAAAAGTCACAGTTACCTTTTTTTATTTTCAGAAATAAGCTTTCGTAGGTTATACATGTGTAAGGGGGGGGGGGGGAACCATAAAGATGCACAATCCAGCACACAGTCTTACTCCTCTCCTCTACCTCTTCTTCTCACTTGTCCTGATCCAACTTCTCCTCTCCTCCTTCATCTATTCCTCTCCCTCACTCAAACATTATTTTCTCTCTGCTCCTCTGTGTTGTTCTTCATACACACTGAACAAATCTGATTCAAAGAGTCCTATTGTGTCCATATAATGAAAATAAATTCAACATCTGACTATGCCTCCAACTGAGATTGGAATCTGCTATTTCTAAATATTTACAGTTTTTTTTTTTTTCAGTTGCTAACAAGCATTGTTCAATACCAAAACCAAATTTTCAAAACTCTTCACACAGTCAGCGAAACAGAAGTCAATGCAGATCAAACTGTGAACCATTTTTCATTGTTTTCAGACAAAATGCATTCAGTGACCACACTTTTCAAAATTCAGGAACTCTTTTTCCATTCGTACTCCACAACATGCAAAATATTTCAGCACATTTTTCTAATGCTAACACACTGCATTCAAAATGATTAAAATCACATTCAAAACAGAATGATGGCAAATTCCAAGCATTTATGCAGTAATTATTTTAAAATATTCTCAATTTTATAGCCAAAAATTAAAAAAAAAAAAAATCATTACAAGCTAATTACAATTTTAGCTGAAATTCCACCCACTCCAATGCAAGAGAGAGAGCAGACTAGAACCATCGCTGTAATTTACTGTAATGAACAACTACACATGTTGTTACAGTAATGTGTAGAATGTATTTTATTTATTCTTTTTTTTATTATCATTGCAGCCCTGGAGTTTTTTCCCTCTTTTTTCACCTTTTGGTTATACAGTTTTTTTTCAGTTGCTAACAAGCATTGTTCAATACCGAAACCACATTTTCAAAACTCTTCACACAGTCTGCATTACCAGCATGAATGTTGGCCAAACAGTTACTGTAATCTCACCTACAAAACTCACTCAGACCAACATAACACTGGCAATAATTCTCATTCAGAAAACACACATTTCATTCACAACACACTGACCTAAAAAACACTAACAACAGGAAGCATTACATAATTGATGAACTTAACATAAATCCACATAAATCAGTTCTTCATATAGAATACTGTAACACAATTTCACTTTATTGAAAGCATTTGTAACATGAATGAATCAGAAATTAATCAAAATTTCATTTTTTATATAAACTTATAGTACTTGAAAATTATAACCAAAAGGTGAAAAAAGAGGGAAAAAACTCCAAGGCTGCAATGATAATAAAAAAAGAATAAATAAAATACATTCTACACATTACTGTAACAACATGTGTAGTTGTTCATTATAGTAAATTACAGTGATGGTTCTAGTCTGCTCTCTCTCTTGCATTGGTGGAATTTCAGCTAAAATTGCAATTAGCTTGTAATGATTATTTTTTAATTTTTGGCTATAAAATTGATAATATTTTAAAATAATTACTGCATAAATGCTTGGAATAGTACGGAAGTACGGAAGAGGATTAGAGCCAAGCAATAATAAAAAAATAAAATCCTCTCGAGATTAAAGTTGTTAAATTTCGAGAAAAAAGTCGAGATAAAATGTTGAGAATAAACTTGTTAAATTACGAGAAAAAACTTGTTAAATTTCGAGAAAAAAGTCGAGATAAATGTTGAGAATAAACTCGTTAAATTACGAGAAAAAACTCGTTAAATTTCGAGAACAAATTCGTTAAATTACGAATTTGTTCTCATAATTTAACGACTTTTTTCCTTGTAATTTAATGACTTTATTCTCAACATTTTATCTCGACTTTTTTCTCGAAATTTAACGAGTTTTTTCTCGAAATTTAACAACTTTAATCTCGAGATGGTTTTATTTTTTTATTATTGCTTGGCCCTTTGCCATCTGTTATGATCACCGTCTGTTCCTGTCAGTTCCCGGACTACATCTCCCATCATCCTCTCTGCCACTCACCTGCACACACTTAACACTAATCACTAATCACCACACCCAGCTGCAGCTCATTACCAGGACTATAAAAGACTCTTACACACATCACCTCACTGCTAGGTCTTGTTTTCCCTGTGTAACATTTCCAAGCGTTCATCCTGTTTATCCTGTCTGTTACGGTTCCGGTTTCTGATCCCTGTCTGGTTCTACTGTTTGTTGATTGATAGCTGCCTGCCTTTTGACCTCTGCCTGTTCTCTGACTACGATTCTGCCTGTCTCTGATGTTCCTGTTCGCCCCGTTTGACCATGCCTGTACGACCACGCTCAACATTTAATAAAGCTTTGCATGTGGATCTTACTCTGAGTCCCGCCTACGTTACAGAAGACCTAGCCACATCAAGATCCAGCAGCTTTGTTGGGCGTCCTAGTCCCAGCATGGATCCCGCAACACATCTGGTCAGCCTTCGTCAAGGTAACTGCACCCTGGAGGTTCATATCCAGAAATTCCTGGACATTGCCCATTTTTCTGATTTACCGGACTGTGCCCTCATTGACTTTTTTGCTTATGGACTAAATGAACCTCTTAAGGGTTATTTAATCGCCAATGGTCCCCGAGGGACGTTTATGGAATTCTTGGACTTTGCCCTGCTTACCGTTGGTTCACGTTTTACTGTGGGTGTCGCGGGGAAATGCGACACCGCAGTGAATCCTGTAATGGCCGCCGCATCAAAGAACACTCACAAAATGGCGGCCACTACAACATCACATCACGTCTTCGCTGATCACCCGCCTCGTCACGTCTTCAATGATCATCCAGAGCCAAGTCAAGTCCCCGCGGAACGTCCAGAATCACATCACGTCTCTAGATCAGTCTGGGAGCGGAGAGGACAGCGTTCCAGTGTGGCCGATCCACCGTTGATTTCAGCGCGAGCAGCTGGTATTCCCAAACATCAGCCGGTCGCTTCGCTCTCAAGCCAGCCGGACGCTTCGCACCCAAGCCAACCGCAAGCCAGCCGGCCGCTTCGCTCTCAAGCCCGGTGGACGCTTCGCTCTCAAGCCCGTCGGACGCTTCGCTCTCAAGCTCGCCGGTTGCAACGCTCTCAAGCTCGCCGGTTGCAACGCTCTCAAGCTCGCCGGTTGCTACGCACTCAAACTCTCTGGATGCGAAGGACGAAATGGCCGTTTCGCCAGTGCCCACGGGCAAGATGGCCGCCCCTTCAGTGTCTGGAATAGAAGGGGTCGTCCCAGCCATTGAATCCACTCCAGAATCTGCTCCAGCCAGTGAGTCTGCTCCAGTCCCGCATGCGCTTCCTGTCAGTCCCGTCATGGCCAGAAGGACTGTGTTCGCGTTCTATGTTCTGGCTGTTTTGCGGGCCTGGAGAATGCACTCAGGCTCGTTTGACCATGGACCAGTCTGCCAGCCCGAGCCCGCTGCCGTCCCGGAGCAGCCCGAGCCCGCTGCCGTCCCGGAGCTGTCCGCTCTCCCTGACACGGCCACGGAGGCCGTCACCGAGCTGCCCGTTCTCCCTGATACGGCCACAGAGCACCCTTGGTCGGCCCTGCCCGAGCTCCTTGCCCATGAACCCGCCAATGCCTCCGTTGATTTCCCCAAGAACTTTTGGGGGGGGGGCAGTATACCTAGGGGTGGGGAGCTTGTGGGTGGGGACCCTGCTGGGCCACTGCCGTCATCGGCCTTTGAACTATTCTGGTTTATGGACCTGACCGTGGTTACCCAAGCCGCCTGTTACCCAAGCCGCCTGACCTGCCGTGGTTACCCAAGCCGCCTGACCTGCCGTGGTTACCCAAGCCACCCGACCTGCCGTGGTTGCTCAAGCCACCCGACCTGCCGTGGCTACCCAGGCCACCTTACCTGCTGTGGCCGCCCGAGCCACCTGACCCGCCGTGGCTTTCCGACACTCCGGACTCGCCATGGCTGCCTGTAACACCGACCCGCCGTGGCTGCCGAGGCTCCTGACCCGCCGTGGCTGCCCGAGGCTCCTGACCTGCATTGGGGACCCCGTTCCTGTCTGCATGCAGGTCTCCAATGCACCCACCCTCCCTCCCTAGCTGTTCCTTTTACGCCGCGAGGATGCGCCTTCCGGGAGGGGGGCGTTATGTTATGATCACCGTCTGTTCCTGTCAGTTCCCGGACTACATCTCCCATCATCCTCTCTGCCACTCACCTGCACACACTTAACACTAATCACTAATCACCACACCCAGCTGCAGCTCATTACCAGGACTATAAAAGACTCTTACACACATCACCTCACTGCTAGGTCTTGTTTTCCCTGTGTAACATTTCCAAGCGTTCATCCTGTTTATCCTGTCTGTTATGGTTCCGGTTTCTGATCCCTGTCTGGTTCTACTGTTCGTTGATTGATAGCTGCCTGCCTTTTGACCTCTGCCTGTTCTCTGACTACGATTCTGCCTGTCTCTGATGTTCCTGTTCGCCCCGTTTGACCATGCCTGTACGACCACGCTCAACATTTAATAAAGCTTTGCATGTGGATCTTACTCTGAGTCCCGCCTACGTTACACCATCATTCTGTTTTGAATGTGTTTTTAATCATTTTGAATGCAGTGTGTTAGCATTAGAAAAATGTGCTGAAAATATATAGTATTTTGCATGTTGTTGAGTACGAATGGAAAAAGAGTTACTGAATTTTGAAAAGTGTGGTCACTGAATGCATTTTGTCTGAAAGCAATGAAAAATGGTTCACAGTTTGGTCTGCATTGACTTCTGTTTCGCTGACTGTGTGAAGAGTTATTAAAATGTGGTTTCGGTATTGAACAATGCTTGTTAGCAACTGAAACTAATTTTCAAGTACTATATTCATATAAAAAAATGAAATTTTGATTACAGTTTTTTTGGATTGCTTAAGCACGATTTTCAAAACAGGGCCCGTGTTTTCAAAACACTACACACAATTCACACCACACACCCAATTAGCAAAACACTACAGATCCTTTGCATAATTAAACACTCTTGTAAAAACTATACACTTCTGTTTAAAAACCACACTTTGTTACCATATGAAACACACACGTTTCACATTACTATACTCTGTTTGCACGAGTTACACTCTGCTGTGATAAACCTAAAACACTTTTAGCACTTGTACTTCCCTATGATTAGAGTAGGCTACCATCAACAAAGTACAAATATAATAAAATTCACCAAACACTACACAAGACCAATGTTGCAGACTGAAGAAACTTATTTGTCAACACGCCCAAAAGGCACTCGATAAATTTGCTTCATTTGAATATGTTTTTTTTAGGATTCGTGCCAGTGTTGATGTTGAGACCTGATGGATATCGTTGAAAGTGGCGTGGTTATTGACAATGTTAGCTTGGAGCTGATTGAGTGTTATAGCATTGTTGGCCAAAACCATGTTTACTATCTCCCTCTCTTGCTGTTCTGTGAACATAGGAGGCCTTCCCCCTTGTCGTTCCCGACCATCAATCCTATGTAGAAAAAAAAAAAACAGTATACAATAGTACAGTAATTTCACAGGAAAAGGTAACAGAAGTGCTGATAGTGCATAGAATACAGTACTGTAAGCAGTAACTGAAACCGTGCAGATGTTTTTGATATGATATTTTTACAATACCTATTTTCCAGTCGAAATGTTCTTATCACACTTGCCACTGTGTATTGGCTTAGATTTGGCTGTACTCGCAGTCCAGCCTCCCTCAGCGTCAGGCCGTGGTTGACAACGTGGTCAACCAGTGTTGCGCGGATCTCATTTGAGCACCTTCTTGTCTTCCTCTTCCTCTACCTCTACCTCTACCTCCAGCATGGCCTCCTTCTCTTCCTCTGTTGATTCCTCCTCTGTTGATTCCTCTTCCTCCCCTTCCTCCTCCCCTTCCTCCCCTTCCTCCTCCCCCTCCTCCCCTTCCTCCTCCTCTCCTCCTCCTCCTCCTCCTCCTCCTCCTCCTCCTCCTCCTCCCCTTCCTCCTCCTCCTCCTCCCTCCTCCCCTCCTCCCCTTCCTCCCCCCCCTCCTCCCCTCCTCCCCCCCCTCCCCCCCTCCCCTCCCCCTCCCCCCCCCTCTCCCCTCCCCTCCTCCCCCCCCTCTCCTCCTCCTCCTCCTCCCCTCCTCCTCCCCTTCCTCCCTCCCCTTCCTCCTCCCCTTCCTCCTCCTCCTCCTCCTCCTCCTCCTCCTCCTCCTCCTCCTTGTCCTCCTCCTTGTCCTCCTCCTTGTCCTCCTCCTTGTCCTCCTTGTCCTCCTCCTCGTTCTCCTCGTTCTCCTCCTCGTCTTACTCTTTCTCTGACTCTTTCCATTGTGCTTAAGGCCGATGAACTCACCTGCTGCTTTTATAGTGCTTATACACCTGATTGGTGTGTCTACAATTAAGCAAACAAGTGTTTGCACACCTGATGACTGTGTTGAACCATTGGTTGGACGGTGCGGTAATTGACAGTCAGTGCTTTGGTATTGCAAGGAAGTGACTTCATGATAGATTTTGTGTGTAGTGTATGTTAAGTGTGTTTAGTGTTTTGCAAATCACTGTGTGTAGAGTTTTGCAACAAGTGTGAGGTTGACAATGTGCTTATAGTTGTGCAAATATGGGCTGATGTTTTGCTTCTTGAGTGTAAGGTTTTGCTAATAGTGTACTACTTTTAATTTTAGTGTGTAAGCAATCGTAAAAAACTGTAATAGCCAAATTCCTGTTGGGCTGGTGGATAATGCACACTCAATGACTGATGTTTAAGAACTTTACGATGTTTTGTGATTTTGTTACAGCCACTATACTGTTATTTTTGATTTCTCATTTTCTTTCTAGTTGTACACTGTTAAAAGTTGCTTTTTGTGTATTATTATTGATTATTTATATTCTGACATGTAAAGTCTGATCTTTGATTTTATTTTAAACGTCATTTAAGAAAAGTTATTTACAAAAAATTTTAATATTATTGTAATTTACTTTCACAGACTCGAGATGCTAACATGTTTGGACACCAACCAATAGCAAGCAGAAACTCCAGAATGGCTCGCATCCTTAACCATGTCAGCGTTGGTCTTGGCCTCCTCGTCTGGTTGATCGGTCTCATCTATATCATTTTTGCTAGCCTCTTACTAATACGATAACTCATACTATAGACCATAAGTGTAAGATATATCATGGTTGGACACCAGGAAGTTATATATGGTGAGGGTTATACAAACATGAACACATTATGTTTTGAATATGCAGGCATTTGGTGCTCTTCTTTTAAATGCTAGTGTTGCTCAAGTTTTTGATGGCCTGGTTTCACAGACAGATTACTTTTTTTTCTACTGCTTACATTTTCAAAACTTTGCCTCTTTTTTTCAAAACTTTACACAGAAATCCGGGAAAATGGAAATTGCCTCACAAAATGAAGCACTGTTTTGAAACATTTGTCTTATGTTGCAAACACCTTTGCCATAATATTCTATTTTTGGATATATCATATACACACAATTATTCAAAACCTATAGAGCTCTTCTTTCATGAGCCCATGTACATTTCTGTACAAGATTGAAAGTAATTGGCAGAAAGATGTTGAAAAATTCACTATAAACATGAAAGATTGAAACCAAATGTCAGGGTTCTGCCCTGACAGCCCTGTCTGTTTTGTCTTTGTTTAATGTGTCCATGTTTATGTTGTGTCTGAGCACATGGCTTTGTCTGTGTTTGTGTCTGCCATGTGCTCCTCTGTTCCCTCCCTCCTCCTTGTTTGTTGTTACCACGCCCTTTGGTCTAGTCATTGTTCAGTCCTTGTTTGTTATTAGTGTTCTCACCTGTTCCCTGCTCCCTTACTTGTAGAGTCCTCGTTAGTCTAAGTGTTGTCACCTGTTCCTCGTGTTCTTTGCCTCCTTTATATTGTGCACTCTTTCCCTCATGTCTTTGCCAGTTCGTTAAGCTTCGTGCTTGTGTTCTAGTCTTTTGTTCACCTAAGCTCATAGCGTCTTTGTGTTGGAGATTCTTGTATCCATTTTGTCATTGTTGTCCTCCCTGTTCCAGACCATCTAACCACCTGTCTTGTCCTACTGTCTGAGGATCCCTGTGGCTGCTATTTCTCCCCGCCAAGCAGCAAGACTGGTTCAGTGCCTGATCGTATCTGAGGGTTCTAACTACTTATGCTGTTTGATCCTGTCTGGCTCCCGCTACATCTTTGGGCCTCATACTGCACACCTGCCAATGTTCACCGGCCTGCTTACTACCTGGGCTGATCTCAGTGGCTGATCCCTCAGCGTGCTTGTCTTTGTGCCTCACCCCCCTTCCTACCGTATGGACTCAGTTTCAAACTTTTAAAAGTACAAGTATAATCTGTTTTGCACATTTACACTTTCTTATTTTATTATATTTTTATCCAACCATCCATCAGTTTTTAAAAGCATAGGGCCTAGTTCACCCTAAAATAAAGTAATTATTTTGTGGTCTGAAAAAGAATGTCAGGCATAAGGCATTAGAAAAAAAAAAAAACAGGGTGAGTAAATGATGATTTTATTCAATATTGTGGACACGTCTGATAAAGGTGTGGTATAAATACTATAATAAATACATTATATATGTGTGTATATATATATATATATATATATATATATATATATATATATATATATATATATATAGTAACAAACCACAGTTACATTTAAATATTCTTACTGAGTTAGAACTCTTAGTAAAATTATCATGATAACCACAGTCATATCAGAGAGTCCCCTGATATGACTGTAAAGCACTTTGGGTGTACAACATATTAAAGCACTATACTGTATAAACACCTCATTCATTCATTCATTCATTCATTCATTAATGGTCTATTAACAGCTATTAATATTTAATACATGTCTATATTAATAATATAATTAAATTCTATGAATATAACCCATAACCCAATGCTAATACAGCAGGAATAGGTCATCCAGAGCTGTAGGTTGAATTTTCCAGCCACAGGCATGATTTAACCCCTGGTGAAGAGTGAGATAAAAAAAAAGTTCAAAAGGTTGATTTACTCTATCTCAAAATGGATTCAAAGTTCCTCTATCTGTATATTCACAGCTTGTATGACTTCCTGTGGAACAATATACTACCTGCCTGGGTATTTATATAGTTCCTGTTCCCATAAAAAAGGTGAGAATCGTTTGTTAGTGAGAAAGTTTGGTGCAACTGAATGCCATCAGCTTTGTCCAAGGCACTGAGTTTATAACTCAGCAGCTGTGTGAATGAGGAAATATTATGAATGAAGGTATTTTTGGTGTAGCGCAGTGTAAATAATTGTTTATTGATAGATTAGGAATATTAATGAGATCATTTAAATTATTTATTTTAACTTTTTTAGTTGCTTTAGTTTTAATCAAGTAAATCAAGGAAAAATCTGAAATTATTCTTCTTGATAGACACTAGGTGGACATTTTGTTAGTGAGTCGTATTATCACTTTAATATCAATTCAACATTTAATAGCACTCATCCTTTTACATCTCTTGCAGACTGCAGATTGTGGTTTGAGGTTAGAGATATGATGTTCCAGACATGTGTTTTTGCATGAGCCATGTAGAGACTATTGTAACCTCAAAACTTTCATTTCCAACATCTCCAGAGACCAATGAACAGCATAGACAAACTGCAGAATAGCACTTTTAACCATGCTAGTCTTAGGCTTCATCATTATCTTTATTATCATCCATGCTGGATAACAGAGATTTCCATAATTGTCAGAGATTTTAAACCAGAAGGTGTCCTTAAATATAACCATAAAGACAGCTGAACAAAACAGAATTCACAGTGAGCATCTATAGGGAATGAGTCAGTATTAATCTAGGTAAATATTCATGCATGCAGAAAAATGACATGCACTGTGTTGTGAGAACATACAAATTAAATATTTCAAATATAGTTTTGGTCATAGCCTAACTGTCAATGTTCCAGTAGTGGGACACTTGGCAAGCTTATTATCATTTGAAAGCTTAAACACTCAAAATTCATCCAGTAAAAACATCGAAATTGAAATCGGACATTGCCTTACCCTGGAAATGGTGCTTTAAATCCTTTTAGCAGACTCAATTTTTGTGATATCAACTTCAAATTTGGAACACAACTTGGTTAGACACATGGCTTTGATTTCTCTAGCAATTTTAGTGTCCAAATTATTTTGTAAAATATATATTTTGTATAAAAGAAAAAAGTTTAGTTCAGTAAATTTGCTTTTTAGTCATATGCTTTTCATGATGGGAACAGCGCCAAAGTTCTTGTCACTCCCCTACAACCTATAACTCACCTCCCATTTGCTGCTGCCATTTATTGCCAAGTTATATGAGAGTCTGAACCAGAGAACAGCAATACATACATCACTGCAGAGCACAAGGCAAAGGAAATTACAATTCACATCAAAAGCCAATAATCAGAAAAATGGATCCCAGCAATCAGACCCCAGGTGCCTGGAATTCATCTGAGAAATCAGGGATGCTGCAGCCTACATCACCACCACCAGCATACCAGGACAATCCTGCTGGATACTCGACCTCTTTTCCAAGCCAGCCAGTCCCCCAGGGCCCCTATGCCCAAGGGCCATATCCTGGCCAATCTGTGGTTGATGTGCAGCCTACAGTTTTTGTGACTGCCGCTCCACTGGCCAATCCACTGCCAGATTACCTGTGCTATTCCATCTTTACCATGCTGTGCTGCTGCTGCTCATTTCTGGGCTTCGCTGCACTGGTTTTCTCCTTGTCTGTAAGTATTAGTCCATGTACTTTCCTTTTATTTGTAAACTATTTCTTTAATTTCTTTAATATTTATATAAGCATAAAATTGCATAGGTTAATGTGATAAAGAAATCAAAATATTTTGGGGTCATTCCATGTCAAAACAACCAAATTTCGGAAACTTCCCTGGCTCAAATATTTAAATTTTGTTAATATTTTTTCTGTAGAAAGTCAAGCAAATACAAATATAGCTGCAAGCAGCAATTACGGGGTCAAGCCGAATAAGGGCATAAAAGAAAATATATTTGTGGACATCTATGATCATGAGGTTTAGCAAAAAGCTGATTAGATTTACAGTTAAAGCATTTATAATATAATAACATGATTTATAACTTTTGAGCAGGAGGTGGCGCTGTGATGAATGTACCCTCAAGTCATGCCTGTGATCATGACATGTACACAACATTTTTGCAAAGATACAGCCTCATATCCATTTTAGTGTGCTCACAGTCAGATTTTTTTTTTTTTTTTTTTTTTTGGCGCAGTATAAAAAAACGGTTGGGTCTATAAAAAGACTTTTAAGAACTTTTAGGACATGATTTTAGGACAAGGCATTCAAAATTCATAAGCAAAAATTCCTATTTTTTGCTAAATATAGCCAAAATATTAAATGTCACAGATGAATATTTACTGTTTCCACTATTTTGTAGAGGAGGGTCAAAATCACAATTTTCACCTGAGATTTGGAGCCAGATTAGAAGGGTGTAAAAATGACATTAGAAAGATAGCAGCATCATTATTTTATTTTTACACAGAGATCGGTAGGTCATTTGTAAAATCTGTTGACTTTAGCTATCTTTGTTTCATTATATGCCAACAGTGTTTTATGACCCTGTCTTTTTCTTCTTCACCTGGTGGTGGCAGTGTGGCGTCTGGATGTGATGTCACTGTTAAATTGGACTGTCAAGAACGAGCTGGCCGTGACAAGTGACAGTTCAAAAATGGCAAAAAGCACTTCTTGTGTTTTTTGCCTCAAGTTTGCATGCCTGTAACTCAAGAAGTATTAATCTTAATCTAAACCACTTATTTAAACGTATTTTGTTTCTTTAAAGGTGCCAAAGAATGCTTTTTCACAAGATGTAATATAAATCTAAGGTGTCTCCTGAATGTGTCTGTGAAGTTTCAGCTCAAAATACCCCATAGATTTTTTTAAATTAATTTTTTTAACTGCCCTATTTTGGGGCATCATTAACAATGCACTGATTTACACTCTGCGCCGCCCCCTTAAATCGCGAGCTCCCTGCCACATGAGCTGTCGACTATATTACAGGGCATTTACAAAGTTCACACGGCTAATATAACCCTCAAATGGATCTTTACAAGATATTCGTCATGCACGCTGTATGCATGCTTCGAATTATGTGAGTAAAGTATTTATTTGGATGTTAAAGTTTTATTCTGAGTGAATTTGAGGCTGTCCTCCGTGGCTAACGGCTAATGCTACACTGTTGGAGAGATTTATAAAGAATGAAGTTGTGTTTATGCATTATACAGACTGCAAGTGTTTAAAAAATGAAAATAGCGACGGCTCTCTTGTCTCCGTGAATACAGTAATAACCGATGGTAACTTTAACCACATTTAACAGTACATTAGCAACATGCTAACGAAAACATTTAGAAAGACAATTTACAAATATCAGTAAAAATATCATGCTATCATGGATTATGTCAGTTATTATTGCTCCATCTGCCATTTTTCGCTGTTGTTCTTGCTTACCTAGTCTGATGATTCGGCTGTATGCAGCTCCAGACGTTAACTGGCTACCCTTGTCTAATGCCTTTCATAATGTTGGGAACATCATGGGCTGGCATTATGCAAATATTGGGGCGTACACCCCGACTGTTACGTAACAGTCGGTGTTATGTTGAGATTCGCCTGTTCTTCGGAGGTCGTTTAAACAAATGAGATTTATATAAGAAGGAGGAAACAATGGGGTTTGAGACTCACTGTATGTCTTTTCCATGTACTGAACTCTTGTTATTTAACTATGCCAAGATAAATTCAATTTTTGAATCTAGGGTACCTTTAATGAGTTGGGTCAAGATTAGGCACACATTTAAATAAAAAGTTTTTTTTGTTACAAGTAACAAATTTCGTAAAATTAAGACATAACACATAAGACACTATTTTTTGCCACCTGCTAGCATATTTATGTAATATGAAGAAATGGTCACTGAACGAATCAGTGAACGAATCAGTGAACGAATCAGTGAACGAATCAGTGAAAGTGAATGAATTAACGAATCTGAACGAATCATTTTGGTGAAAATGAATTAATCTCTTGAAATAATCAAAGGCTGAACCCCAACTCTGAAGGGAGGGTGGGATCTCATGCCTTCAAAGCTAGCTTGCTATTGCTAGCCTCTCCGAAATTGCCTACTCTACCTTTAATAAATAAACATTAAAAATATAATTTTGGTTGCTTTTTAAAGTTTTATACATCTTTAACATTGGAACCTTTCATCAAATGGAAATTAAACATTATATGCTGAACTATGAGTTTGCTCCTCATTTGAGAATTCCCCCATGTGCCATTAGCTCAGAGAAATTCAGAATGAAAACAGAAACGGTTAACATTATCTTTCACACTTGTTTTCACAGACACGAAATGCCAACTTCTCAGGACAACGAGCATTAGCAGAGAAGAACTCCAAAATGGCACGCACCCTGAATCATGTTGGCGTTGCTGTTGGGCTTGTCTTCCTTGTAGTGTTTATTATCTTACAGTTTGTGAAGATTTAGAGATAACAGCTGTTAGAGCTGTCATGTTTAAATGCAGATTACAAACAGATTTGGTTCTCTGCTTTTTAAATGTTATTTGATCAATGTATCATTATACTTAAAACATGCTGATAATTATGTTTATGATTATTATTATGTTTAAAACATTGAAAGCTTTGACTGGCCAGCTAAATTTATCATGAAAGAACAGTACGTTGTCTTGTATTTTCTTAATTACTGAATTACATTTTCATTAATAACAGGAATATATTCTCAGTGCAGATGAGTCTGTCATGAGTCTGTAAGACCAACCAATTGACAATCCATTTTCAATATTTTTTTCTTTACTTGTGTTTTTTTTTTTTTTAGACTTTTGCTTATCTTAAATATCTTGTGTGCAGCTGTGCTGTTTTTTTTTGTTTTGTTTTTTTTTTTACATACATGTGCATATTTTTTACATTGACACATGTAATACAAAAACAAAGGAGAGCTGGATCAAAATGCAGTGAGTTTTATAAACAAGCTAATCAAACATGAGATCCAGGAAGAGAATGAGTGCACCAAACATAACATCCATGTAAGAATAAGACTAGACAAGGAACACACAAAGGCTAACAAGGGGCTGATGATGAGGGACAGGTGTAGGTGAATAGTAGTCATGGAAACAAATGAGGATAACTATGGAAACAAGGTACAAAGATCCACAAAAATCAAGATCCACATTGTTGAAAGACACTATATATTTAGAAAAAAAAAAATTAATTATGAATTATCCATTGTTGTATTTAATTAACATACCTGTCAAAAGTCTGGAAACATTACAGTGTTTTAATGATTTTGAACGAAAGTCTTTTATGCAAACATGTTAAGCAGCACAGCTGTTTTCAACATTGATACTAATAATATGAAGAATACCTGAGCAGCAAATCAGCATATCAGAATGAGATTTCTGTGACACTGAAGACTGGAGTAATGATGCTGAAAATTCAGCTTTGAACACATGAATAAATTACATTTTAAAATATATTCAAATAAAAATTGTTCTTTTACATGGTAATAATATTTCACAATATTACTGTTTTACTGTATTTCTGATTAAATAAATGAACTAAAGAAAACACATGCAAATAAAAAAACACCAGCAAATTAAGAAAACAAATTCTTCAGTTTGACAACACATGTGCAGTAAATACAACACAACCATACAGAAACACGCTGCATTAGCACAGACCACAATGGAAATGTTTCAAGGGGACTCCAAAAAGTGACGAACCTTGCTGGGAACACTTATTGCTTAATGTCTACTGTTGTCATGACCTGAAAGGTGAGTTTTTTGTTTATTTTAACATCCTGATTGTATGTGCATTGTGAGTATTTGCAGTGAATTTCTGTATTTGGTTGGGTTGTGAGCAGGGCTTGACATTAACACCCGCCAACCCGCCAAATGCGGGTAGATTTCAGCTGTGGCGGGTAAGACAGCCACTCCCACTAGCCACTTTGGCGGGTTGAATATAATTTCAGCCTACAGCCAAATGAAAAATAGCCACGATCGTCGTATCACAAAATTACAATTCAGTCACAACAATTCTTTATCGATTAACTTGCGGTTAGTGAAGGCGGGATAGGCGGAATCGCGCTGAATGATACAACAGAAGCGCTCGCGTGCGCGCTCTCTCTCTGTCGTGCGCGATCAGTTCTCCTTGCGCCTGAATAGCACGCACACACAGATGTCAAAATGCATCGTGTGGAGTATCTCGCGTGAATACAGTCGGCTATGGCTTACGGCTAAGTGGGTAAAAACTGGATATGTGTCAGTATATGACGTCCATGCATTCAGCAGCCCCCAAATAAATACCTGTCTGTCATTAATGTTAATCAAACATCAAATGTTAAATAAATGTATACATGTATGCTAAATAAACATATGTCTGAAAAATATATATATTTTTTAAATTACTATTTGTAATTTGCTTCTTTGTTCTTTTTATATAGCCTAACAAAAATAACTATACATACCTGATATATACAATGTATAGTCTTGATTTGGGTGGTCAATCTGCATTTGTAAGTTTGAAAGGGTTTTAAATCTTGTAAATCAAGTAAAATGACTCAAAATCAAGTAATTTAAGCATGCCAGAGTCAACTTTAATCATATAAAATGTAATTTCCCAACAGCAAAATTGTGGCCAGTGAAAATGCTGAGTGGCTAGTAACTTTGGAAAACCACTAGCCACATTGGCTGGTGAGCAAAAAAGTTAATGTCAAGCCCTGGTTGTGAGTATTTGCAGCACATGAGATGTCAAACTGATGAAGATGTTTTCTTAATGTGTTTTTTCTATTTGTGTGTATTTTCTTCAATTGCAGTGCGTTGAGCTCTCTCAGCCACCATAGTAATGGCACATGGGGGGTTCCTCACAGGGGCCAAACTCCACTTTCTTGCCTCCCCTGATTGGCCTGCTAAACTGTTCATCTAAATCCTGTACTATAGACTGTTCTATGCAAATATGTGTTTACTATGCTTTCAAGATTGAGGATCTTTGAAGAAACACACATAGAATTTAACTGAATGAATGCAGGGATGTTTTAGCAAAAGTGTTAGGCTATAACCCTTAGCCAAGTTGTGCAACCAAGGTTTTTACCACATTTGTGCAGGAAGTGATGTGTCTGACAGTTAACACCTACAGTACCTGAGAATTTATGAGAAGTGAAATTCGTCAGACAAGCACAACGACCAAAAACACCACAAAGGATGTTAGCGCTCCCAATACTCAACCTTCAACAACAAAAGTGAAAGTGTGTGTCAAATACCCTAAAAAACCAACACAAACATTTTTATTTTTAAATCATTGTGGGTACATATATTGAATGCAGACAGGAGGAATGAGGGAACTACACTTTTTCTTCTTTTGATTTATTTATTTATTTATTTTTTTTTTTACTATCGCTACCAATTTCTGAATCAATAGGTCACTTTTTCAAAATTCTTCACATAGTGAGCACAAATGCAGTTTATGTTGGATCACTTTGTCACAAAACATCACTACAGCTTTCAATGAAAAAAAGTAAAATGTCTACAAATTACATTAATTCTTTTCTCACATTCCTACAGGACAATTTGCACGTGTTTACACTTTTCAAAACTGTTAAACTTAAGTTCAAAACCTAATATACTACAAAACTGAATAAGACAGAAATTTGCTGCAGTCAAGCTGGAGAAGTAACAGTAAACAGTAAATCTGTGCAAAAATTCTTGTCACTCCTCCTCCTACAGCACAACACAACCAGTCACCAAATAAGGAAACTGCATCAGCAGATCAGTCTTCAGCTGCTACACACAGGAGACAGACGTACAGATCTTTCTTATCCCTTCAGGAGTGCAGGAAAAAAAGAAGAAGCAAGAAACATGGATCCCAAAAAGTCTCCAAAAGAAGGATTGCAGCCTTTACTTCCGCTGCAGGAGGATCCTCCAGAGTACTCCAGTCATGGATTCCCTCCATCTGAGATCTATCCCAGCACTTCAGGTCAACCTGCCCAGCAGTATGGAGCTCCGGCAGCACCTGGCCGGCGCATCCAAGGGTCATATCCAGGGCAGACTGTGGTCACTGTGCAGCCTCCAGTTAATGTGTCCTTCACTCCACTGGATAATCCACTGCCAGATCACCTGTGCTATTCCATCTTTACCATGCTGTGCTGCTGCTTACCTCTGGGATCGGCTGCTCTTGTTTACTCCATCACAGTAAGTTTAGGTTCATACACTTGTCTCGCCTCACTTAGCATATTTACAAATGATAGGCCTAGTCTTCAAACTAAATAAATAAGTCACTTAACCTTTACTTTAAAATAATATAGGACATAAATATTTTTATAGAGCTTCTCCATTAAAATCACTTTATATTAAGGGTTAAACAAGACTTCAAAGGATTACAGTTCATGTCAGTATAAAAGAATCAAAGTGGAACTGAAACAGACAATAGAGAGTCAAAACAAGGCCAAGGTTGTACTACAATATTTACCAAAGTTCATATTCCAGCATTTATAATGAAAGAATGACTTAAATATTCAGAAATTAGTGTTTATTGTTTACAGAATGCACTTTTAATGATCATTTAATGTCATGGAACAAGGATGAATTCAAATCTTGTTTCCAGTTTGCCATTTGAAAATTATGTGTGACATTGTTTGAACCTCTGATTAAAATTTCATCCTTCCTCTGGGTCCGAGCTAATGACTGTAAATTAGAAAGTTGTCTGGCTCAATAAGAACAATATGTAACGGGTTTGGTGACTGTAGGTAAAACTAAATGGTAAGCAGGACGAGGCTGAAGACTGAAGACTTCCTGCCAGCTGCCGAACCAAAATGTGTTCTTCGTGTTTTGAGTATTTCTTTTGATCGTATGTTTCCTTTAGAATGTGTTTATAATGTAAGAGAGACCTGCCCTTTTTGTTTGAATCTCATTTATATTATTATTTTTGTTAGTGTAGTTAGGTAAGGTTGATTGTATGAGGGTCAATGGCGTGCGTGATGGGTAATTGTTTTTTATCCAAATGCCTTAATATATAATAATAAAAACAAAGATATGGCATCCAAAGTATGTAAGGTAGTTCAACTAGATCTCTTTTAATGAATCCAAAATGTTTTAATTATATTTTGCTACATATAAAGGTATTTTAAAGATTCTGATGTGTCAAAAGGTCATACAGTTTAACCGTCTAAAGGCCAATACAGCCATTTTGTTTATGATTAAAATATCTTAAAATGTAAAAATGTATATATTTTTTTATTCTGGCATGATTTTATAACATCTATATCAGCATAGTGCAAAATGGTATTAAAATTATGTGTAGAAGTATTGCTTGTTATGAGAAAGAATGTCCGGAAAAATTTATTTCATTGATGTCATTCAGAGTAACCAATATAAAGGACCATTATGGATCCAGTCATGCAGTCAGTATCATGTGACAGGATATGACATCATTCAGACACTTGCAAAGGACCACATGGTTGTGAAGCAAAGTAACTAACTCTCTCTTAACTATTTGAAAAATTAATGTTTACACTTGCTCATATTTTGGTTAAACCGAATGACTTTTTTGGTGACAAACTTTGTCCATATTGTAAAAAATTACAAAACAGTGTTAATTGATTATAAAAACCACATAATCTCATTGGTAACACTATAAACTTCAAAATTAATCATATCTCCATTATGTTTTTTTTACACTATTAAAAACCTTATCCGTCAATAATCCATTTATTTTTCTTTTCTTTGTGATAGGTTATTTACATTGCTGTTTTATTTTATTAGATTGGTTTTGTTTCTTATTTGGGCCTTTGATCTCTCAGACGAAAAATACCACCTTATTATTGTTGTTTTCTTCTGTGATTTACAATAAATTTAACCTTATAATTTTTGTGTTTTCTTTGGTCCTTTTGGTCTGATGGCCTGCTGGAAGCCTTTCATTCTTTTCTTTTATTATTACACATCTTACCCTGTACCCTTGTAGTACTTTAAAAAACAGATTTGACAATAGCAAAAACTAGTGGGAATTCTATAATGCATCTCTCAATAACTGATGTTTAAAGACTCTGTGATTTTGCGTTTTGTTATTATTTTTGACAGCTACTTTAATCAAATATATAAATTGCTTTTTGTGTATTCTTATTGTGTTTATTTATATTCTGACCTGTGAAGCCCTTTGATTTGATTGATGCATGTCATTTAAGAATATACAAAGATTGTAATATTATTGTAATTTACTTTCACAGACTCGAGATGCTAACAGTTTGGACACCAACCAATAGCAAGCAGAAACTCCAGAATGGCTCGCATCCTTAACCATGTCAGTCTTGGTCTTGGCCTCTTCATCTGGTTGATCACTGTCATCCGTATCATTAATTTTGTCAATGAAGTTAACTCTTACTGATATAGACCATAAGTGTCAGAAATATCATGGTAGGACACCTGAAGTTATAGATGATGAGGGTTTTACAAACATTAACACTAATGCTTTCGTAGTCTGCTTTTAAATGTTTTAGTGTTGCTCAATTTGATTGATATGAAGCTGTAAGAACTCTAATGCGTAAGGAGCTCCATCTATATAGGGCCAGAGAGGAATGATTCAGTATGTTTCATATAACTAACATGTGTGCCTTATTATTATTTACATAACTGAACACAACATGCTTTTTAAAAGTTCATTATTGTATTTTTAAAACAATGAAAATGAAAGCTTTGACTGTAAACGTATCATCAATTAAAATATTTGTTTTTCTCCTTGTCTTAATGTTGCATCATAAAACTTTGAGTTTCAATAACAGAAATCTATCTATCTATCTCTATCTATCTATCTATCTATCTATCTATCTATCTATCTATCTCTCTATCTGTCTGTCTGTCTGTCCTGTCTACCTACCTATCTACAGTGCACAGCATAAATGAGTACACCCCCTCTGAAACTTCTGAAAGTCAGCAATTACTCAATTACTTAGAAGACATGTCAGGGTTCTTTAGAGTTTGGTTCATGTTTGGTTCTTTAGAGATATAATGTTCCAGCAAGTCTGCTTAATCAATTACCAGTGTCAAAATTATCCAGGAAAATAAGATTTTCTTATCAAGGTAATGTTTGTGTCGCAAAAATGAGTACACCCAAAGTTACTAAATAAAACAAAATAAAAATTTTCTGGTGTAGTTCAGGCAACTTTTGATCAATAGGTAATTTAACATTTAAAGAGAAGTAATTTTCTTGACAATTAAAAGTGTTATATAGCCCACTGAATCATTCTCAGCCTTAATGCTGACAACAATGGCACCACTTGGGAGAGACACTGTCAGAGACTTATTTCTTAGCACAAAAGAGGACAGTGGTACAACAGAGATTACCAAATCATTGTTTTAAGTGTGAAAATATAGCAAAAAACAACATAGAAATTAAAAAACAATCGACTTGTGACAAGGCCCCTGAAATAATCAGGCCTTCGTTTTAAAGCTTTCATTTAGTGGTGAGGATTTTTTGCTAGACAAAGAGCAGGAGAAATACCAAGCGAGTGTCTCAGAGCCAGCAAAAGCTATGAAAAGAGTTACGTTTTATCTTACAGAGTAAGATGCACACCTGCAGAATGACATGCATGGTTGTTGTTCTCACTGGAACTACCTACTGTAGACAAAGCAACATAAAGTCGTTAGCCATTTCCAAAGCCCATATTTACAAAATAGATTCTGGGAATCAATTATTTTCATTAACACAAACAATAACATCTGTACAATTCTAAAGCTTTATCTTAAACGGTAAAATGGAAATAATTTTTACTGAGTTAGAACGCTTTACTAAAACGATAACCAGTCATATCAGAGAGTCCCCTGATATGACTGTAAGCACAATTTGGGTGTACAACATAGTAAAGCACTATACTGTATAAATGCCAAATTCATTCATTCACATTTCATTCATCTATTAACACCAAATCCACAAAACTCGACTATATATTTTCCTACATGTTATATTAATAATATAATTAATTCTATGAATATAATCCACAACCCAATGCTAATACAGAGGAATAGGTCACCAGAGCTGTAGGGTGAATTTTCCAGCCACAGGCATGATTTAACCCCTGGTGAAGAGTGAGATAAAATAGTTCAAAAGATTGCTTACTCCATCTCAAAATAGATTAAAAGTTATCTGTATATTCACAGCTTGTATGACTGAGGAACAATATACTACCTGCCTGGGTATTTATATAGTTCCTGTTCCCATAAAAAAGATGAGAATCTTTTGTTAATGAGAAAGTTTGGCGCCATGTGTCAGCTTTGTCCAAGGCAATGAGTTTATAACTCAGCAGCTGTGTGAATGAGGAAATATTATGAATGAAGGTATTTTTGGTGTAGGGCAGTGTAAATAATATGGTTCATTGATAGATTATTAATAAATAATTTGAAACAACTTTTTTAATCAAATATAAAAGGAAAGTCTGAAATTATTCTTCTTTATAGAAACTAGGTGGACATTTTGTTAGCGAGTCGTATCACTTTAATACCAATTCAACATTGTTATTAGCTTAAACGGTGCTTTAAATCTTTTTAGCAGACTCAATTTTTGTATATCAACTTCAAACTTTGAACACAACTTGGTTAGACCGATGGCTTTGATTTCTCTAGCAATTTTAGTGTCCAAATTATTTTGTAAAATATATATTTTGTATAAAAAGTTTAGTCAGTAATTTGCTTTTTATTCATATGCTTTTCAACGCCTTGTATTTGAAGTGTTTATTCACTTAAAAAGGTGTTTCTCAATAAATTAACCATGCTTTTTCTTCTAAAACAGTTTATAACCTTGTTTTGAATCTAGATGTGGACTGCTGACAGGAGAGATGAGGAAAACTGATAAAAAGAAAACTAACAAAAAAAAACTATCACCAGTTGCCAATAATCCAACTAATCCTCCTTATGTTCAATGTCTCTCATCAGGGTCATTGTGAGATAGACTGATGGCACGCACAGTCACACAGTATGAGAATAGAAGTTCTTGTCACTCCCCTACAACCTACAACTTGCCTCCCATTTGCTGCTGCCTTCATCGCCAAGGTATATGAGAGTCTGAACCAGAGTACAGCAATACATACGTCTCTGCAGAGCACACGGCAAAGGAAATTACAATCAATATCAAAAGCCAATAATCAGAAAAAATGGATCCCAGCAATCAGCCCCCAGGTGCCTGGAATTCATTTGAGAAATTAGGGATGCAGCAGCCTACACCACCACCAGCATTCCAGGAGATCCCTGCTGGATACCCTCCTTCCTATCCAAGCCAGCCAGTCTCCCAGGGCTTCTATGTCCAAGGGCCATATCCAGGACCACCTGTGGTCGCCGTGCAGCCTGCAGTTTTTGTGACCGCTGCTCCACTGGCCAATCCAGAGCCAGATACTATTCCATCTTTACCATGCTGTTCTGCTGCTTACCTCTGGGCATTGCTGCACTGTTTTTTTCCTGGTCTTTAAGTATTAGTCCATGTAATTTCCTTTTATTTATGAACTATTTATTTAATTTCTTTCATCTTTATATAAGCATAATTAAACTTAAAAAACTAGGTTTTGAATAAAATTCAATATGGTGAACAGTAAGTTTGGTAGAATATGTCAAATTTGGTATCGTAGGACACGGCATAAGCCAACAAATCTAATGATATAAGTTAGATGATAAAATGTTGAATTTTTCATATGTCTCAGAACATAGCCTTGATGAACCATTCTGAGTTTCGTAACAATGCGTTCATGCGTTCATAAAACACAGCATTTTATGACAAAATTCAAAATGGCTGACACCCAAAATAGCCGACCAAAGAAAATTGGATATCGTTCAACTCGGCAAGCCTCAAGGAATTTAAGGATTTTAGGACAAGGCATTCAAAAATTATAAGCAAAATTTCCTATTTTTCTTAAATAGTGATGAAAAGCCAAAATATTAAATGTTACAGATGTATATTTACTGAGTAATCCCTATATTGTAGAGGGAGGTCAAAATCACAAATTTCACCTGAGATTTGGAGCCAAATTAGAGAGGTGTAAAAATGCGCGTTAGAAGATAGCAGCATCATTATTTTTATTTGCAACAGAGATTGGTAAAATCTGTTGACTTTAGCTGTTTCATTATATGCCAACAGTGACAGTTCAAAAATGGCAAAAAGTACTTCTTGTGTTTTTGCCTCAAGTTTGCATGCCTGTAACTCAATAAGTATTAAAGTTATCTTACTATGCTTCTAGATTCTGGTTCTTAACAAACTTTCCTTTTGGTATCTCCATTTTGAAGGCCCTCGATGGTTCAATGCCAGAGTGGAGATCTTAATGTGGCTCCATGGGTAAATTGGTAAATCGTACACATTAATCGTCAAAACCAAATAGGGGTCACTTTGATACAGCTGATTTTTTTTTTTTCTTTTAAAGAGGAATATCTGAAGAACAAATAATGTTGAAATTGAAATGTATCTCATGTATTTCTGTCAACTCAACTGCATAGAACATACCTGTCTGAGTGCCATAAATATTGTTTTTCCAAAGTTTGCATGCCTGTAACTCTAAAGGTATTCAAGATATCATCTAGATTCTTTATAACCTTTCCTTTTGAAATCTTCATTTTTTTAAATGCAATGATACAATGTCCTACCTGCTTATCAACCATACCGCCACGCAACTGCTCACACAGACATCACTCATCATCAGCATGTTCCGTAAGGCTATGCAGAGTTGACAAACATCAGCTGCCATTTACATTTCCTCCTTAACCAGAACAACAAGCTTATGATGCGTTCACGCCATGTCGTAACAATAATTCCGAGATGGCAAACCGTGACGTTGTTCTCTGAGCTGTTAACGTCCTTAGACTCAATTTTATGCGTTTCTATGTCAACACTATCAATGCCGAAATTAATCTGCAGCAGTCAGGTGGTACAAGTAAGAGCTCTGTAAGTTGTTTATGTTCATTATTATTTTACTGTTATGTGCTTTGAGACATGAGGTAATTTAACACCATCTCTCATATTGTGACGCTTTGCAGACTCTGGCTGCATCCGGAAAAATAAAAATGTTGCCTTCGGAGGATGCATTCCATGGTAGGAAGGCATCAAGACACATCTGAATCCAATGTTAGCTTCACTGTCCCCCCACAGATACCTTCATCTGATAGATTTTTGAAGGCAGCATCGATGTATCCTTTGCCTTTGATATCCCGCAATCCTGTGCGATCCATTCGGTGACAGTTGAGCTAAAGAAAGATGACATCTGAAAGTGGTTTCTGGTCAGTTTGTGTGTAAATGTAAGGTTTGACCAACTTTTTCCACTTCTGATGTAATTTCTAGAGTGAAGTTACTACTGTTAATTAAATATTTGTTTAGTTCTCACAAATGCTCGTTTGTATTTTGCTATAGATCATTAAACTGTTGCGCTACCTCAGAAGTCTGTCCGAAATCAGTTTCATGAGGTGCCTCCATACATAAACACTGCCTGCAAAGTCATTGCTTATAAGGCAGCGAGACAACAAGTCAGCTTTTGAATGCAGCCTCTGCTGTGCGCGTTCATGTGTTTTGGAGGAGGCGTGGCTTTGGAGACGCTCTGAAGGGAGGGTGAGATCTCATGCTTTCAAAGCTAGATTGCTATTGCTCTCTCAAAATTGCCAACCCTACCTTTAATAAATAAACATAAAAAATATAATTTTGGTTGCTTGTTAAAGTAAATAGTGTTTCATGCATCTGTAACAATGGTTAACATTATCTTTCACACTTGTTTTCACAGACTCGAAATGCCAACTACTTAGGACAGCGAGCATTAGCAGAGAAGAACTCCAAAACGGCACGCACCCTGAATCATGTCAGCGTTGCTATTGGGCTTGTCTTCCTTGTAGTGTTTATTATCTTACAGATTGTGTTGAATACGAGATAACAGCTGTTAGAGCTGTCATGTTTGGATGCAGATAACAAACAGATTTGGTTCTCTGCTTTTTAAATGTTATTTGATCAATGTATCATTACACTTAAAACATGCTGATAATTGTTATGTTTATGATTATTATTATGTTTAAAACATTGAAAGCTTTGACTGGCCAGCTAACTTTATCATGAAAGAACAATACTTTGTCTTGTATTTTTTTAATTATTGAATTATATTTTCAGTAATTAATAACAGGAATATATTCTCAGTGCAGATGAGTCTGTCATCTTATTTTATAGCAAACAATAAGACCAACCAATTGACAATCCATTTTCAAAAAAATTTTCTTTTCTTTTTAACATACATGTGAGTTTTATTTACAAAAATAAACATAAGCAAATCAAGATCCAGGAAGAGAATAAGTGCACCAAACATAACATCCATGTAAGAACAAGACTAGACAATGAACACAAGAAACACTGGGGTTTAAAGGTGCCCTAGAACTTTTTTTAAAAAGATGTAATATAAGTCTAAGGTGTCCCCTGAATGTGTCTGTGAAGTTTCAGCTCAAAATACCCCATAGATTTTTTTAATTCATTTTTTTAACTGCCTATTTTGGGGCATAATTAGAAATGAGCCGATTCAGGGTGTGTGGCCCTTTAAATCTGGTGCTCCACGCCCCAAGAGCTCGTGCGTGCCTTAAACAACATAAAAAAAAATTCAAACAGCTAATATAACCCTCAAAATGGATCTTTACAAAGTGTTCGTCATGCAGCATGTCTAATCGCGTAAGTACAGTGTTTATTTTGATGTTTACATTGATTCTGAATGAGTTTGAGGCTATGCTCCGTGGCTAACGGCTAATGCTACACTGTTGAAGAGATTTATAAAGAATGAAGTTGTGTTTATGCATTATACAGACTGCAAGTGTTTAAAAATGAAAATAGCAACGACTCTGTCTCCGTGAATACAGTAAGAAACGATGGTAGCTTTAACCACATTTAACAGTACATTAGCAACATGCTAATGAAACATTTAGAAAGACAATTTACAAATATCACTAAAAATATCATGTTATCATGAATCATGTCAGTTATTATCGCTCCATCTGCCATTTTTTGCTATTGTTCTTGCTTGCTTACCTAGTCTGTTGATTCAGCTGTGCACATCCAGACGTTCTGCCCTTCTCTAATGCCTTTCATAATGTTGGGAACATGGGCTGGCATATGCAAATATTGGGGGCGTACACCCCGACTGTTACGTAACAGTCGGTGTTATGTTGAGATTCGCCTGTTCTTCAGAGGTCTTTTAAACAAATGAAATTTATATAAGAAGGAGGAAACAATGGAGTTTGAGACTCACTCTATGTCATTTCCATGTACTGAACTCTTGTTATTTAACTACGCCAAGATAAATTCAATTTTTGAATCTAGGGCACCTTTAAATACACAAAGGCTAACAAGGGGCTGATGATGAGGGACAGGTGTAGGTGAATAGTAGTCATGGAAACAAATGAGGGTAACTATGGAAACAAGGTACAAAGCAAATATTCCCATCAAGATCCACATTGTTGAAACACACTATATAATTAGAAAAAAATATATAATTAAAAATTGCATTGTTGTATTTAATTAACATACAGTACCTGTCAAAAGTCTGGAAACATTGCAATATTTTAATGGTTTTTAACAAAAGTCTATTATGCAAACATGTTAAGCAGCACAGCTGTTTTCAACATTTTTAATAATAATATGAAGAATACCTGAGCAGCAAATCAGCATATCAGAATGAATTCTGAAGGATCATGTGACAATGAAGACTGGAGTAATGATGCTGAAAATTCAACTTTGCATCAGATGAATATATTACATTTTAAAATATATTAAAATAGAAAACAGTTCTTTTACATGCTAATAATATTTCGCAATATTACAGTTTTACTGTATTTCTGATTAAATAAATGCAGCCAAATGGTGAGCATTAGAGACTTCTTTCAAAAACATTAAAACATTTTAATTTTTTCCAAACTTTTGTGGGTGTTTTCAAACTGGTGGGTGTTTATAAACCCCGACCCCACCCATAAACCCTACCCTCACTGTGACGTGGGTCAATCAGGTAACATGGTCAAAAACGCTCCTCTGTTTATGGCCTTGCCCACTGATCTGATAATTCCTATTCCTGTCCTGCTGAGACGTATACTTGCTCTGTTCTCTCTCTCGCCTCCCCTGATTGGCCTGCTATACATATATGCATTTACTGTGTTTTCAAGATTGAGGATCTTTGAAGAAACCCATATACAATTTAACTGAATGAATGAGGGAATATTATTACATTTTAGCAAAAGGGTTAGGCTATAACCCATAGCCAAGATGTGCAACCCAAGTTTTTACCACATTTGTGCAGGAAGTGATGCGTCTTGCACAATGACCAAAAACTCTACAAAGTTGGTGCTCCCAGTGATCAAAAAAACTTCAAATACCCTTACAAACATTTTTATTTTTAAATCACTGATTTAATTTTTAATTTTCTTCAAGACGCAACAATGAGGGTACAGATATGGAATGCTGACAGGAGGAATGAGGAAATTACACTTCTTCTTTTTGTTTTCTTTTCTTTCTTTCTTTTTACTATCATTACTTATTTCTGAATACATAACCACTTTTTCAAAATTCTTCACATGGTGAGAACAAATGCAGTTTATGTGGGATAATTATGTGGAAATCTGTGCCAAAATTCGTGTCACTCCTCCCCCTACAGTACAACACAACCCAACTACCAGTCACCAAAAGAGGAACCTGATACACAGAACAGATCAGTCTTCACCTGATTACACACCAGAGAAAGACATACAGATCTTTCTTATTCCTTCAGGGGTGCAGGGGGAAAAAAACGCAAGAAACATGGAACACAAAAAATTCTCCAATGGAAGGAGGGCAGCCTTTACTTCCACTGCAGGATCCTCCACAGTACTCCAGTCATGGATTTCCTGCATCTCAGATCTATCCCAGCACTTCAGGTCAACCTGCCCAGCAGTATGGAGCTCCAGCAGCACCTGGCCAATGCATCCAAGTGCCATACCCAGGGCAGACTGTGGTCACTGTGCAGCCTCCAGTTAATGTGTCCTTCACTCCACTGACCAATCCACTGCCAGATCACCTGTGCTATTCCATCTTTACCATGCTGTGCTGCTGCTTACCTCTGGGATCGGCTGCTCTTGTTTACTCCATCACAGTAAGTTTAGGTTCATACACCTGTCTCACCTCGCTTAGCATATTTACAAATGATAGGCCTACTCTTCAAACTAAATAAATAAAGAATTTAACTTTTACTTTAAAATAATATAGGACATAAATATTCTTGTTAAAAGTCTGTCACGGTTGTGTTACAGATCTGAAAATGTGTGCACACTCAAACTTTAGTTTATTCAGAAAACATCCCCATATAAAACATGCTTACAGCATGGAAAATATGACAGGTCGGTACAGGCTTAATATTGCAGTTTTGTGTCTTCCTGTAACTTTCGTTTTTAAGAAAAGGGTGTGGCAGGCTATGGGAAAAAAAAACAACCTGAATTTCTGTCAATGTCCTTTCTCTCTCTTCAGTGAAAAAAAAAACATAGCAAAATAATAAATTATGCATTACAGAAGTTTAAATACAAAAATGCCCTCTAGCTAATACACTACTGCTCTTGTTTGTTTAGTGCAATACTTTAGACCTATTCACCTTATTCTTAACATAAATTTGAATGTTCAAATCTTTCTGTGTCAGGCATCTTCTCCAGTTATTTTAGCTGTGCAAAAACTGTTCATTATGGTGATTGATGCTGTATTAGTTTGAAGCACAAACAGTTTTACTGGCTGCATTTGAAAACTTTTGCAGTTGACTTGTTGCCTAAATTTTCGTATTATTATTTCCTTAAGGCAACATGCAAGAATAGATCATACCAAGCCAGTTAAACCAGTTAGTAATAACTTTTAAAAACAGATCTGAAGATAGCAAAAACTAGTGCAAATGCTATACTGCACACTCAATAACTGATGTTTAAGAACTTAGATTTTGTTATAGCCACTAATAAAATAATAATATATTGATTTCTCATTTTCTTTTTAGTTGTACACTGTTAGAGTTGCTTTTTGTGTTTTTGTATTGTTTATATTCTGACCTGTGAAGCCCTTTGATTTTATTTTGTGCATGTCATTTAAGAAAAGTTCTTTACAAAAATTTGTAATATTATTGTAATTTACTTTCACAGACTCGAGATGCTAACATGTTTGGACACCAACCAATAGCAAGCAGAAACTCCAGAATGGCTCGCATCCTTAACCATGTCAGTGTTGGTGTTGGCCTCTTCGTCTGGTTGATCTTTGTCGTCTATTTCGTTCTTATTTTCATCACAGTTAGCCGATTTAGACTATAAGTGTAAGAAATATCATGGTAGGACACCAGAAAGTTATAGATCAGGGGTCTCCAAACTTGGTCCTGGAGGCCCACTCTCCTGCAAAGTTTAGCTCCAACACACCTGATTGAAAGTTTCTTCTATGCCTAGTGAGACCTTGATTAGCTGGATCAGGTGTGTTTAATTGGGGTTGGAGCTAAACTTTGCAGGACAGCATCCCTCCTGGACTGAGTTTGGAGACCTCTATTATGGTGAGGGTTTTACAAACATGAACACATTATATTTTGAATACACAGGCATTTGGTGGTCTGATTTTAAATGTTAGTGTTGCTGAAGTTATAGGCTAATTGATGACTCCAAATGCATAAGGAGCTCCACCTATAGGGCCAGCGAGGAATGATTCAGTATGTTTCATGCGACTCATCTGCCTTATCATAATCATTTACATAATTAAAACACATGCTTTAAGTTCTTTATTATATTTTTTTAAAACAATGAATGCTTTGACTGTAAATGTATCATCATTTAAAACATTTGTTTTTCTTCTTGTCTTGTTACATCATAAAATTTTGGGTAATCAATGTATTGAACATTAAGAGTCTGATGTTTTATTTAAGCAAACTTTTGAAAAATATCTGAAAGCACAAGGATAATCAATCAAAGACAATTGTCTGTTTTCCACACTTACATTTTCTATTGTTTGGCCTCCCATACCAGAAATGCCAGTTCGAAGTGGGGGTGAGTTTGGTGCTACATTTGGTTACATTTGTTACATTTGGTGTTATGACCCGAATGGGAGGCCACATTGTTAAAGCGAGACCTTTAACAAAAATCTATTTTGAAATAAAAAATGACACAGATGACATCACTTGACTTCCTTCTTCCTATTTCCTGAAGATCAATGAAGAAAGGCCAATGGAAAGTCCACTATCTCTTTTCCGTTATCAGAAATTTTAATTAGAAAATCATAATTTCATATGAAGCTTTTAGTTGAAGTCACTGGTATGACCTACATTGCTAGGGAAATTTAAAAAACTAGAATACAAATGGATTAAACTACTTAATTTAGTGATACCATGATTGACAACATGTGGTTTGATACCTTGCAGCAGCCATTTTGTAAAATGCATTTTTCATGAAAATTGTCACTGGTGTTACCTTTTTATGAAAATGTTACCAAAATAACACTGGTGTTACCTTTTTATGAAAATTGTCACTGGTGTTTGTTTACCTTTTTATGAAAATTGTCACTGGTTTCACTGGTGTTACCTTTTTATGAAATTGTCACTGGTGTTATGTGCACTGGTGTTACCGTTACTGGTGTTACCTTTTTATGAAATTGGTGGTCACTGGTGCTTTTATGAAAACCGACTGGTGTTACCTTTTTATGAAAATTGTCACTGGTGTTACCTTTTTATGAAAATTGTCACTGGTGTTACTGTCACTGGTGTTACCTTTTTATGAAAATTGTCACTGGTGTTACTGTCACTGGTGTTACCTTTTATGAAAAATGTGAAATTGCTGGTGTTACCTTTTTATGAAAATTGTCATTGGTTACCTTTTTATGAAAAAATTGTCACTGGTGTTACTTTTTATGAAAATTGCCACTGGTGTTACCTTTTATGAAATTGTCTGTTACCTTTTTAAAAATGTTGGTGTTACCTTTTTATGAAAATTGCACAACTGGTGTTACTTTATGAAAATCACTGGGTGGGTTACCTTTTTATGAAAATGTCACCTTTTTATGAAAAAATGGTGTTACCCCATGGTGTTTACCACTGGTGTTACCTTTATGAAAATTGTCACTGGTGTTACCGTCACTGGTGTTTTATGAAAATTGTCACTGGTGTTACCTTTTTATGAAAATGCCACTGGTGTTAACTGGTGTTACCTTTTATGAAAATTGTCACTGGTGTTACCTTTTTATGAAAATTGTCACTGGTGTTACCTTTTTATGAAAATTGTCACTGGTGTTACCGTCACCTTTATGTGTCACTGGTGTTACTTTTTATGAAAATTGTCACTGGTGTTCCTGGTGTTTTTTATGAAAATGTCACTGGTGTCACTACCTTTTTATGAAAATTGTCACTGGTGTTTGTCACTGGTGTTACCTTTTTATGAAAATTGTCACTGGTGTTACCTTTTTATGAAAATTGTCACTGGTGTTACTGTCACTGGTGTTACCTTTTATGAAAACTGTCACACTGGTGTTACCTTTTTATGAAATGTCATGGTGTTATGAAAACTGTCACTGGTGTTGTCAACCACTGGTGTACCTTTTTATGTTGAACTGGTGTTATTATGAAAATTGTCACTGGGTTTATGAAATTGTCACTGGTGTACCTTTTTATGAAAATTGTCACTGGGTCACCTTTTTATGAAATTGTCACTGGTGTTACCTTTTTATGAAAATTGTCACATGTTACCTTTTATGAAAATTGTCACTGGTGTTACCTTTTATTGTCATCTGGTTTACTTTTATGAAAATTCTCACTGGTGTTACGTCACTGTTGCCTTTTTATGAAATTGTCACTGGTGTTGGTCAGTTACCTTTTATGAAAAAATGGTGTTACCTTTTTATGAAAACTGGTGTTACTTAAATTGTCACTGGTGTTACTGTCACTGGTGTACCTTTTTGAAAATTGTGGTTTGTCACTGTTTTTTATGAAAATTGTCACTGGTGTGCCTTTTATGTGTCAAGTCACTGGTGTTACCTTTTTATGAAAATTGTCACTGGTGTTGCCGTCACTGGTGTGAAAAATTGTCACCTTTTTATGAAAAAAATGGTCACCTTGGTGTACCTTTTTAGAAAATTGTCACTGGTGTTCACTGGTGTTACCCTGTTACCTTTTTATGAAATTGTCACTGGTGTTACTTTTTATGAAAATTGTCACTGTGGTCATGTCACTGGTGTGTGTCACCCTGTTCACCTGTGAAAATTGTCAAGGTGTTACCTTTTATGAAAATTGTCATAATTAAACTTTATTCAAAGCTATTCATTTAGTTCTTTTCATAAAATAGCACTAAGATTACATGATTCTAACTTTTCTTTCTCATTCCTTTGGGCAGGAATGGCTAAATTGAGGGTATGGTATGGTGGCTTATGGTATATTTTACAGACAAAATGTTGTTCATGATCTTTTACTGCTTTCACTAAGTGTTGTAGCATATGCACACGTATCAGGATAATCAATAAACTTTGGAATGTTCAGAACGCTTTTAGCATGCTGGACTGGGTTGTAAAACCATCCCGGCTCCGAACAGTCTGCCATAAGATGAGCCCACTTGACACTTTTGTGGACCTGCGAGGGTAAACAGAAAAACCCCAACTTCCTCACTTTGGTGACTTCAAAAGGAGCACCCCCCCAGAGACTGACCAGATCCACATTCCAACACCCCACACACACAGGGACACACAAAAACACACACACAGACACATACAGAAACACACAAACATACATTTTTGACTGTATATGTAAGATACAATTATGCCAACATATACCCATCCTGTATTTTGAAGCGTATGCATGTTTCCTAGTGTTTAAATTAGTGTATTTGTGCTAGTGTGCATTTTAATGATAGAATTCTGTCTGTAAACCATAACTTCTTTTATATACATTTCTGATGTACCGAGTTTGATCTCTCCGTAAAGCTCCAGACACGAGCTATTCACTGAGATATGTCACACAGCTGACAAATGCATTTTTCTATGTGTTTAATGATACTGTGAAGAACGCACTCCATTTCGAAATCTGATCTGATAGTCATAAATCATGCAGATTAAGTCGTGAGGCCAAACAAAGGGAAAGCTTTCCCGCCAACTTTGCACCCATGTTATTGGCTACCCCACCTCAAGGAGGTGTGTCGGCTTATCTGTCATAAAAGCAAAGACGCACAATTTCTTGTGTGTTCTCCCGATTGTCTCACGAGCACCTCGTGCACGTCTTTCCCGGACGTCTCCGGCGACCACGCGCTGCCATCGCGCTCAGCTTCGGGACCGCCATCTTCCAGCGAAACTCACTCTCAAGTCCTCAGTTCAAACCTTCCCGCGGAACGGAAGAAGCCAACGAACTGCACCAGCGCTAAACACGACACGCACAACCAATGCAAGTATACTGCCGTTTCTCAATCTTAGATGATGAAACTGATTTCCGTGCTGGCTCCAAGGACTGTTTGTAAGTTTGCTACTTGCCTTCTCTCTTTCCTTCTCTACTTCCACTCTTGTACATAGGTGTGTATATTCTTGTATATATATTTAGACGTATAACCTCTGTATTCGTAGTTTGCATATATTAAACACTTAATTCATGCTCAATTGTTCTGTTTGTTCTTTCAACCGAAGACCAAGTCACTTTAACGTTTTTTCGGTCGTTTTATGCTTTGATGCTATAATAGGAATATTCTCTTGGCCAGAGAATAACTCCGTTCATAATATTCTATGAGAAGCAACGGTTTGCTGGACAAACTAACAGTTTCTCTAAATAATTATTAAACCAGAACTAATCATATATGTAATTGATTATAATTCGTTGTAATTAATTCAAATATTTAATTCCCCGTTGGGTCGATATATGAATCATAATTTATTCATAAAGCTTATGAATTATATATATTCATCCATAAATTGATTAATAACTGTACGAACCGCTACATCGTTACAGTGTCAATGATGAGTCTTTGATTGTATACCAAATGTAAAAATTTAGTCCCACCTACTTAATTATGGTTGAAGAATAAGGTCTTTGTTCTTATGTCACTGGTGATTCATTGTGTCACTGGTGTGTCACATTAAATAAAATGTGTCATGTGACATGATAATTTTACATCCATTGAATTCTGTTACACTCAAGAATTAAGATTTAAAGGATTGCATCATTACTTGTTTATAACTGTTTGTTTTTTTTAATATTTTCATTGTTATACAAATACATGGTTGTGCAAATGAACTAACATCATTCAATCACACTTTTAACTAACCTGATTAAAATAATTAACACATAATCTTCTTATTTTTTGCATTATCATTATTTTTCTGCAATTCTGACTGTGTGTGCTGAAAAAATGTAGAAATGATATTTCATAAAAACGTTTAAAAATGCCAGAGAAGTATGGTAACACCAGTGACAAAAAATTTGTACATGCGGTCTTTAAATAAATGCACAAAAAAAAAAAAAAAATCATTAAGCTGTCTTTTATGTGAATTCAAAGTCAAAGGGTAATATAATAATGTGGTCTAAGTTTAAATGTTAGAAAAAGAAAAGATATCTTGCCATACTAAAAGTGGACATTTCTGTAGAATAACCCTGCAATGGTTTTCAGAGAAACGAGTATGTCAACTGAGCATGTTCAGTAAATATCTGCAAACATATTGTGGTATTTTCATGCTTTAGTACAGTCAGAAACTTACATAGAGCACCTTTAAGTTTTTCGGAGTCAATTCTGATTCCTTACTCCCACAGTTGATGGAGTCAACTCCCCAAATTCACATTTGCTCCATCCATTATCCAAACCGCTTTATCCTTATATTAGGGCCTATGCCATCATCTTGGCACTCACAGGCACAGACAATTTAGCGTCAATTTCGGAAACACCTGGCCAAATTAATCCCGTTTAGATTACATTAACTTGAAATTATATGTATCACTGTCGTTAGTTGTTGCCAATCATTTTAAGAGGAAAAAGTCACAAGAGACAGTAGTCCAATATTATTTCAGAGTTAAATAAACGAGAGGTAAGTTAAGGTATATTCTTCAATGAATTAATCTAATTATGACGGTCGAGTGAGGGCGCTAAACGCCCATTTTCATCTTTTGTATTTTTTTTTTTTTCAAATGGTTATGAACACAAATTAGGATAAACAGTGCAAATTAATATTTATTGTACTAATAAAACATCTATGAAACCATAAAGCTGGAACAGAGATATGTAGGCTATACTGTAAAACATTTTCAGCTGGTTAAACTTAGAAATGAAAGTTCACCTGCTGCCTTAAAATTCTGAGTTAACTCAACTTGAAGATAACCTTTGTTTCAACTAAAAAATAGTCAAGACAATGCATTACTTTAAGTTAAAAATTAAACTTAAAGTAATGCATTGTCTTGACTATTTGTAAGTTTACACAAAGGTTATCTTCAAGTTGAGTTAACTCATGTTTAGTTGAGTTAACTCACATTTTTAAGGCAGCAGAACTTTCTAAGTTTAACCAGCGGAAAATGTTTTACAGGTTAATTACAATGTAGTTATGGCTACTTTTTTTTTTTTTTTTTCTAAAATAAGCTACATGTAGAATAAACGTATGTGAAGTTGTTTCTGCGACAGTTCTCTGATGCACGGTGTTTATATAGTGAACACAACAGCCATGCACTATACAGGGATTAGTGACTGACTGAGCATTTCAGACACAGCAACGGAGTCGACACGAGAGCTATTCAGAGTCGAGGAATCGACTCTTTTGGGATCGACTCCCCATCACTGCTTACTAGTGATTCAAACCCATAATCATCCAACTCATTATGATTCTCTCCTTTTGTAACCAACACATTTACACCACACGAGGTCGCTTATTGTGATGGGCGTCGTTTCCTTCGCTTTAATAAAAAAAATAACTCAAATTGTGTTCTCTTTTAACCATAAAAATCACAAACGCGGTAATGAGCAAATATGGAGCACCGTTAATGTTTAGTTTGTATGTTTAATTTTATATTTTTCAGCTGTGTGCGGACACCCCCGCCCACTGTTCCTCTCTCTGCGCAGTCTCTGCAGCACGCGCCGTCTCTCACGTATCTGCATCCGCTCAAGGTCACGTGCTGCTGCGAGCGGAATTCCACACTTTCCTCATCCTGACGATATACTCATGCACGCGCACTTCTGCTTTTTCATAGCGACTAGGATAACATCCATTACGAAGCAATACGGTTTATGTTAACCAATTTAATCCCAAATGCGTGCCGTGAGAGCACGTGTATTTTTTTCCGGATTGCTAAATGAAACAAACTGCATGACATTTTTTAGTCAACTTAGTCAAAGTATGTGATTTATTCCTGATGTTCTCGATTGTAAGCAGAATGTTCCCCAGTATGTATGGGGGGGGAAGTTATAAAAAGGAAATGATAAACCAAACATAGATGCACATTTAATAGCTAGCAATGCTTTTGAAAGATGTGAATCAACAAGTTATTACCCACAACTGCGATCACTGCCATTTTTAATGTCTATTGAGCATAATGTATATGATATTTAATACTGCATTGGTGTCATGATGCGTTATGAAGCTTGGGTACTGAAAGAATTTAGCTTTCAGAGGGGAAAACGCCAATTAAATGGCTCAGGTCATCTTGTGAAAGGTAACATTAGACAATTTTTGCATGAAGCATGTGCTTTTTTTACATTTTAGGAAATCTAGCAGATCTATACATCACCGAACTGCGCTTGTTTAGGGAATGTCATAAATATGTCCTTGTATAGTGTCGTCTTACCCAGTCTCCCATTAGTTTCATAGCATTCGTGATGGATAGCTCGTATTCGCTTCTTTAAATTTATCCTACGAACGCTGCGTGACGTCAGGTTGCCAGGGCGACCAGCCCCGGTGGCACGTGTCCGGTATAAAATGGTGCGGCATTACGCGGAAACTGAGCAGAACCCGCAGCATCATCACTGAAAGAGGTGAGTTCTTCCTAATAGGCCTACATCATTATTGTGTCGAGTTATTTTATTGTAAAATGTCTTACACATATAAAACTTTTTCAAGATGACGTTTAGCTTTGCAGGATGTTGTTTGCTGCGTTTGGGCTCGTGAGGAAGCGGTTATATAATACTTGAGTTTCTGCGTGATGCACGAATAGAGGGAGGCGTGGTTCATTCACGCATTTCATCCGACTTTATCAAAATTTTGTTTTACTACAAAATACAAAAAATAAATCTCACTGTTATGACATTTTAGTATCTTATAGAAAAAGAAATGTCGAAGAATGAAGCAGCGTGACGTGCCTTGAGGGCCGCTCGCGATGGTTTCATTGCGTCATATCGTTCCAGAATGTACCATCTGCTAAAGATGCTGCGAAAGGGGGGAGGAATTAATATTTAATCAATATTTTTAAAAAAATAACTTATAGGAAAGCGACTGTGTGTCGTTTAAACGCAGTTTTGGAGTTCTCATTTGAGTCAAGAGGTTGTTATATTTATTCGACATATTAACATTGACAAATAATGAATGAAGATGGAAACGCACTCCCCCTTTTTTACATTAAAAGTAACAGTTTGCGCTCTAATGCATATAAAAGCTGATAAACAGAAATAATGTCCGACCCAAAGGACATCACTCGCATCATGAAGGTCACATGAGCCGTCAAGGTCAAATATGATATAATGCCTTGCGATTAATCAACATGTCTTTGTCATAACAGTGGCTTTTTAATGTCTCTTATACGAGGTAACGAATATGCCAGAGCTTCTACCTGTATTTTAATGTAAATTTGGACAGGACACATGTTACACGGTGAGCATCATGGGAGATTTTCTCCCTCATGTACGTGACTGGAGTCGTGTTTCGATGCTGCAGTGGAGAACATGACTCAGATCTGAAAAACTATCATGAGCAATACTGAACTTCAGTATTGACTTTTACAGTCATTTCCTGCACATACTCTGATTAATAAAACACATTAAACCAGCCTAAGGTGGTCTGCTTGTTTTAGCTGGTTTAAGGTGGTTTCCCAGCTGTTAAACCAACCAATAGACCCACCTGACCAGGTTTAGGCTGGTGTAAGATGTGTGTTTTAGCAGGGTATGCATTACTGTTATGCAGTATTATTAAATTGCCATGTGATAATTTACCGTAAGTCACCCATAATGCTTAAGTGTAATTCAAAGACTGTAGGATGAAATGTGTATGCGAGCAAGTGATATGCAGGCGGCATCTCCATCTCTCCTCATTGACCTTCTGCAGTCTGACTCTGCAGTTGCCACTGGCAACAAGAAGGGCCTTCAACTGGCAATTTAAGTGTCATTTATAGTGGATACCAGGCAAATTTGGGTGTTCATACTCTGGAAAAGCCAGTAGAGAAATTTAATCAGCCATTTGATGGCCCGTTGCACTGATTTATTATCATGACATCACAAGTGGCATGTGATGTTCACTGGTTTGACACTTGTGCCCACCTCATCAAGAGTGTCCAGATGGCACGCAGCTTAGACTAATGTATAATGACATAGATTTCACAATAAAATCTTGATTTGTGCATTGTAATATAGTGAATAGTCTAAAATAGTTTTAAAATTGCATGCATAATGCATGTTTAGTGTTACAGAAATGAGCCACAGTACAGTCTGTGCATTGGTTCATTTTTTCCTCTGGGGTTTTACAGGCTCTAATTAGCACCTTTGGAGGAATAAAGTTTACAGTAAAAATACCATTCCCTTCTCAAACATGTCCTAAAAAAGAGCCAAGAAGGGAAACAGTGGGTTGCAGTGTGGGGAAATTAAATTTTCTTTCATCATACCTATTGCACTGCTACTAAAGCCAAAAGTGACCGTTGGCACACACATAATGGCCCCAATGTTAGACATTTATGTGCTAGACTAGTTAAAGTGCCTATCTGTTCTCTAAAAACATGTTTTCCTCTGCTGCTATTGTCTGGCTGGAATGACACAGCATTTCCTCAGGATGCCTTATAGGCACACCACTAGGAATACAATACTTCTTTACTCAATATCATATTATTGATCATTTTATTAATAAAAACGAGGGTCCATCGTCAGTTGCATGCTATTTTTTCCTGAAGTGACATTTTGAAGTTCCTGTTTCAGTATATGCCACACAGCATTAGAATTTTCCACTTAAATGGCTATATGCGTGTCCCAGGAAAACTGTCCTGGTTACACCCATCCCCGTGTCCTTGTTCTGTCACTCATGGTGTTTTTGGTCAGAGAAAAATGGCCGCTTGCTGGGTCAGAGCAAATGCTGTCCTCTAAGAGAGAAGGTGTGGCATTGTGGTTAGTCAAGACTTGCTTCCTACTGCATGGGGAGATTGAGCAATCATGCCAAATAGAGCAAAAATGAATACAGAGAGACTGAAACAACATGATTAAAGACGCCTATAAATAAAAAATACATTAATAATAACAATCATATAAACAATTATTTAGCCAAATAATTTTGTTTGATTGTAGGCCTTGAGCATGAGCATTATAGGTAGTGTAGTTCTTCACCAAGAATTCAGTAATTAATTAAACACATTTTTTAAAACAAATTGTCACAGATTTATGGCTCCTACAAAAGCAAATGGCTTTGCTTAAAGTCGTAATCTTACAGAAGTAGGGGGACAGATCTTTTCTTCTTTATTGTGACAAGCATCTGAGTGAAACAGATTATTGAAAAAGAAAAAAATGTAGGTTGGGGATTTGGTTCAATACATTGAATGGTTGTTGATTGGATGGAGGCAGATCGGTTTGCGGTCGATTGAAAGAAAGGGGTGGGGTTTAAGTTCACTAAATGATTGGAGAAGTCCGACATGGGTTACCAGAAAGAGTGCTTTTCACCGGCATATCGAGACATTTTGGTTAAGGTAAAAAAAAAAAAAAAAAGTGTAGAATTTAAATGTGCATGGATAAATCAATCCTAATAACATCAATAACATGCATTTATGAAATAGAAAAGATGAATTTCCATTTCATGCTGACTTTTAACTTTTACCTCGGAGCTCATAGAAGGTCTGTCTAATAGATTTATACATTTTTCGGTGTTGAAAATGAATGGGATATTTACTTGACTTGTGATCTGTTGTTGTGCGATCACAGGTGTGCATATAAGGTATTTATCCAATCAGATTATGGAACCAGAATTAATAATAATTTGAAAATTAGCATTTAATGGTTACACATGATATGCATGTGACAGTGTTGGTAAGACTGAGAGACGCTAAACAGAACAGTGGGGGAATTGAATTTAGGGTCAGTTCAGAGGTGTGTGTGTCATTTGATCCGGGTCTAATTGGAGGCAGCAGGCGTTTGGCAGGAAACCAGTTCTCATTGACTCTGTTCCACTGTTCTTTTTGCCATTCAAGTTTTCCAAGAAGACAAAGAGGGATATTCTCATCCATTTACAAAAATGTATAGTGGCACAATTTGCTGTGAATCAAATGAATCACAACCAATCACCAAAATCAATAATCCAAAGAAAAGAAGTCAGAGAAGAGGAAAGGAAACCAAAGATGCCGACATGCACATTGTTTTCCTGCACTGAATGACCTTGTCAACGTCATGCGATCAGCCTCAGCAATTTCATCAGATCGTTTGACTTTGATTAATTTATTGATTGATTCTTGGCTTCACCTCCATGCATGGGTGCAAAAGATTCATTTCTAAATTAAACAAAGGCCACTATGTCAGATAGCATTTGAAAAAAAATAATGAATTTCTGCACTAGCAGCACTTGCCTACTAAATGCACCATTGTAGCTTGAGGCTGGATCTGCTGGTCGGTCTGTCGTTTTATGTGCAGTGCATCCTGGGAGTCCTTAACAGGACCACATAGGATAGGGGACTTGGATTAGGATTACTCAGGCAGGTCAGGTGCAGTACATGGTTCACACACACGGGCAGATTAGGAGATTACAGGGATGTCTTCAGTTACACACAGCCAGATGCAAGGACGCTCTGTCTTTATGCACATTGTGATAGACTGAGCTTCATTCTTTCATCATCACTGACATTATCAAGTATATTTCCTGATTATGAAACATTGCAATGGTATTGTAGCTAGTTCTTTTCCCATTTTTATTGCTGTAGATGGAGTAGAGACCTAATCTAGATGCGACTATAATACACATTTTATGAGAGCTTTTAAGACTGACATTTACAATGACATTGGCATCAAAATAAGCCACCCTGTTTTCTAGCTAGACATCAACCCTCATCTCATTTCACATTGCCCTTGAGTTGTTTGAGATAAATGACCTGATTTCATCCAGTCTGGCGAAGTGGAGCATTGGCTGCATTGGCGCATTAGCTCACATTTGAGTTTAGGGTCAGTGCTCATCTTGTACAGACAGAAACATCAAAAAGCAGGTGATCGCTAATTCAAAGGGTGTTTTACACTAACTGAACTGAGATTGATCCATCTGAGTGAAATTTTCCATGGTTACAGGCAATTGTCCAGAAAAGCTACTCATGTTCATTTTAGGTTGATCGGTCAAGGTGTCGCTTTGATTGGTTGGCGAATTCTGAGCCTGAGGGTGTTTTTCTCCGTATTTTTGGAAACCGCCAATGCCGTTGGGAAATAGGTCGTTCGGTACCTGGAAAATAGACGGCTGCTGCTGTATTGTCCATCTCCAGCTCATAACCTCATAATCTCATTGACATTTGTCCCTTTGGATTTAGCAATGAAGTTTTCCATGCACAGAACAGCATTTGCATTATTCTGCCAAATGCCAATTTTCCAATATTTGAAATTTAGGACAGATTGATTTCATATCAATTCAGTTTCATATGAACCATATCCCAGACCATCTTTTCAAGCAGACCGTGAAGGTCATTTTCGGCCATTTCAATGGTGCACCGAGACAGAAATCCGAAGGGCAGATGAGGTCCAATCAATGGTGGTGTCTATGGAAAACCAGTTAATTTGTCTCATTAATGACAGGGTGAATGGTTGTGCAATACTTGTCTTGATGAAAGTATAAACATGTGGATTCAAAACAAACCATAGCTCACTAAAACCTAACAGATCAGATGTTTTACATCAACTATAGTCACATCTATGGGCTTTTAAAGAGCTATATTTTGTTGTGAGTACTCCTATCCAGTTGACATAACTCTGTTAGCTAAAATATGTTTATATCTTAAATTGTCAAACAAAGTGTAATGCCTAATACGTTTTCTTTTGAGTTATTTTGTATACAGTCTTGTAGTGTTTGAAATACACCAGTAAAGTAAGTCACTAGGATGTTACTTTATGTTTAGCTGTAAAAACAGTGACCACAGAAATCAAACTTATTCTAAACATTTCTAAAGTCCAAACAAATTTAGACTGCCGGTTTGTGTGAAAAAGCCCAACGAAATTAACTGAAAGCCACATTGTATTTTAAATGAAAGTGTCACATGATCTTATGCAAATATATTCATTCCCTATTGCAGTTAAACATCCTTCTCTTCCCTTTTTACATATCAGGCATTATCCATATATGGCATAATGTAAAAATATTTGACTCTGGTCCAGTTGTCAGGCTTAGATTACATAAGACCCGTCCTCACACACCGTGCCAAGCTTTTCACTCTGATAATGGAGAAAACTGCAAAGGATGTCAGACATGTGACAACTTGCTGCATTTTGAAACCCACAGTGAAGATTGTTTGGCAACGCATGTGCATTCTTCCTTCCGCCGCACTGCCAATATTTCAGCAGTTTTTTAACTTCCTGTGTGCATACGAGGAAGTTTAAGGACAAATTGTAGAGTGCATGACTTGCCACTCTTGTTCTGCATGGAAAGAGGTGAATAAAGGACGTGTCAAAAACACAATGGACCTTCTGCTTCGCCAGGCTAATAAAGTATGTGGGTCCGGTGAGCCCGAGGTTTGGAAATTTCCCAGACAGCATGCTAATGGACCCGAAAACAATAAAAACTAGAGAACAGTTCAAGCCTCCACCCACCATCCAGAACACCACACTGGCTCAGAGAAAGTTCATGAAGTTCAATCCCACAAGCATGTTTAGACAGACCACTAAGCTGCTAGCAAGGGTGGGCGGTACACTCTTAAAATGAAGAGACAATGTGCAAACAGCTTGTCACTGGTACAGTAGCCTCAAAATGACATCTTGTTAGCTTTTTAAGGTTCATAGTAGTACATATTACTACTTTAAGGCACTAATATACATAAATGAACTTTAAAAATAACAATAACATTCTACTGATCTGACATATATAAAAGTGTTCTCAAAGCCTCCTTTGTTTTTGTCTTTTCTCATTTCAGGTTTAGGACCACCATCCACACTCTTGCAATAATGTCTGAGCTTTGCGTTGGAATCAATGGGTAAGTTCACCAATCTTATCTGTCATGACATTTGAAGGCTTAAATATATGATAAAAACATTCAGCGTGACAAAATATTAAGCACTAAATGCAAAACTTTAAGAAAGACTGCATTATAATAAATATACTTGGGATTTTCTCAATATCAAAAAGTATTTATAAAAGTTATACTATTGAGAATTTTTCAACTGTATGAAAAAACAACTTTTATGAACCTCATTTGCATTTCATTTGGGACACTGCTTTAAAGTCGGAGACTGCAAGGAAGCTCACTAGGTTTTGGAACAGAGCTAATAATTTCATAAATAGAGATTGTAAAGAGATAAGATAGACAGACAGACAGACAGACAGAGAGAGAGCAAATGGCCTGATTCAGAATGATTACAAGAACAGGATTACCCAGGATGAGCTTAAGCCTCCATCCACACAAACACACGAACATACACACACACTCCTGCTGTATAGTCGTGCAGGGAATGTGTCTTACCAGTCAGATATTAACTGACAAACATGAATTATTCTCTTTACCTTTCATGTAGATATATATAAAAAAAACATGTAGATATTCCCTTTTTTTTTTTTTTTGTTTTTGAATGAGGAAGTTGAGAGGTGTAGAGGGGAAGTCTGGGCACAGTCCTTCAGGGGTGAACTCCATCCTTGTGGTGGTCCTGCCGACAGCGGCGGCTGCAGACAGAGGGGGTCTTTGCACTAACAGGTCATGCTGGACAGAGAGGGATTTTGAGCCTATGTGGTGGGGTTAGTATGAAGATCGTTACTCTTGCGGGTGGGCGCTGCCGTTCGGGTGGTGGTGTGAGGGGATTTGGGGGCGGCGCGCGTTGGCCGTCTGGTCCTCAAGGGCCATGCGCTTGTCAGAAGGGGAATGTACAGTCACCGTGCGCAGATCAGAGGCGGACCGGGGTGGGCGTCTGGTAGATAAAAAAACAAAAAAAGGTGGAGTGTGTGACGGGGGCGAGAGGGGGGCGGGGGATGCTGGGCATCTTCGTACATGGTGTTAGATTTCACTGAAGCCGCAAATTCCTCTCTCTCTTCTCTCTTTGAATTGGGCGGTTGGGTTACGGAGTGGAAGTCAGGGGGGCCAGTTTACTAATATATTGCATATAGGCTCGGTCGGACTGGATATAGCAATCTGATTTCGGGCAGTGGGAGAGGGTCCAATCAGTGAATCAAACTCATTAAGTTGTTTAACGCTCGCGAAAGGAGGAAGTTCAGAGAATGGGCTTTTAGCTTTTGTGTATAGCGGTAATTAAGGAGTTCCAGTAACGTGGTACACGTCAGACCATATAGGGCAGTTTTCACTGAGATGTGTTGGGTGTAGGAGATATGCGGGGCTGAAAAATGAAGACTTGAGCAGCAAGAGGGCATACTAAATGACAAAGATGGGTGACAAAGACTGGGTCGGCAAAAGAGGGGGGCGGGGTTTCCAATAAGGTGTGGGCGGGGGGGTTCTTGTTGAATTGAGTTCTGGTTCACAAACCATCCTGAAAAAAGTATATCCTGGTTTCCACATAAGATTAATCAGCACAGGGGGGGGGTGGGTGGGGGGTGGGTCTAGGGGGCTGGTTTAGTGGGGCGTTGTGAGTAGTCGTAGTATAAAAGAAAAAATGGTGGGAGTCTGGGTGGGGTCAAAGTTGATAGGGGGGGGGGGGCGTGGAGGGTCAAACTGAATGCTGAAAGGAGAGCGGTGGGTTGTGGCGTGTCGACAGGGAATAAAGTCACAGTTTTAAATATATTATAAATACAACATTTAGTTTTACATTGTAATAATGGTTCCCACAAATACATTTATTTTTACTGGGGCATTTTTTTGAATCAGTGGGCGGTGCGTGAGGATAGATTCGGGGGGGGGGAAAGTGGTGTGAGGACCCGCGGGGAGAACGTTGAAAGCGGGTAGTGTTGGGTCGCGTTTCCTTAGCCATTTGTTTGGTACCTGCTCCATCCGGTGTTGTGGACACGTAACTAGGGGGGAGGTAACGGTAGTCGGTGGCGGGGTGGGATCAAAAGCGGAAATGTTTTAAAGTGAGGTGGAGGGATGTGGAATTTGGGTAGCAAAGCAGGGGGGTAAAAGGGTGAGCAAGAAATAGGCATGGAGTAACAGTTTAGGGGGGTTGTGCGTTTAGGCTCAGAGAGGAAGGTTACAAATTCCGTTTTGGTGTGGCCTTACGAGTAGTCGTGAACGACGGAGATCAGAGGAATGAAGGTATCTTAGACCCGGGCGGTAGGGCAGTGTCGTAGCAGGGTGGGGTCAAGTAGTAACTCCACGCCCGACTGGGACTGAGGGAGAAGGGTGTCACGCCGGAGGAGTAGAAAGACGTGATCGTGGTGGAAGTGTGTCAGCCAGCTCGGTTTTTCCCAGGTGTGGGCTGCGGGTTAGGTCGTTATATATATCAATGGAAGGAGGTCGTGGAGGTGGGGCCGTTCGAGGGACGTCAGCCGCTGGTTGAGGATATAACGCCAACCTGGACACATACACAAAAAGTTAGGAGAGGTTCTAGTGGAGAAACACTGGGGCTAAAAGGAAGTAGGGGTTGAGCTATGTTACACAGGTACTCGGCAGCAGGGGTATAGACGGGTCAATGACTGGCAACAGGTCGCCAAAGCCAGGAGGCCACTATGCAGCTTATCACTATGTACGGCTTCACCGGGGTGATGATGTAAGGGTAGTAAAAGGGGGATGTGTCTATTACAGCACGCATGGGTCGCCGAACCAGAAGGGGGGCCCCCTCCGGAGCTGGATACAGAAGGACAGATGGCGGGCCCAGTGCAGCAAGCGGATGTGTGGGGTGAGCAGGGTAGGCCAACATACCGAAGGGAGCCCTTGGGGTAGGGTTGCAGAAGGGAAATAGCACAAGAGTTCAATCAAGAGAACAAATTTATCAGCCGTCTTGGGGGAAACGAGGGGCAGCTGGCGGCGAGGGAGGTGGAGGTAACCAGAAGCGCACTATGTATGCCCAAACACAGGAGAATAGCCTAAATACCCAAAGGCTCAACCAGGGACCATGTAAAAAAAAAGACTATAGTTAATTATAATATATAGAGTTTTATTTTTGTTTACCTCCATATAAATATGTGGATTGGTGGGGGGGGCCTGGTGTTGGATTCTTTGCTGTCTTTGGTTTTGTTTTTTTGGTGCTTGGGGTTTAAGGTTCAGGTTGCGGAACCCAACTTTGGGGCCACCAGCCAAATAGCACCAAGGAGGAGGGGAAAATTCAAGTTTGATGTGGTTTCTGGTTCAGCTTCAGTCACTACGGCTGGAAGTACGTGCATTGTGGGAATCCATTCCGGTTCGCAACCTTATATTATTGTATTCGGTACTAGAAAAAATAGTATCGATCTGCATAAAATAATAGGTAGCGAGCATGGAAGTCTGCTATTGGTCCACAACAAAGCCTGTAGTTGTTTGTGACTCACTTCTCTCCTCGCTTATTTGCACGAGCATGGAAGGCTCTACGGAGATCCCAAGATGGGGCGATGGCTGGGCCGTGGGAATTTAGTGCGGTCACCGGAGTCTTCCTCCGGGGATCATTCGAACGCCTCAGTAAGTTTTGCAACCTTCGGACACCGAGGTTCGTAGAGGAATGGACAGATAGCATCAAATGTTATGGTATAAAGGGTACGGAAATTTTTTCTGACATTGCGTCCCTTAGTGGGCTGCGACTCGGGGTGCCGGTGTGGCGCCAACGCAGAGGGCGGGGGGGTAGGGGTGGGGGTGGTTGGGGTGTGTGGGCTGGGTTGTTGTTGGAGTTCGGGGTTGGGGCGCGGGTTGGGGGGGGGTGGGGGGGGGGGGGGGTGGGTGCCCAGTCAGCGGCGGTGGGGTAGCTGGTGCTGGGGGGGGGTGGGGGGGGGTCGTGTGGTCCGATGTGTGTGGTGATGGGAATGCAACCAGGAACAGTATTAACCCAGGGGATGCCCGTATAGACTATTGTCCAGGTGAGCCAAAGACCAAGCACAATGCATGCCCAGGCATGCAAATGAAATATTTAATGCATGCATGTTTAAGTTACTGACCTCATTTCTGTTTTGGTGCAACATTAGCAAATAACCATAGTAACAAGTGTGTTTTTTGTTGAAAACATCACAGCAATGCATCCTGCACCACTAACTGCTTGGCTCCCCTGGCTAAAGTTATTCATGACAACTTTGGTATTGAGGAGCCCTCATGGTAAGTCGATGCTAGCGTGACGTGAGTCCTACTTAAAGTTAACACAAAATGGATGTTGCGATAGTCTTTTCTTCCCTTTTGTGATGTATATATGAGTTAAACAGCTTCTTGAACAAGAAAATTGTAAGGCAGGACTTGATTTTGTCCAGCTGGAATTGATCATTAGATAGTTGTGGTTTGCTATTGGTCGATCTCATTTAAGTAACAGGTTGTCCCACCCTCACGCTACAACATCAGAGAAGAGATGTCACTACAAGAGGGAGAGGAAGTTATTTTGATAAAATATTATAAGGGGACATGAATTTAAAAAAATATATTGATGTGCACAGACAAATAATGTATAATCATTGACTTGACTTGAAAATATATTGAAAAAACGGGCTGCATGAACAGTTAGGTCAAAAGCTCATTTTGCATCTATTATGGCACTTTGATTTGAACTATGAAAAACATTTAACATCTCATATTGCTGCTGCTTAGAAATAATGGTTAAAAAGAAACAAAAAAGCATGACATCTCAACAGTGTTTATGAGCAACATAATGTGTAAAATTCACATTTCAATTTAAAGTGTAACTTTGCCGATTTTTAACCTGCTTTGTATTGTTACAATGTCAGTAGTATATGTAAATTATCAATATTTACTCATTCTCTGTGTTACCTGGACTGAGAAATTCACATTTATTTGTCACCAAATTAACTGAGCCCAAACTTTTGAACGGTAGTGTATGTGTCTTTTCTCATTGTTTCTTTTCTTTACCTCTTCACAGACCACAGTCCATGCCTACACCGCCACACAGAAGACCGTGGATGGCCCCTCTGCCAAGGCCTGGCGCGATGGACGTGGTGCCCACCAGAACATCATCCCTGCTTCCACTGGCGCTGCCAAGGCTGTGGGCAAAGTCATTCCTGAGCTTAACGGGTCAGTGCAAGAGAGATAAAAAAGACAGCTTATCGGTTTTGATGTCAATTGGGAAGTAAACCTTCTCTCTCTGTTTTGTAGCAAGCTGACCGGTATGGCGTTCCGTGAGCCAGTCGCCGATGTGTCCGTGGTTGACCTCACCTGCCGCCTCTCAAGGCCCGCCAGCTACGCTGACATCAAGGAGTCTGTCAAGAAGGCCGCTCATGGACCAATGAAGGGAATCCTGGGATACACAGAGGATTCAGTAAGTGTTAACAGTAAAAATCTTTTACAATACCACAACTTACATGCGTATGTTCACATATAATGGACAGAAATTAGTGTTTTGTTCATTTAATTTTTGGGGTTTTTTTAGGTTGTTTCTGCTGACTTCATTGGTGACACTCACTCTTCGATCTTTGATGCTGGTGCCGGCATCTCCCTCAATGACAACTTTGTCAAAACTTATCTCCTGGTAAGCTCAAAAACAACATGGCTTAAAATAGATGTGGTTAGGGTTTGGCACTAAGGTATATATTGAATAATCACAATAGTTTTACAGTGTTTTTGCTGGTAAAATGATATAAATTCCTAAAGACGGCATCATTTGACTAGTTTCACAAATTTACTTTTAACTTACTTGGTGGTGTTACATGTTCATAATTCTGGGAATCTTCTAAGTTCCGGATTGATTCAATAATTCAATTCATGAGTTCATCAAATGATTTCAATGTCGTCCCATTACATAAATCATCCAATTTTAGCACTATACATTTTTTTTATAATACATTATTTGCTGTATAGGTGTTAAATATAAAAATAATTACATTTTATTCATTCTGTTTTACTTAGTGAATAACATGTCTTGACTATATTTTTACTGTATTTTATTTTTTCTTTAAACATTTTGAATGTATTTCGCTACAATGACTGCTAGGTCTATATTATTATTATTTAAGTCGTTTCAGAGAACATACTGTATATAAATACTGACGTAAATTTATTCTCAAATGCCAGAAAACAATTTCTATTAAGTTATAACTTAGGCATAGCTATGTCATATTCCAGTCAAAAACATGTCAGCAGAAAAAGCAGTGCTATATTCCTTTGTCTTCTTTCTCACAGGTATGACAATGAATTGGCTACAGCCACCGTGTTGCTGACCTGTTAGTCTACATGCACTCCAAAGAGTAACTCACCAAGTTTTGCGACAGCAGAAAGGCCCAACCATTCCTTCTTTTCAACGCACTTATTTCATAGCTGAAGCCATAGTGACACACCTTAGCATTCTTGTTCCCACCTACGAGACGCGTTCGTCCTGTAGATGTCTGTGTGTGCGTGTTAGTTTCTTTTGACAGTATTTGTGTCAGGTCACTCCACAGGCATTGCTGTAGTTGTTGCCATTCTGGGTGTAATCACGTTGTTGTTGATGTAAAGAGAAAACTGATAAAATGTTACATGAGGCTACTGTAATGCAGTTTAAAAAGAAACTAATTAAACTGTTTGGAAAACAAATGTGTTTCAATTTATTTTGTCTCTTATAAGTGGCTTATTTACATCATGTGTTAACTTACTGTATCATAATTGTACATGCATTTCTAAGGCCTCTAATTGATCAACATTGTCAAAATGTTACTTAAAAACCTGGCACACACAATCTTTATGCCTTCTGTCATTTTATTGATGGTTAATACTTTTTAGTAAAAGGCCTTTTAGTAAATTAAAAAAATGTCCCCCTTCTGACGCGTACACACGTCTTTTGCTGTGAAAAACTTTAATGTTTTGTACAAATTAAACATAACTTATGTTGTTAGTAATATGTCAAGTAAACATTGGGGTTTACAGACTGGAGCAACTCTGGCGTTACTTGATTATCCATTTATGATTTTTGGGGAAAATTATGCTAAAAATCATGTGAAATATGACCAATTTGGGAGGAAGGGTTTTATTTTTCATATCTCAGTCATCATTGGGGGGGTGATTGGTGTGGGGGCGGTTGGGGGCAGCTAAATGGTTGAGGCGTCTGGTGTGCCGTCTGATTGGGCGGAACAACGGCTACGACTTTGAGTTCAGAGGGGGAGGGCGTGCATTGGGTGGTGGGGGGGTATATAGTCGGAGATTAAGGCTGTAGTTGGGGGGTAGGTTTATGGGCAAGGTGGTGAAGGGGTTTGATGTGTTGACATTGTACACACTATCTTGTGTGTGTACGTGGATGCTGCATTTGAGCTACAGTTACAGATGCCCTCGGGGGGAAGGGGAGGCTTGGAGGGTGGTTGTAGGAGGTAAGGTAGAGGTGAATGGCACCAAATTGGGGCATCGTTGGGACTGGTGTCTAGTTGTACGCATGATGTGGGGGCCGCGGATAAGATTACTAGAAGTGTGGGGTGGTGGGTGGGTTGTGTCCCGCCTTGAGGAGGGCCCCAGGTAATGGCGTTGGAGCTAGGGTACGCAGTGGGGCTATGGTGTGGTGGGTGCGCCAGGGGGATAACCGAGGTAGCAATATTAGGAGGCAAGAACAGGAAAACCGCCGAGGGCAATTAAGGCAAGGTGAATGACTCGTGGTCTGCATAATGGTTGTAGGGGTATTGGTAAGAGATGAAAGGAAGGGGGGGCCGATTTCCTTGGGTAAGACCGGTCGCGCCAGGGCGGTGTGGTCGGGTTCGGGTGGGGAAAATGGGGCGGGGGGTTGGGGGCGAGGGGGAGATGTACAGGGGGTATGGGCGACACATGTGGGTTAGGAAGGCGAAAATTGCTGTGGAGACACCGCGATTTGTAGAGCTTGGGCACATGTGGGAACCGGAACCATAGGTAAGATGGGTGCAGGCTAAAATAAACAACTTTACACTGTGAGGGTCAAGTGGTGAGATGTGGACCTGTAAGCATCGCATTAGTAGAGAGAGCCAACGGCCAGGGAGTGTGGGACGGGGGGAACACGAGCATCTGAAGAGAGGGACAGGTTATAGTCGTTAGGCCCGGTGGCTCTATTTCTGTTTGGCGGGGACTGACTGTAAAATAGACATACAAAAAAAAAAAAACAAACAAAAAAAAAGGTTAAAAGGCCTATCTAGACATGTGAAAGTGTCTAAAGGAGACTCTAAATTTAGATCCCACATGCCATTTTACTTTTTGTTTGTAAAAACCCATATTTTTCTCAACAATAAATTGTGGCATTAATCGTGAAATTATTTTGGCAAAGTTTTATATGCTAAGACAAAATAACTCAAAAGAACCCGCATATATTACCTTTTTATAGACAGGACCGATCTCTCAATATATTTTGAAACTCTTGCAAACATGAAGATCACAAAACAAAAAGTTTTTAAAATCGTAAAAAACCCACGGGGTATTTGGGTGTAGATAAACGATAGGAATGCTACAGGTATCAAGGATTAAATAGGCAAACTCTAACGTTCCCTTTTATTTCCTCCACAACTTAAAAAAAAGCTAATTTTTTGCGAATGAGCGGTGTGAAAAAGGTGCGCAGGACAATAATCGCCTAAATAAATGATGAGTTTTCGTCATTTCCTCGTTTATTATGTTTCAGGGGGGGGGTTTTGGGGGGGGGGGGGGGGGGGGGGGGTATGACAAGGCGTAAGTATTTCGGGCCTTTGTGGGGGGTGCGGTTCTCTTTGGGGAACGTAGTTTGTCAGTAGTCGGTATGAGTCAACCCTGTGAACGTCTAGCTACTGTTTTGGTTGGTGTGGGTTGACTGTGCGGGCAATTCGACAGCAGTACACAAATGCGCTGTTTGTGTGCAACAATAAGTAGGGCGGCATATTAGGAACCAAACGGGGTGAAGTGAAACCGCAAGAGGCGCATGTGGTGGGGGTACTATTTCTGGATGTGCACACTAGTGGTGCTAGGTTTATTAATGAGAGTCGGAACTACAGTAAGATAGGGTACTTATGCGTGGGGGGGGGGGTCCGGTGGTCGACATTTAACAGTGATGCACAGTGTGGGGATTATTTTGTCGTCGTGTGGGGGCTCTGTCATTCTAAAATCCGTTTTTTTGTTGGTAAGAAACTTAATCGTTTAATTAATGAATATAAAGTACTTAAATTGGTTTTCCAGAGAAACAAATACTTTTATAATAATTTTTTACTTAATTATAATATCGAATATTTTATCACGATATTGCACGCTGTCTGTGCCAGATGTATTAAACATGTGTATTGACTTTTCAGTCACCGATTAAAATCAACATATATATTTATTGTAATATATCGATAACTTTACATCTCTGTGGAATGTATTAGATAAAGTAGAAATTTGTTAAAATGGACTATCACCTAGGACTCTTTATAAACTTTGAATCTATCCTGTTCAGAATAAATTGGTGTTTTTTATATATATGTATGAACAGGATTGAGGAGAGAATCTCTACATGACGCTTTTGTTCACTTTTGAAACTTGTTTTTTCCTTGAGCCTATTTTCCCCATATTCAGTACTTACAAAGCAGGAGGGTTTTGTCAGGATATTTTAACTAAGTGTGAAATCTTATATTTTAGAAATAAGCGATGGTACGAAGACACAACAGAGGAGTGACTCACAATATCATGACTATCACAAAAGGGGAATTACTGGACAACAATACAGCGGAGAACTCACCCTTTGATTTTGGGGGTGGTCATAATCGGTATAAGGAGTAAATAAAAGAGGGTGAGGCATTTATGAGTGATATGTGTCCAAGCAGGGCAAAAAAAAGATACCAGGAATATCGTGTAAACAGTGCAGACTCAGTTGCAAGGGTGTCTTCACCCCTTTGGGGTCCTCCAGAGAAAAGAGAGGCAACACGATGTTGAAAATATAAAAAAAGGATAGAGTAGTGGGGAAGGCAGAGGGTAGGATACAGCTGTGATACTCTTTCAATTTGTTTCCTTGCCACGTTTCCCCCCTGGGAGGAGCCGCCTGTCGTGTTGATTTTGTTTGGGGTAGCCAGGCCCAACTGAATTTCCTATTTTTCTGATTCTTGTTGGAGATCGTATAATTAAGGAACTTTGAATTGCAAAATTACTAGCCAAATTAAGGGTTAGTTCATCCAAAAAAATTTTATATATATATTTTTATCATTTACCCTCTTCCCTGATGTATATGTCTTTCTTTCTTCAGATAAACACAAAGGAAGATTTTAAAGAAAATAATCAATCACTGTCAGTCTATATTCCAATTCGACTGAATGGCTGCTGCTCGGTTGACACATGAAAAACCACACATAATGTTGTTAATCATAGGTGTTTGTAAGAAAATGACTCATATTTTTAACTTTTTTTAACTATAAATCATTGCTTCAGGTCTACTGTCATGCAAGTTTTCATGAGGATTTTATGACGTGTGAAGATCGTATGAGAAGTAACACGGAGCACAGTACTGACACTTGTGCCGCTTGCAATGGAAGCAATGATTTATAGTTAAACATATTAGTATTTTTCTCACACTTATCGTTTTGCTCCAGAAGACATTGATTCATCCACTGGAGTTACCATCACTATCGCTGTGTGTGGTTTTTTTTAAGTGTCAGCAGAGCGGCAGTCATTCAGTTGCAATATATGGAATTGCAGATGGATTATCTTCCTAAGAAAATTCATTTTGTGTTCATCTGAAGAAACAAACTCCTATGCTTGGGCATGGCATGATGGTGGACTAGCCCTTTAAGGCTTTGCTCCTGCAGTTGTTTCGCATGTGTTTGTTTCAGCCCTGTTGACAGTACAAATATTCCATGTTTATTGTAAAGTCATGTGATGAATCAGACTTATTTAGCTTCATTCATTTTGTCCTTTTAACTCCAGGAGTTCATGAAGGCCACAGTGGATATGGCTGATCTTCTAGGTCTTCATCTGGTTATGTCTAGAATGCTGGGAAGGGTGAATATAAGATCATTGTGCAGCTATGGGCTGGGCCACAGCGGAGCTCATCATGTCAAGGTATTCTGATCATCCTGAGAGAGATCATGACAGATTTTCACTGGCACAAACCAATAGAAATTAAAGTGCAATATTTAAGAATTTTGCAGTAAAATATCCAAAACCACTAGGCCAATGTTATATATTTGTTCAGTTGAGTACTTAGAAGTCTCAAATGTTTGCAACTATTTGTAAATTGTGAGAAAATCGCAATTTTAACTAAGTCATGTGAGTGAGTCGCCTGTCAGTTGCGTCATACCCGGGTTACCCTCGGTTTCCGGTTTTATTTTGAAGAAACCATGGAAACACCAAAGATGCTTTAATATTACATGTTTTAATAGGCAAGGAACAACTGTTTTGATATATTTATAGACAGAAAACTAATTATGTAGCTCAACACGTTTAGTCTTATTGTTTAAATCTAATTTTCTTTTTTTTTTTTTTTTTTTTGTGAGTACCATGCTTTACCATGCCTCAGAGAAAAACACTATTTTGTGAAGTAGCTAACATAGCATAATCAGATGCAGCTTTATTTTTAGTAACAGTAATACAGAATTTTCTCCATCAAACAATACATTTTAAAATGAATTGCATGTCATTTATCAACACAAGCCATCCAGCATTTGATATGATATTCTAAAATCGATCTATCTTACTGCAGTGTGTAACAGCGTCTCACAGCAGCCGCCGAACGAACGCACAGAGTAACGTTATAACATTTTCAACACACTCAAATGTATCTAATATGATAAACAGAGCTGTGTTCCCTCATACTCATGACTGGAAAAGCGGAAGCGGCTCCGGCAACTGTGTCATAATAAAAGTTCTGCTGCTCGCGGCGTTGTGCAATCGCTCCGGCGGCCTCATTCAGCTCCAACAACACTCAGTCCTGCTCTGCTTCATACTACAGTAACGTTAATAATCGCATCCATGAACATGATTTCTGCCTGAGTCCTATCCCAATTCTTTTCCACCGGCCGTTGATGTGAAGACCACATGTCCCAAGATTCCGCACTCAAACTTGGCGTCATCAAGCTACGCCTTTGTTTTGAAGAGGCTTCTAGCGACCTCTAGCGGCCAAAATTATTACATATTGCACCTTTAATGTATATGGTTTGGTTGTGCATTTTTGTTTTGTTATAATAAATGAGCTTGGAGTCCCAAGTTATAAAAATTATAGTAAAGAATTGTTTTTGTCTGGCCATTCTAACCAGATGTATACCGTTATGGGTGGGAGCTCGTGGCATTGAGTTTGACTGGAAATACATCCAAATGAGCTTTGATTCCAACATCAGTCTGGTAAGATGCCTGCGTCACAATTTGTTTATTTATTTTTTTAACTGTAACGGAGGTTCTCTACTCATTTTTTTCTAATATTGGGATATTAAATGTGACTTTTTTTTTATCAGTGGGACACAATTTCTTGTCAGTTTTGCTCGCTGCTGTTACTTTATCCTCTACCTGAACTTTTTTTTTTAATCATATCAGGTACATTATATTGCCATGGCGGCAGTAGTATGGATGTTCACTCGATACGACCTACCCAAAAGCTTCCGTCTCCCTGTCACCATCCTGCTGGGATTGTGCGTTTATAAGGGATTTCTAATGGAGTGAGTATCACAGTCATACTACTTTTTTAGCATTTTACATACATTTTATTTTAGCTAGTTGCCAAGGCAAAATTTCTTATTTTCATTTAGTTTAACTTGATGCACTAAAATAACTCAAACTAAAACTGGATTAAAAATTAGTAAAAACTTTTTAGACATAGTAAAAAAAAATAAAATAAAAAATAATTAAAAAAAAACAAAATTACTCAAACTTGAACTGAAATTACAGTGAAAATGGAAAATATAAATATAACGTCTAATTCGAAATATTAATAAAAACTGTTATTATCTCATCTCACAGTAACCAGGATTTATGGTTTCTGAAAAGAATTACATTAAAATATGGATGCACAATATATTTTGAACAAAAGTATATGTTCCACATTATTTGCTTTTTAGATTTCAGTCTGTTTACTGCAGTTGGCTAATAGTGATTATTTTCCCCACTTTAATTAGTGTGCTGCTTTCCTGATGTAGATTATAAAAGTACTAAACAGTTATTCATCCTATCTACTGTACATAATAATTTTCCTGTCTAATTTCACCATAAATAGTTCAAAACAATACAGATTCACAAAATCGGTTATAATATCCATTTTTGGACATAACAAAAAAATAATTTTCAGCAATTTTCGGTGTTGGATAGCATTTCTCTTAGTCTATCCCAATTTAAAACCTACATTAATCTACAAATATCAAAGCTGTGATTTAATAGTTGAGTCAGGTCAAATATGTCAATTTGACATTGTTTAATAAATAATGTATAAATAATGTCTAATAAATAGTGGCTATTTTTATTTAATGTTAATTTATCACAATTTGTTTAAGAGCTCGTTTGATACAGGAGTGATGCACGTTTTTGTCCTTCCTCTAGATGGCACTGTTTCCATAAGTTTGATTTAATTGCCAATGCTGCTTAGTTACTGGCTGTGTTCAAATTTAATGCTAGATTACTAACTGAATGCTGCACAGCATGCCATGTATACTGCCTACTATTTTCTGATAAAAAATTATTTTATTAATTATACAGCGAAACAATAGTATGCTGTAATATTGTAACATGACCTTCTCATTTTATGCTGTAATATGTGATGCATTTTGCATGTGAGCATCTATCACATTTTTAATTCAGTTTTGTGTGAAAATATAAAAGTAATTGTGTTTGACATCAAAAATGTTGAGTAAATTGCATTTTGGGATAGAGTATCAGTGTAGTAAGTCATACGGGTAGTTCATGCATATGGAAATATGTGCACAGTGTATGCACACTATTGACTGCAGAAATAATAAGAGCAATATGTTAATATGCTGTTCCAAATATAGCCATTATGTCCTTGGAAACAAAGTTTGTTTAAAGTGCCTCTGTTATGTTTTTTTAGATAATATCTTTTGGAAAATACATTTTTTAGATATTACATATATAGCTGTTTTTGAATGCAAAACGTCTGCAAAGTATCAAAGATCTGTGCCTGATAAATGGAGTTATTGTCTCCCAAAAGCAAGAATCAATTCTGAATTGCTTGAAACGAGTCGTCAGCAATTTCAGTCTTACTTCCTGCACAAACCTACGTAACAATGTAACAAATTTGCGTAATGTCAGCCTATGGTCTTCATTGTTGTGATGTTTTATTGCACATGACTGTTTATTTCCATGTTTGTGTCTCTCCTCCAGACTGTTCGTACACGTTTTCCTCCTGGGCAGCTGGACGGCTCTCCTAGTGAAGGCCGTGCTCACCGGTGCGATCTCCCTCTGTTCACTCTTCCTGTTCGTCACTCTCGTTCACAGCAACTAAACGCTGTGAACTGTACAGTGCCACCACATGGGGCATTTCAAATATTTAACGAGCAAATCCACATTCCTACATTGAACTTTTGTATCTGCCACAAGGAGACTGTGAGAGTATGACTGTTATTAGTGAACAGGTTTTTAAATAACTCCATTAACTAAATAAACATATGCATTCAATATGAAGGAATGCTTGGACAGTTTGGGGAAAGAAACCAGTAATGTTGAAACTTACCTTCTTAATCACAAACTAATTTATAAATAAAGACCAGATGGGATAAAAATCCTTTGCTGTATTTGTATGATTGACGTTATGATGTATTGATGTTATGATGAACTATATGCCTTTCTCCACAGATGTTCTAAGGTTTAGAAGGCAGCTGTCTGACTCGTGAATGGGAACATGGTTTGTGTAACATTAGCAACACATTATCAGCTGTTTGATAATGTAGTCAAGCAAAAGGCTAATCATGTTAATTACTGCAATGTGTCTGGCATTGTAAAAATACCATTGTGCAGCATTTACGTCAGTAAGTTCACCGAGTGGATCGTCTGAGCTCGTGCGAGTGAGTGGAGGCAGGGCTAATTAGCATATTCATAGATCCGCGTATAATAAATGAGACAAGGAGTCTCATTCAAGTTACATTGGAGTTACATTCAAGCATTTTAAAGGCATGAAGACATTTTTTTTCACAGGAAATTTTTTTTTAAATGTGTCACTTTGGTGATCAAAGATGAGTTTTAAGGCATAAAACTGACTACAGGGGGACTTTAAAGCATTATCTACACAATAAAAACTCCTTTTGCTTTTAGATTTAAAGGGTTAGTTCACCCAAAAATGAAAATTCTGTCATTTATTACTTACCCTCATGCCGTTCCACACCCGTAAGACCTTCGTTAATCTTCAGAAGACAAATTAAGATACAAGTACAGTGGTTCAATATTAATATTATAAAGCGACGAGAATATTTTTGGAGCACCAAAAAAAACAAAATAATGACTTATTTAGTGATGGCCGATTTCAAAACACTGCTTCAAGAAGCATCGGATCATAAATGAATCAGTGTGTCGAATCATGATTCAGATCGCGTGTCAAACTGCCAACGGCTGAAATCACGTGACTTTGGCGCTCCGAACAGCAGATTCGACACACTGATTCATCTGTGCTCCGATGCTTCCTGAAGCATTGTTTTGAAATCGGCCATCACTAAATAAGTCGTTATTTATTTTTTTTTTGGCGCTCCAAAAATATTCTCGTCGCTTTATAATATTAATATTGAACCACTATACTCGCATGAACTGATTTAAATATGTTTTTAGTACCTTTATGGATCTTGAGAGAGGAAATGTCATTGCTCCCTATGGAGGCCTCACGGAGCTATCGGATTTCAACTAAAATATCTTAATTTGTGTTCTGAAGATTAACGAAGGGGTGTGGAACGGCATGAGGGTAAGTAATAAATTACAGAATTTTCATTTTTGGGTGAACTAACCCTTTAAGTACGGCATTTGACAGTAGACCACCGTACTCTTATTTCCTTGAACACTGTGTGGGTATTGAAGGTTGTGCCCTAAATTGGTTCAAATCCTATTTGAATACTAGAGTTTTCTCAGTCTATGTAGATGGGTGTTTATCCTCCAAATCTGTTTTGACCAGTGGGGTTCCCCAAAGATCTATCCTTGCCCCCATTTTGTTGACTTTAAATATGCTTCTATTGGCTTCAGTTTTTAATAAACACAGAGTATTGTTTCATTGTTATGTTGACGACACTTAAATCTATGTGCTTTTTTAAGCAAAATGACAACCATGGTTTGAGTCTTTTAACCTCTTGTTTGCCAGATATTAAAGCATGGCAAACAAGAGGTTAAAAGACTCAAACCATGGTTGTCATTTTGTCATCACTTTTAACCTTGACAAGGAATCTTAGCTTAAACTGGATTTAACTACTGCATTTATCTGCTTATCAAATGTCAAAGCAGATAAATTCAGTAGTTAAATCCAGTTTCTTTAAGGCTCCTTGCCAAGGTTAAAAGTTTGAGAGTGTTATACATACCTTTATCTCATCTCAACTAGATTACTGCAACTCAATTTATACAGGTATTAGCCAAGCCAATATAAATCGCTTATAAACCTTCCAAAATGCAGCTACTAGACTTCTGACTGGCAGTCGCAAATACAAACATATAACCCCTGTCTTACTTTGCCCTGGCTGCCAGTCTGTTTTAGAACAGAGTTTAAAATTTTATTTTTTGTTTTTAAGGTTTTAAATGGACTGGCAACATCTTATCTTTCTGACCTTTTGAGTGTAAACACACCAGCTAGATGTTTAATGTCATCGAATCAGAATCAGATCCAGGATAAAGAAAAGCGATGACCGGGCTTTTTTCTAAATTGTGGAACAGCATACCGCTTTCTATCAGAATAATCTTGAAAGATTCACTTTTTAAAGCAAAAATAAAACATCTTTGAGAAGGTTTATCATCTCTTAGAGTTAAATGGGGCTAGTCTAAGCATAAATTATATATTTGTGTTATGTTTTACTGTCATACTGTTATATGTATTCTAGTTTTTTTTTTTAATATGCTCAACTACTGTTGTTTTATTATGCTTTATAAGTAAATTGATAAAAATAATTGGTAACAATTTACAATGAAATATGATCCGTTAACTATGATTAACAATACTTCTATTGCATTTATTCATCTTAATCTCAACATTTAGTAATACATTTTTATAATGAGAAGTATCTGCTTACATTAGTTAATGCACTGTGAACTAACATGAACAAAGATTAATAAATGCTGTAAAATATATGTTGTTCATGTTAGCTAATGGATTAAATAATGTGAACAAATGAGACCTTACTGTAAAGTGTTACCATTCCAGGCGAGCTTTGCATTCCTGGCACATTAAGGCCCAGTTTTATAGACAGGGCTTAGATTAAGCCAGGATTAGGCCTTAGTTCAGTTAGGGCATTTAAGTAGCTTTTATAAACAAGCCTTAGAAAAAAAAAACATTACTTGTGTGCATCTTGAGACAAAACAATGACATATTTTAAGAAATGTCAGTAGAGTTGCTTCCAGTTAAAACAGCTCAAACGTGCATCTTAGTCTAGGACTAGGCTTGCTTAAGCCTTGTCTGTGAAACCAGGGGAAAAACTCATAAATCTGCTAGGAATGCAAGGGACATTAATATTTAACTACAGTCAAACCAAAAATGATTCAGATGTTTTTTTTTATATTTTTGGTATATTTTTACTAGTGGGTGCAGGACACTGTAGTTAATTTATGTAAGTGAGGATCGCTAAATAAAGTAAAGTGTGACATATTATACCCAAATATTTTTCATACAGTGGACTACCAGTAAAATTGATAAAAAAAATTGTGACCAAAAATTATTCAGACACTTTGACCTGACCATGTTTTGCTTAAGTGCTATCTGACATAATTAAGATTTTTTTTTTTTCTGACACAGTTTAACTCTGAGTTCCTGTCTTATTTTATTACCATTTTTTTAACTATAAACTATTAATGAATGAAATTTTCAAGGTGTCTGAATAAATTTTGGTTTGACTGTATGTGTTTTGATGAATTGTAAGGAAACCTTTCAAAAAAAAAATGTACAGGGAGTTGGTTAGTAGTGATGTGATGCATCTCTGCTGAAAAAAAAAAAAAAAAAACTAAAGATATTCATAAACAGTTAGAACTGACTTATTGGCTGACTCTTTTGTGCTGGTTTTAGCTTGTTTATAGATTATAGATACAGTCAGGGATGTATTATATGCTGTTATACTTATTTACCTTCAGATCAATTGTGAAAATGAAGTGACACATCCAATACATTTGGCTTTTTTCATATTTTAAGTTTTTGTATATATTTTTTTAATCTCCAGACCTGCTAATTTATTCAAAAACTGTAGTGGATGCATACAATCATCAACAAGTTAATGAGATCATCTAAACCTGTGGATTTTCTCATAGAAAGTTTAATATGGTAACACCCATGAGTGGGTGGGACCTTATCGACTGTCTATCAAGTTAGTCTACCTGCAGCGATCGTCTAGTAACAAACCAGCTCTGCCGATTTAAAATCAAGGAGCAGTGCTTTTATTCTCCATAAATTCTCATTCTCTATTTGTGTAAAGAATTGTATAAAGAGCCAAGCCCACTGGAGTTTCACTCTTGGATTACGGGTCACTCTCTCACATGTATTACATTACCTGTGCGGTAGAGACTCTTTATCAGACTGCTGACTCACAATGCTGCTCATAAACAATGCAGTACTCAAACTCTCTCTAGTGTTAAATGCGTTCATCTAGCAGGTCAGGTTTTCAGCTTACTTCTAAACCTTCTTATGATCTTTCTTTCAAACAATGTTTTTATTTAGAACTATTTTCAAACTGTCTTTTAAAGTTTCAGTCCTTTAAACTCTTTAAAACATTCTTTGATCTTTTGATTTGTTCTTTGATATTTTAATTTGTCCCTTATTAGTTTTCTTTTAAATGTTTTCAGTCTTTATTTTGAACTTACTTTTTTACCGACTTTTATTCTTTCTTTTTAACTCTTTTTCTTACTTTCCTCTGACCTTTTGCTATATATGGAAGCCCGTTTCCGTCACAGTAATTGCGACTTTTTATTTCAGAATTCTGACTTTTTTTCTCACAATTCTGACTTTATATCTCATAATTCTGACTTTTTTTTCTCACAATTGCGAGTTATAAAGTCAGAATTATGAGAAAAAGTCAGAGTTCTGATATATAAACTCACAATTGCTTGATATAAAGTCACAAATCTGATATAAACACAATTGCAAGAATTTTTTTCACACAATTGTTTATATCTCAGAATTCTGACGTTTTTTCTCACAATTGCGAGTTATAAAGTCAGAACTGCAAGAAAAAAAGTCAGAATTCTGACTTTATATCACGCAATTGCGAGTTTATATCTCGCAATTGTGAGAAAAAAGTCCAAGATAAAAAGTCGCAATTACTGTTTTTATTTTTTTTTTATTTAGTGGAGGAAACGGGCTTTCATATTTTGCACTTTCTCATCTAAAAAAAAAAAAAATCTTGTGTTTTGTAATAATAAAAAAATACAGTGTAAATATATCATCCAGGGGTACATCTGGTACTCAAACAAAACTATGGGTTCTCCAGAAGGGGAACAGAATATCAAAAATGGTAGGTGGATCCTGTTGTAAAGCGTGGATGTTGACAAAAAACATGGATTTTCTTGCTTTACAGCAGGATCCACCATTTTTCCAAAAATACAATGTATTTCCCTGAAGTAACCTATCATGCAAATAACTTGGTTTGTAAATATAGTAATAATAAAGTATAATATTACGATTTAATTGCATGTACCATGGTTTGTTCGCTTGTTCTTTCTTTCCTTATAGAAGACTTTGCAGCTATCTTTTTTCCTTTCAGTTTTTTGCACATAAATCCCTCCTTTGTAAGTGTACTTGGACCCAAGTAACCTTTCCTCCAAAACTGTCCTGTGAATGTCAGCAGCAAATATACGGCTCCCTGTTGGGTTAATGAATACTCTCACCGTCAAACGTCACTCTCTCGCTCTCTATCGCTCTCTCACTCACTCTTTTTCACTCTCTCATTCACTCTCTCTCCTCTCCTTTCCAAACACAAGTGAGTTCACACAGAACACGGTGAACAAAACTTCCTTGTTTTCCAAAGTCCGGTCAGCAGAGGATGGTGGACAACGATTTGTATCGGCTTTACCATGGTCTTATGCTGCCTAAGATTGCTCATACAGATGAAAGTCTTAACTACCTCCAGAATTTCCAAGTCAAAGATGATGATACTTTCGCTGTCACCTATCCAAAATCTGGTAAGATCACTTTCTGTTTTCAATGCATAATGTTTATTTCTCCTCTTATGCCTCCAGCAACATGTCTGAATCTAGTGGAAAAGATGCAACATTTTCTTTGCTTATGCACATATCTGTTGCAGTTTGCAAAACAAATCAACAATCTTCAAATTGTGCAGCAGTTAAACTGCAGAAACCAGAAAGAGCAGACATGAGTTTGATTCCTTGTGAACTGATAAAATGCTTCCCTTTGAATGCTTTGGATATAAGTGCCTGCATTCTGGTTTTTCTGGCCATTCTGGTGCATTCTGTTACAAGCATTAATATTTACATACTAATCTTCAGGCTATTGCTTTCTCTTATGATTGTTATGGACAGATACATTGAGAAATTCAATGTAATGCATGAAATCGAATGCAAGTATGAATGTAAAATGCATTAAGGCGATCAGTGCCTGTGTTTTTCAGGTACCACATGGATGCAGGAAATTCTTCCTCCGCTCCTGAATGGAGGAGACCTGACCTCAGTGCAAACCGTCCCCAACTGGGACAGGGTTCCATGGCTGGAGGAAACCCGAGCTCCACTGCTTCTCGACAAACTCCCTTCACCGCGAGCCATTGTCTCCCACATGCCTTGTCATTTGATGCCTTCCTCCTTTTTCAACTCCAAGGCTAAGGTGCAGAAAACAGCAGGACAATCAAATCAGAGTGACTCTATAGAGCCTGGGTTGTTTTGCTTTCTGATGATAGTAATTTCAATGAATAGTTAATGTTTTACTTCTGACATACTATTGGGGGATCAGTTGCATGTCCAATCATGATATCTTTTTTCTTTCATCTTCAGGTAATCTACGTTGCTCGGAATCCTAAAGATGTTCTAGTCTCATCTTTCCACTTTCATAAAATGGCGAATTTCCTTGAAGACCCAGGAACATTTGAAGAATTCACAGACAAATTCCTGTCAGGAAAAGGTGAGAGATTCAAATAGTTTGAGCTGAATTTTCAGCATCATTACACCAGTCTTCAGTGTCACGTGATCCTTCAGAAATCATTCTAATATGCTAATTTGATGCTCAAGAAACATTTCTTATTATTATAAATGTTGAAAACAGTTGTGCTGCTTCATTTTTTTTCAGGATTCTTTGATGAATAGAAAATTCAGAAGAAAAGCTTTTATTTTGTAGCATTGTAGATGATCAAATTTTGATCAAATTAATGCATCCTTTGAATAAAAGTATTAATTTCTTTCTACTTTTGAACAGTAGTGTATTTTTATAAAATAGTTCTTATTGGATGAGCCATGTTATAATAATTCAGTATTTATGAGGCAAGTTGCTATTTTAGGCCATAGTTAGGCTGCATTACTTATATTTTATTCTGATTATTATTGACTAGTTCTTTAACATTGGTTTGTTTTGTTATATTGATGTTGCCAGTTTTCTTTTACCTGCTTCAAAATCATTACCGAAACACATTTTACAGTACATATACATCAAAAAGTATGAATGAATAGAGTGTGTGTAACAAATATTGCAATAATTGATTTGCAATTGCTTGCACAGTTCTTTTTGGAAAGTGGACAGACCATGTGAAAAGTTGGCGAAACCCTGAGCTTGGGGATAGAATTCTGTACATCACCTATGAAGAAATGCTTCAGGTAAGTGAAAGTTAAGTATTACTCATACTCCAAGAGAATGAGTGACTTTTTTTGTAATTTTTGTAATTGTAGGACCTCCGTGAAGTCCTGGGGCGTATTTTAAACTTTCTCGGTCGGGAGCTCAGAGAAGACGTTCTGGATCGTGTGGTCAATAACTGCACTTTCAAAAATATGAAAACAAACACCATGTCAAACTACTCTCTGGTGCCAGATGTCATTTTGGACCAGAAGAAGTCAAACTTCCTCAGAAAAGGTACACACATTTAACAGCACTGACATGTTTTAAAGCACTGAGTTTTTAATAATAAACTACATGTTCAGTTGGTTCAACCCATTTATGTTTTTGAATGAAACCGTTCTGCTTATTTAAAGGTATCGCTGGAGATTGGAAGAATCACTTCAGCCCTGAGCTTGACGCCAAATTCACAGCTGTAATTCAGGAGGAAATGAAAGGAAGTAACATCAAATTCTCGTGGGATGAGGAATGAGCGAATCTCTTGTAATGCCATCTCAGTGCACATCAAAATAAACAGTCATAGTTGCAATGTGTGATCGTTTATTTGACTTCATTTCTATGTTGTGTTTATTTGAATTTAAGGTTTAATTCCCCATCAAGCAGCACAGTGTGAAAGAGTTATTGCAGCAACATCCTCTGGTGTCCTGAAGATCTGTTGGGATTGCTTAACATGATAAGATGTTAAAGACAGTTAAACCAATGTCGGTTTTTACAAGATGCAACATCCTGACATCTGTTTGCATTGCTTTTTGTCACTGGGTGAAGTTGCAAGCACTAACACAGTGAAATGTAATTAGTTGCATTCACATCTAATTAATGTATTACTGAAAAATAATGAGATTTATCTTTGAGAAGGACTGTTAAAGGGACTGTTAAATATCACTTTATCTAATCAGAGTATCCCAACATCCATGTGTGTGTATATATATATATATATAAAGTGTGTGTGTGTTAAATATACTGTATATTACACCTGGTTTTAGACCACAATATCTTAATATTTGTTAGTTATTAACAATATTAATATTGCGACAATATCAATATTCAATATTTCAATATAAAAATATTTTGAGCCATTCCTCTTCCAGAACAGCAGCCAGGTCACTATGTGATGCTGTTGGAGAAAAACATTTTCAAACTTGCTCCTCCAAAATACCCCAGAGGCTCAAAAATATTTAGATCTGGTGACTGCAGGCCATGGGACATGTTCAACTTTCATGTTCATCAAACCATTCTGTCACAAGTCTTGCTGTGTGTATTGGTGCATTATCACGCTGATACACAGCACCCCATTCAGGGTACAATGTTTGAACAATTAGGTACATATGATCCTCCAGAATGGTTCGGTAGTCCTTGGCAGTGATATTGCAGCGCAAACCATCGCTGTGGGCAGCAACAATCCAGGTGTTAAGCTTCTTTGGGGCACTACCGCTTCAATATATATCCTTATGAGTGAATTTAAATGAGCAATTTATAATCAAGGTATTACCCAATAATCAGTATTTATCCTTTTATATTACATTATTTTAATTACTTCTTTAAGCTTATGGAGATCTTGCTTAGCTATAGAATTATGTTAAAGCATTTATTTCTCTTTTCATCTTCAAACACGAGAATAATGATGAATATTGTCTCACTGAGGAAAAAGAACATGTTATCAGTATGTTTTGGGGAAGTATCCTGTTCAAAGCAAAAGCCCGGCCAACTTCAACTTTGAAGAAGCTATCTATGTGTATGCGCTAGTTTTTTTTGGTACAGATCCTGTATTGGAGAGGCGGATAAACTGGCGCCCAGAAACGCATATCTGTGACCTAGGTCACTCCGTGCCTAAAACCAAGGTCCTGGTCATAGATGTTTGTGTATAATAGACCATATGTGGACATTTTCTAAGTTTATCGTTTTTCTAAGCCATTCAGAATCATTCAACCTAAAGTAATGACGTAGTTTAGCAACCTGTGTGAGAATATAATTTTTGTGGTAATGTGAATGCATGCAGAGTGGAGGAGATACAAACTCCTTGTGAGTGTTAAAGCTGACTTCTGCTGATGAAACTGTAAACTATTCTCTTCAGTAAAATTTTTTTTCAATTTATTTGCTCACCTCTGACTCCGGGTCTTCATTCATCATATCTGGGTCTTTTACTGTAAATTTCCCTACAAATCCAGGTTAGTACCTGGGCATACCTTTCAGACAGCTTTGTCTTGCGTCAACAGTTATTCCTGTTAAATTTAGTTTATCCCTGGATACCATAGCTCTCGAGACATCCCAAAGTGCTGTCCTGGCCACAGCTGAGCCAGCGAGACGCGCACCAACAATTTGTCCTCTTTTGAACTCTGATATGTCTCCCATTATGTTGTGTGGTTTGCAATATTTGATGTACAGCTGCTATTGCTCTGCTAATTCAACTTTTGCACTCTGCTCTTACTGATTGAATGAAAAATTAGTTCAGTCATGACACTGAATTATTTGTAAAACATTTTATAGAGATAATGTTGCTGGTGCAGAGCAAGTATGACTTGCTTCTGCTAAATGCTCGGAACATAAATTAAATGAAACATGATGCTGCTGCTAGATTGGGAAACCACCAAAGCAGATCTAGACAGGTGGTGCTGGGGAGGTGGAGGGCTAGAAAGAAAACTTGCATAGCGCGCCGTGATAATGCATTTGTTTGATGCGTCGAAGTTATATAGGGACATGATAATGAATACTTGTTATCGATTGGCTGAGAACATTACATTTGATAAACCAAGCAGAACGTGGATAGAGTTTCATGGCTGAATTATTCATTGAAGATCGGTCACTAAGCCGTGCACATATATAAGTGTGAAACCTCCAACAATATTGGCCAGTGTTTCAGTTTCATTGTCTAGCCCTGTGTGTTTTTGTGTGTATACATGTATATTATAATGAACTGTTTATATGAAGTTTAATGCATATAAAATAAAAGCAGCACAATCAATCTTTTGCCTCATTTATGTACTTCTGACAGTGATATGTAATTAGCTGCATTTACATTTCATGTATTGTTGCAAATGCAAAATAATGAAATTTGTCTTTGAGAAGGACTACACTTATCACTTGATCTAATCAAAGTATCATAACATCTGTTTCCTGCTGGTTTTGCATTAAATATGTGACCCTGGACCACAAAACCAGTCATAAGTCGCATTGGTATATTTGTAGCAATAGCCAACCAATACATGGGTCAAAATGATCAATTTTCCTTTTATGCCAAAAATCATTAGGATATTATTATTATTATTGTTCCATGAAGATATTTTGTAAATTTCCTATATATCAAACATTTATTTTTGTGAGTGGATATGCGTTGCTAAGGACTTCATTTGGACAACTTTAAAGGTGATTTTGTCAATATTTTGATTTTTTTTTTTTTTTTTTTTTTTGCACCCTCAGATTCCAGATTTTCAAATAGTTGTATCTCGGCCAAATATTGTCCTATTCTATTCAGCTTTTAGATAATGTATACATCTCAATTTTTTAAAAAAAATGTCCCTTAAGACTGGTTTTGTGGTCCAGGGTCAGATAATAAGAAATGTTTTGATATACCTTCATATAATCATTCCCAATAAAAAAAGCTTATATGAACTACGTTTATATGTGGTTTAATGCATATAAAAACAAAAGTGGCACAAATAACCTCTCAATGTACTTCTATGGATGAGGTTTCTTAGCCTTCATTTGCGTGACAGAAAAATGACAAATAAGATCTCTCTCAAACAGCAGTCAAATAAATGGAAAACAAATAGAGACTTTTTTTAGTGCCACTGACAACTGTAATAAAGTAATTATCTAAGGCTGTGGTTTTTTTTACTAAGGTTATCACTGTATTGCACAACCTGGCTTATTGCTTTATTTTTCAATCACCACCTCCAGAGACTGAGCTGCTTTGTGCCATAATAGTTTCAATTTCAAAGAAATGACCTCACTGTAAACAAACACATTCATTTAATTTAGTTCCAGAATATTCAAATGAAGCTTGTTACACTGATTAGTTGTCAGATTCGGTGAATGTAAAACTAGAATTGGCGTATGTGAAAGCACTCACGTTTGCGCTTTCATTGTTGTGTACGTGCTGACTAGTATATGTGAAACCGGTAAAGCGTACGTCTTCTCCTCTGAGGGCATTTCACCCCAGGGCCTCTGCCGTACGTGACTGCGCTGGGGTCCGCTGCAGCCTCCCTCTTTTACCGATAACGCTAATGAACTTCCTGTGATTTCCTGTAATTGGGGCACTTTGGGCAGGACACACGTGTGAGCGTAGGCATCGTCCAGGCATGTTGATGGCATTTTTCAGGCATATAGGCCGGCACTATGACATTGTTGTTTCCTGATTGGGCAGAGGAACCATATATCCTCACGTATTGTCTACGCTAGACAGCAGGCGTTTTGGCGGCCGCTGCAGTGCGCATGTGCATCGAACACAGATAAAAGATCAGCTTACATCATTAGGACAGGATGGACACTAGAACAGACGGATATCAAAGTGTCTCCTCTCAGATTGTCCCTGGAAGACCCAACATGGCATGGTGGGTGTCCATGGGTGTGGATGACAGCATCTCTCTCAACTCTCTCAAGAACAAAGGGTCAGCTTTTATTTGGACTAGTGTCGACGCTCCAGAGACGTAGAGAGATAGATAAAGAAAGGCAGGGCCGTCTGACATAAACTGGCAGTGCTCAGTCGTGCAAAGGAATTTATTTCCTTTGATTCTGTCACTGTTGACTTCAGTTGCTGGCTGAAGATATAGTTGGAAACTTCAGAACATTTACATCCAGTCAGTCTTGTTTGTTCTCAATTATTATACTTTATTTATTGCAATTTCCCACATTTTAGAATGTGAAGTCATCAAAACTGTCAAATGACACAAATGGAAGATAGTGTGGAAGATATAGTGACCAGAAATATAAAACAAATCAAAACTGTATTGTAGCTGCCTCAAATGTTTTCTATGTTGTCCAGTTACTTTTATTATTTTATTTAAAGCTTAATTTTTAAAGAATTTTATGGGTGCATGCAATTAATATTTGTCTATTATTTATACATTTTTGTGGTTCTTCTATCTGGTCCAGTTCATCTAAAATTGTTCTTCTTTGTCTTCTTTTTACTATCACCAATTAAAAACTTGCCATGCACTAAATCCTGACGTATCTCCAAGCTTTAAGGAATAGATGGTGGATTAATCCTATTGATGCAAGATGAAAAATTAGGTTTGATCTTTGACTGCTCTCTTTATTACTTGGCTGAATCTGAAATTGCATACTTCCCTTCTATATAGTAGGCGAAAAACTGTATGTGACAAAAGTATGTCTGAATTCACAGTACTCATAGGCAAAAAGTATCCGATGACCTACTACTTCTGGTGAGATTCTAAAGGGTGCATTCAATGGACACTTTACTATCCCATGAGGCCACGGGAGAGGATTTCTGATTGGAAGTGAAGCGATGCAGCTGATGCTGGTAGTTTAAATGATAATGACAACATGGCGAATGTAGTACATCCGAATAACATTCATAATACGCACATTCACACTATATAGAACATATTTTTTTAGCTCTCGCAAAGTAATTACTTATTCAAAGTAAAGAGTATGCAAATTCGGATGTGGCCATTTTGTGTTTCTCAAAAATTCAAACATGGCTGATGCTCCTCAGGAATATTTACCATCATCTTCTGTTGCAATGAACAAAAATTCTTGAATCATTACTTCTTTTTTTTTTCTTTTTTTTGCATTTGTGCATGCATCAAATGGTTAAAGTTAAACCAAAACTCCTCCCAAACAAACCTTTCTTAGGCTTAACAAACCTACACAAACTTTTTTGGGCTTTTTATTTTTGTAAATTAATAATAATAACAAAAACATGCTGCAGTTGCCAATTAAAAAAAAAAAAATGCTGCAGATAAGTACAGAGAAATTGAGCGAGTGTTATTTCAGGGTTGTTGTTTTTGTGTGTTGTTATCTGGGTCAGCATGTGTCATAGTGCTATAGTTTCCTGATCAAGCCAATTAAGTTTATTTTTCTTTGCTATTCTGAGATCTTTCTGCCTGGACACGTGGGTGGCTTCTGAAGAAACCAATACATTACATTGTGGGTATTTAATTGCGCCTTGCCTTCCTTTAAATAAAGGCTAATGCGAGTACCCAGTGCCAGCACAGAGGACTTTCACCAGGTCACAGGTTTATCTGTATTACTGCAAGGACAAAAAGGTATGTCTTTGCCAGATGATCAGTAAGCCATTTTCAGCTCCAGACTTTTAACTTTGAACTGATGGAGGCACAAGTTGGTGATTTATGCAAATATTCCTTTCAGCTGACAGTGCAAAATGTCTTTGTACTATCTATCTATCTATCTATCTATCTATCTATCTATCTATCTTTTAGACTGTCTAAAATCACAGTCAACTTGCTTCTATTTTTGACCCATGCAATTCTGATATAGTAAATGAAACCTGAAATAAATCTGCCTCCAACTAATTGTTTAAAGTTGATCTCTGATGTGAACAAAGTAGATTTCCTAATTAACTTTCCAAACTAAATGTTTGGAAACGTGTGTGTGTGTGTGTGTGTGTGAAAAAGAGAGTCTGAATATATTAAACTCTCAACAGGTATACTGTGATTAGATATGAGATTTAGTTTAAAGATGTATTGCACTATTTTTAAAGTAATGTGATCTAATTACCTTTAGTTTTTTTTTTTTTTTTTTTTTTTTTTTTGGGATGACCTCATGTTCTTCATGCATGCAAGTGACTAAAACAGAAAGCAAGAAGAAATCATGGCAATGCACTGTTTATGGTAGAAAGATAAAATAATGAGTAGTTTTTCCACAGTTTTTTTTTTTCTTCTAAGAACTGGCAACAGACAGTACTCTATTCAAGAATTGTCTGTTTGCATCAAATTTCTGCCAGTGTGCCATTTATAATAAACTATTATTAGCAACATCACAACCAGTCTGCCATATCTTATTGTTAGCTCTGTATTTACACTTCTGCAGCGTTCATTAGGCCTGTTCGTATTTATTTATGTGGTTTTATTTACTGCTGCTGAAATGCTTTCGTCTTCCTGCTATTGTCTGAATGATTATCTTCACCTGAGTGATAAGACGTGTCTTTACATTAAATGTGATGCTTTGTGTGTGTACACCCCACCTTTGTTTTGACTACACACTAATGCTCATACAGTATCGCAGAGAGGAGCAGCTGCAGTGACAATTACGTCAGAGGAACAATAGCTTTATTCTAAAAACAAACTTTACTAATCTTACAAATGCTGTGATTGTAATTTGCAATCAACAAAAAGCTGTAACCAGTGTTGGGGAAAGTTACTTTTAAAAGTAATGTGTTACAATACTGTGTTAATCCCTAAAAAGTAACTAATTTGCGTTACTTAGTTACTTTTTATGGAAAGTAATGTATTATGTAACTTTTGCGATACTTTTTCTCACCTGGGCCATGCTTGCTTGTTTGATTTGTAACAACGAAAATAACAACAAAAGTTATATTTTTTGGCAAATGTAAAGGCCTTTTCACACCAAAAGTGTATAAAAAGTGAAAGAATAAGCCTCAAACCGTGTCCTAACTACACGCGATGCGATAAGATTCTAGCGAAAAGCAGTTTGTCTGTCCACACTAGACGCGACGCGACTACGAGACGCGACAAAATCAATCAAAAACCACAGCCAATCAGAAGAGCGTGAGGGCGGGCTCTCTTGGGAAGCGCGCGGCAGGCACAATGAAATGGATGAGTACATAATCAAATTCATAAATATTACACCATTTAAACATTATTTAAAGTACATACTGAATGACTGAAACCATCTTTGTCATAGAATACACTTGTTTGATCACAATGAGTTGACATTGTGACCATTTATTTTCGCGATCTGAGGTGAATTATCCATGCACGGTTACTTTAGTATGGCTACAAAGCTGAGAACACAAAATTATATCCAAACGGATATTAGACGCTTTAAACATTAAATAAAGCACATAAACAGTACTTGAGATTATCATTGTTTGTGTTGCTGTTCCCGCCGCAACTTCACAGAAAAATAGAAACGTTTCTAAAATATAATCATCGCGGCTGGTTAGGACAAAAAATCTTGATTAACATGGAAAATATACCTTTTATCGCATGTTGCGGCATCGCGTCGCGTGGTTAGGACACGATGTCAGGCGGCTGAAGGAATTGCAATTCACGCCTGTACAGTAGAGGGCGCAGCTCAAACAAATCTTTCAGCTGTGCTGCCATTCTGGTTCAACACTCTTGAATAAAAACAACAACAAAAAGACACACAAATGTGATTTTTATCTTAAGTATTATTTCTTATTCGTATGGTTAAACTGGATCATCAAAGGTCAGCAGCAAAGACATTTTCAGTATACAATACACTGTCAGAAAAAAGGTACAGTGCTGTCACTGGGGCTGTACCCTAAGGTACAAAGGTAAAAAGGTACTAATATGTACCTTTAAGGTTCAAATATGCACTTTTAAAGTACTAATATGTACCTTTAAGGTACGAATATGCACCATTTAGGGGTAAGTAAGGTACAAAGATGTACCTTTTCACTTTTGTACCTTAGGGTACAGCCCCAGTGACAGCGCCATACCTTTTTTTCTGACAGTGTACTGTATATTTGCGTTATTTAACATATTTAATTATCGCAGCTTTGTGTAATATTAATTTTCTTGAATGCGATAATCACGACTTCAGAAGTAGGAATTATCAAATTGCCAATAGCACGTGAAGGCAGCATCACTCCCGATTACTCTCAACATAGGGACAGGAGAGGTGTCAGTCAATAGATGGGAAAACAAAGTAAGTAACTCAGATGTTTTATTGTAAATTTAAAAATAATTTACTAGTTACAAAGTAATTAACATAACTTGCGTTACTTGTAATGCGTTACTCCCAACATTGGCTGTAACGTTATTTCCTTTCTTTTATAGTCATATTGAGAAATATTACAATCACTGTAAAAAAAAAAAAAAAAAAATCCTGTCATTTTACAGAAAAAAGCTGTTGTTGCCAGAATAATTCTGTAAAAATATAGTATAAATGTTAACATATTTACAGAACAACCTGTACATTTTACAATTTCAAACTGTTATTTACAATAAATAAATAAATAAAATGAATCCGTAAATCCAGGCACTGAAAGATTCATGGTTAATCAAAGTTCATCACAAGTAGCTTTTCCACAAGCTGAGGTAAATGCTAATATAGGCCTATAGAAGGTGCACGCAGTGTCATGCAGACAAAACATACAAAACATCAAGCATGACACTAAAACATTAATTTAAAGTAACATAAAACCTTAATATAATGATATATTGAAGTGATATCATGAAAATTATATAATGAAAACATAAAACCTTGTGCATAACTGATAACAAAAACTAAGAAGAAACAAAATCATTTTAAAAATTAAAAACCATCAAATGTCAAGTGTTACACAGGGAAATCTGGGAATATCAGTTTATGGCTTTTGACTGTAAATGATAATATGATTTATTTTGTTTATTACTTCCAAAAATGTTATATTTAACAGTATTTTACTGTAAAATTACATGGAATGTTAGGTTACAGATTACAGTTTTCCCTGTAGAGTAACTTACTGTTACCCAATTAACAGGTATTTACTGTAGCATCATTTTCAGTTAAAAATACAATCTTTTTTTTCAGTGAACTATTTCTATCATAGTGAAAGTTTCCAGTGAACTCTTGTGCTCCCAGTTGCAAGCCAAATATTTTGTCCTTGGCTGTCTGCTGTACGTCAGCAGTATTCTGTAGTAAGAGAGGACACCTTCCTTCCTCTAATACACAAATGACACGTACTAGGAAACTAAATATAGCTGCCATATCTATTTTCAACCACAAATTGTATTCTTCATATCCTTTGTAGTTTAGATGGGCAAACAAAACTAAGATCAAACAAATGGAGTATTGTACATATGTTCGAATCTTTAGGCTACTGTTAATGTCATTAGTGCATTGTTTAAAGGGGTAGTTCACATTTTGTCATCTTTTATTATTTATTATTAAAAGTTAGATAGCAAATAATACATGCTGTTATATCTATCAAAGACACTGTCATTATATACTTGCATGTATATAATCAAACAACACTAAAAACACTGTTTGGAAGTTAGTCAGGCCGACACCAACAACAAACATCTAACCAATCAGCATTAGGGGGCATACGACGGTTGAGGAGACAGAATGAGCAAGAGGGAGATTTGAAAAGAAAAGAAAAAAACTGCAGAACGAGAGATGGGACACAATACAAAAGAGCTGAAAGAATATCACTGGAATGAAAGTTTATGACTGAGCAAGCGCTTTAGGACCCGCGTTTATATTAGAAAAGCTTTCCTGCACTGGAGAGAGCTAAGTGGGAAGGCCTGAAAACAGATGTGGAGGCTGCTTTGATCCCACTTCACATGTGAGTAACACGGTTTTGATTGTCTGGAGCTGCTGTGCTGTTTGCGACTAACAACAAACTCTTGTTTGTATTTACTCTTGTGTACTGTATGTTCACTTTTTGTGCTTCCTTGTCGTTCGTTCATCAACTGCACTTTATTTTTCGTGAAGCATTTTGTTGCGCGTCAGCTGTGATAAAGAGAAATCCACTCTCACATTGCGTGTGTAACAGTGGACAGATAGTGAGATTTGTGCAGGTTTCACCACTGCACAATGCTAGAGAAAGCGATGTTTAGCAGCATTGTTAGTTCACTCGCCTCGCATGCCAGCAGCGATCAGGCCGGGGTTTGAGACCGACTCGGAGCAGGGTGGTTAGGATTGGAGGGTGAGTTTTGGAGGTGGAGCAATGAAGAGAGGCGTGGGTTTGTTTGGGTTGATTTCAAATATCAGCAATGTCCAATAGCGTTGTTCAAAATCTACTTACCACACTTTTAAAAGTTTTGCCTAACCACAGGCTTTTTTTTACTTTTTTTTTATTCTGATATTTTTACATAAGAGAAAAAAAAGAGAAAAAAAAAACAATAGAAAAAACAACAATGGATACAGTAAGTAACAGACAGTAGAGTAATTATGGTCATAATAATAAAAGTAAATAAATAACAACTGTAGAAATTACAAAAAAGAAAAGGAAATCCAGTTTCAACAATGGTCAATAATATGGTTATGGTCATACAGTTTTTGAACAGTTTTTTTTATGAGAGGCACCCATATTCTCCTAAAGACATCAGCCTGGCCTCTTAAGTAGTAGGTGCGATGTTCCAGTCGTAATGTATCGTTCAAAAGTTGTTTAAACAGATCAAATGTTGGAGGCCTTTGTTGATTCCAGTTAAGCAAGATTCGGTAACACTTTAGAATACTGATCCTTCATTAATGAATAACTACACAGGAACAAATGAATAATGCATTATTAACACTCTAGTAACTACTATTAACTAACAATAAACTCTGATTAATGAATTAGTAAGTAATAGTGCTCAGTTGTAGGTGGTAGTTCACTATTAACTAATCAGTAACTACTGTTTTTTCATCCCTCCCAGAGAACTACTAAGAACTACTATATACAGGTTCATAATTAACATGAATGATGCATAATGTATAATTAATTCTAAAGTAAAGGCCTTGGTAACCCACTAGTAATGACTGAAGTATTACTAAATACTTAAGAAGGAATTATTTGGATCAGTATTCTAAAGTGAGAAACATAACTCTCTAGTAACTACTGAAGTCTTTGTAAACTTTTGATGTTTTTGTATGTTTTTGTACAGTAATTCCTTATGATATATTTGGTAAGACTTAAGTAATTACTAGTGGGTTACCATGATCTTCACTTTAGAATACTGATCCAAATAATTATTAGTTCCTTTAGAAGTATGTAGTAACACTTGATTAATTACTAGTGGGTTACTATGATTTTCACTTTAGAATACTGATCCAAATAAGAAGTAGTTACTTTAGAGTTATATAGTAACTCTTGAGTTATTACTATCCAATACTGTACAAAAACATCAAAAGTTTACAAAGACTTCAGTAGTTACTAGAGAGTTATCGTGCATTTCACTTTAGAATACTGATCCAAATAATTAGTAATTCCTTTCTTAAGTATTTGGTAATACTTCAGTCATTACTAGTGGGTTACCAAGGCCTTTACTCTAGAATTAATTATACATTATTCATTATTCATATTAATTACGAATATGTATATATATATAGTATAGTATATAACTACTATAGTAGTTCTTAGTAGTTCTCTGGGAGGTATGAAAAAAACAGTAGTTACTGATTAGCTAATAGTGAACTACCAGCTTTAACTGAGCACTATTACTTACTAATTCATTCATCAGAGTTACTTGTTAGTTAATAGTAGTTACTAGAGTGTTAATAATGCATTACTCATTTGTTCCTGTGTAGTTATTCATTAATGAAGGATCAGTTTACTAAAGTGTTACCGCCAATTCTTTTTACAGATACAGGATCGAGTGTCCTTCAGCTGACAAATTGTGTACTTCTTTCCAAAAATATTTAAGTTTTCTGCATTCCCAGAAAATGTGCATAATTGATCCTGTATACATTTTACATCGGCAACATCTAGGTGATACATTAGGATACATTTTACTCAGACGAAGTGGAGTGAGGTACATTCTGTGCATAAATTTACCACAGGCTCTACTCTTCACCACAATTGGTAACCCTATAAAACTAACATAACAGAACCCCCTGTAAATCCCAACATAACACAACATTAAACACTAACGTATGTCTCCCTATGTTAATCTGTTAACAGACAAAATAACACTTAAGAGTTTCAACATTTATTTATATAGACACAAAGCATGCTGGGAATTAGAAATCTGCTGCAGCTCAAACATACACTCTAAAAAATGCTGGGTTAAAAACAACCCAAGTTGGGTTAAAAATGGACAAACCCAGCGATTGGGTTGTTTTGACCCAGCTGTTGGGTTGAATCTTAAACCCAACCTGCTGGGTAGATTTATTTATTAATAATAATTAAATAATAAACATGTATTAAATTGCTTTTTAATGAATGTTCACCTTTTGATATTATTGTTGCCTCTAGTAATTATGTGTCTGATTTTTAATTTCCAACATATTTTGGGCTCATTTTAAGCCAGCCATATAGTCATTTTTAAACAATAGTTGAGTTAAATAAAACTACCCAGCAGGTTGGGTCAAACATTTAACACAACCACTGGGTTAAAACAACCCAATCACTGGGTTTGTCCATATTTAACCCAACTTGGGTTGTTTTTAACCCAGCATTTTTTAGAGTGTATTAAGTTCAGCTTACTACAATCAAATGTTGAGTTCACACAACTTTTTTCTATTAAGTACAGTGAACTTTCTTTAGTATTTGTTTGGCTTTACAGTGTATAGTTTCCAATTGAAACCTAATAATTATATTAAATGTACATTTATTTTATTTTATTTAATTTTTTGGACTTTTGTTAATGTACTATTTAAAAATGTTGATCGGCCTAAATTTCTTAGTTTCCCATAGAAACCTATGGGATTTTTAGGAAATGATTGTCCACTTCAAGAAACCTGCAAGTTCAGTCAGTTGGAAAAGATATAATACACTAAGGCAAAACAACTCAAGTTTTGGTGGATGTAGCTTGACAGGTTGAGGATAAATTACATTTAGAAATTTTGCTTTCAAATTGGATGTTGTCAACCCAGCATAATTAAGAATCAATATCATTCCTTTTATGACATCTACCCATTGTCTTTATGGAATCAGCATGTCTGCAAGTGTAATTTTAGGCCGTCTGTAAAGATATCGCAGGAGTCTGTCGGACATCTGCCTGCTCTTCCTGAAGCATCTGTTCACGCCCAGCAAAGCTGTCTCAGACAATAACCTGAGCGCCTGTGTGCGTGTTTGCGTGTGTGTTTCTTACTAGCGTGTTTTTATTATATGTCAGCACTACGCTACTGGCTCCAGACTAACACCCCATTGTCTGTGCAACTATTGTTTGTTTACTAGGCTGAGAGAAGGACAAAGACGGGAACAGTTGCTGGTCTACACTTCTAGGAGCTGGCGTCGTGTGGCATCCCTAAACTGGCGGGTGTAGGCTCATTGTTTTGAGGGTCTTAAAAGGGAAGTTCATTTACTCTGGAGATTTGGCAAATGCTTAGGACATGTACTGCAGATCTTCCGAGCTTCAATGGGATCCTCTTCTGATCTAAGAGACATTATAAAGAATTAAAATGCACTAGAGAATGGTTGAAAAAAGACAACTAACAACTCCTTTTCATCTCCCAGTGCCCAGCTTTGAAAGCACATGCTCCCTCATAATGAAAGAAAATGAGTGGGGCCGATTATCACGCTGATATGAGGTCCTAAATGGGTGGACTACGTTCCCAGAGGCCCAGAGGACCTTTGCATGAGACCATGCATTGCCTCTGATTGACCTGCTATCAAGCATCGAGGTGCTGGGAAGCTGTGCTTGCCAGTTGGCCTCATTGCTGATAAGGTCAGAGGTGTGTGGAGGTCTCTCGGAGAGAACAGGAGTGGCACTGATCTCGCAGTTGGTGGCAAACCAGATTACTTGGTGCCTTTGTTGCTGCTGAGAGTGTTTGGAAAGGGATTTCAGGGAATAGTTCAGCCAAAAATGAAAACTTTTCAGCATTTATTCACCCTTGTAATGTTAAGAGAATGTCCCAGCAGCTTTTCATACTGCTGAGCTCCAAAAAAGCAAATAAAGCAGCATGTGACTTGTGCAAATGAATTCAAGTCAACATATTGTTTCAAAGCAGCTTTACAGAAAATGCTGGATTCAGTGTTACGATTTAGAAAGTATTTTGTTATCATTCAGAAATAAATGTGTCCAAGTTGTCCATATGGCAGTAGTAAACAGCTATAATAATATAATATGTTATTTGGTAAGGTAATGACACGTGTGCTCATAATGATTACAAGGAAAATATTTGATAGTTTTGTCAAACCACTATATTCCATATTATAAGCATAATATTACAATATAAGGATGATAAGTTTTGTATGTCAATCTACTATGTTCCAAATCATAAGAATAATATTACAATGTAAGCTAGGATCATATTTGATGTCGATCCACTATATTCCAAGTCATAAGGATAACATTACAACATAAGGATAGTATTTCATAGTTTTGTATGTCAATCCATGATATTCTGTGTCATAAGGATATTATTACAATATAAGTTAGGATCATATTTGATAGTTTTGTATGTCAATCCACTATATCCCACACTGTAAAAAATGATTTATGGTAAATACTACAGAAAAAACAAATGTAATTTTTACATGAAAGTTAGTTCAGGCAAGAATAAAAAAACTAAGTAAATTCTATATTAGTACTCAATTTAAACTTGTAGAAATTAAAGTGTAAATATCAACATTATAAAATTAAGTAAAACTATTAAACTTTTCTGATACTGGTGTTCCCATCATGCTCTGGGCCTTGAATAATTAATGAGGTTGATTTTTTACTGTTTTCCAGCTGTATTTACACTGTTTTATCATTGCTTTTGTGGTTATGTTTAGTAGCTTGTCATTTTGTGACATTTGGAGTTTTCTTTTCTCATGTGGCATTTTCTACTCAAAATGCCACATTCACACTCAAAACGATCCATCGAATGTTACCGTCATTGTGTATTGTGTACCAAGTATTGAAGTCTCTGTGTTCAGGTGCCGTGTTATTTCTAATATGTAGATATGGTGTCTACATATTATTTATTGTATTATTTACACTTTAGCATACACTTTAAAAGCATGGTTTAATTCAGTGTTATATTGTTTGGGTAAATGTATTGCAAAAGAAACTTTAACTAAGTAGAAATTATTCAACCGTTTACTGTTAAAATGACTTATTTCTTTGTTAATTGTACTTAACTTGGTTAAGTAGAGTTACTTAACTCCATATTTGAAATTTACTTAAAAAACATGCGTGAAAAAACTGGCAAAAGAAAAATGAAGTAAATTTTACTTATTGTTTTTTATAGTGCAGATTATCTGAAGCAATAACTGTGAAACTATTATTTTAGTGTCATGTTATAGTTTTTATTAATGTTTTGAATTAGTTTTATTTTCATATTTTCTGTTTTCATTTTCATTTTAAAGTTTTAGTAATTTTGTTGTTCAGTTTTGATGTTTTTATTTAAGTTTTAGAGGGCCTACATCAAGTTAAACTAAATACATCAAGTTAAGCCTTGGCAACTAGCTGAAATAAAATAAGTTTATTTTTTTTTTTTTAAATATTTGAATGTATTTCAGTTAAAGTTTATTTTAATTAAGGTAAAAAAAAAAAAAGTGTTTTTATGGTTTTAATTTTAGGGGCTGTTTACAAAACACAGTTTTTAACTAAAAACTGAACTTTTTATGTGTTTTGGCCGTTCATTTACACGACAATGGCATTTTGTGGGCCAGAAAACAAAAACTTTTGAAAACGGGTTTCAAAGTGCAAGTTTTTGATAGTGATACCGTTATTGTCTCCAGCTAAACGCAACCTGGTCTCATGGGAGAGACGTACCCGTGGGCACGTTTTCGCGAGACACAAAATTACGTACCGGTGTGTACCTCTGGCTGCAGTTTCCGACAGAAACGGACGCTATTTTTCACACACGGTTTCGATGACGGCCGGGGTCGGATCATGGATTCATAAAGACTCGTTTTGACGTCTCCTCGCGCAATATCATGTTACGACTTCAAAACGCTTCTTACCAGAGTGCCTGATTTGTAAACAAATGTACTTTGGACTTTCCGGCAACGGAGTGCAAATGTCAAATCAAGAACCGCGGCGATTCGTCTAAAAAGCAACGTCATAAAAACGTACCGCATTCACCCTATTATCTGCTCCGGCAAAAAAAAAAAAAAAAAGGAACACGCTTTTAGCGCCACTCAGTGGACATTTCGCATCGAAACTGCAGCGATATGTACTCACTGGTACGTAGTTCACGACTCGCGAAAACATGCCCACGGGTACGTTTTCATCATGAGAACTACAAAAATGTGAATATGTGAAAACTGTGACATCATGCGCATGCGTATTACCAAAGACTATAGAATAACACAAGACGTGTCACTCGTATTGTTTTGAATGGGAGAAAGTGTAACGCCCAATATGGCGGAATAAGTCCCGCCTTCTAAATAAGAGCCAATCGCCGACTGGTAAAGTCATCGCGTCACTTCAGCGGCCGTTAGAATCACCGGTTTCTATAGAAACTCCGAAGGGATGCGCATTTAGGTCTGCGCATGCGCATTAGCTTGATCCAGCCTGAAAAATAGTTTTTTTGTCATGATTCGAGCATTTAGAAACTAAATTTATGAGCCGGTTGTTGTTAGATTTCATTGGTGATTTCAAATATGAAATTTAATCGTAAGGTTGGCGAACAGTTTTGGAGAATTTGATGTTTCCCCATTCAAAGAGATAGGGCATGATGCCCAGGATGCCCGAGAGGCGTTTCAAAGATGGCCGCCGAGTGAAATGACTTGTCTTAAAGGGACTTTGGTATTACATGTTCAGGCTATAGTCGCATAGTGTTTCTTTACACAGTGACACCGCCAACTTCTGGTCTGGCAGCAGAATACAGCGTTTTTAGACGTTTTCTCTAATAAAAGTGAACAGGGATATCATCATTTTTTGTTGTGGTCTGTACATGAAAAATGCAAAGGAAAAACTTTGTTGTTGTGTAAACATACCCTATAATAACCCTAGTGTGAAAAACAGACTGAAATGATGTTATTCACTGATAGTCTTCCCCACAATATTTCCAATGAGGAGCAATCTGTATTTTAACAACTACTTTATTTTGGATCCCAAAATGGCCAATTTCCAGGATGTTCACACTCGGGGGGGATGAGGCTTTTTATTTTGAAAGATAAGGATTAAATTTTCCCTACCTTTGACTTTGAAGATAAGGTCTTGCATCATGGCTTCTACATGCTTGAGTGCTCGGTGCAGTGATTGATGTTGTTTTTATTTTATTTCCAGTTAAATAAACCATTACCACCAGATAAACCCATTTAGACTGCACTCAATGAATCACTGCCAAAAAGCAGACGTGCCCCACAGCAGAGCATTAGAAAACTTCCTTTATAGGTCATAGAGTAATTGCAGATGCGTATACACAGAAAAGTAGACATGTTCATATTCACATCAATTGAAATTTCATGTCAACCTTTAGAGAGCGTTCTGATTGATATGACATTTTCTCTGGCCTTGAAAGTCAGAGCTCATATAGGCAATAAACTTGTCACTTCAGCACACTTATCAGTCATGTTATCTACACCATCACTTTCCTTCAATCTGTTCAGGGAAAGTTACTTTTATCAATTTACCTGGATGATTCCATGACCTTTGTGTTGCTAATGTACACCATATAAACTAATAAAGCCTCTGTATTGGCTTTGAGTTTGAAGCAATTTTCACTCAGAAATTGCTAGTACATTTCACAAATAATTACAGAGAAATAGCAAAGTAACTTAAGTAAGAAATATTATTTATATTATTATATTATTATTACTATTATTACTTATAAAACATACTAGTATGTTTTATAACAGTAACATACAGTCTTTGTTTTAGTTGTTAGAAGTGCGACAAAATGATTTGATGTTTTGTATTAATGAGTTCATTAAATGAATTAGTCACGTTAGTCAAAAATTCAGTCGTGATAAGTGAGGGCGCATCCCACGGGGCTGAAACAACGGCTATTGTTTTCTGCACGCAAACGTGCTGAACTCTAATTTATTAGAGCAGGTGAATCAAACTACTGACGTGAATTGTTCTGGTAAAGACAAAAATAACCTTTTGTTTGTTTATAAAACATCTCTTCTGGTGATTACACTACTATGATACGTGACTGTAATCATTGCATCCTTCAGGAAGACATGCTTGTGTTTGGATGAAGACTTTCATCATTGTAACACATTGTAACCCACTGAATCTCATTTTTTTTATTTTTGAACGCAATTTTTTTTGGTCACAATACAAAATTCTCATAATTTCCCTGGTGTTATTTCATATTGTCATAACATGACATTAGATCAAGTAGACTATTTAGATTTTACCGCACTTATTTATCCAATGATCAAAATATGACAAAATTTCAAAAATGGAATTCACAAAAATTGTGTTTTAATTTAAAAGTGTTTTGTACTAAATATTTCAAACCTTGAGAAAACACATTTGAGTAAATGGATTAGTTAATCTCTAGTTACTTAGTCCTTTCCCATGTGACAACATATTCAAGGATGTAATACATTTATCAGATGTAATCTTAATAAATGGTTTGTGATAAATATTGCACATAAAAAATAACAGTAGAAGCCGATTTTTATGGAAGTCCATTTCTTCCACATAAGAAAAAACTTTTTGTAAATCGTAATTATGATACAAATGCTCGAAATGATAACATACTAAGTCAAAATTTCGATTTACAGGTCATACTTAAAGGTGCAATGTGTCAATTTTAGCGGCAACTAATGGCACACACCCCTCGCACCCCTCCCATTGGAGAAGCTACGGTGGCCGTAGTAATAAACAAGACGACGACTACTACTACTACTTTGTGTGTATTCGATGCAAGCTGCCTCTAAAAACACCAACGAACATAGTGACGAAACGCGATCTGTAGAGCAATTTAGGTTACTGTAGAAACACATGACATACTAAGTCATAATTATGACTTTTTATATCATCATTTCGAATCACGAGCCAGTTGGTCATAATCGCGACCACAAATTCAAAATTATGACTTATGGTGCGTTCAAGTCATGTCGGAAAGATCGTATTTATGAGCTGAACGCACATGAACGCCACCACAATGTTGTAAATACGAGTGGGAAGCTCGGGATTTTCTTTAAGCCCCGATCTGTACGAGTTGGGGGCGTCAGTGAGAAACATGGCAAAATACCACAATATTATAGGTAATTTAACAGTAACATTGTCAGGCTTAACTATTTACAACGAAGTAAGCTGATTACCAGCAAAAAAATACGATAGCATCATAATATAAAAATGTAATATGTAACAATAAAGTTTACAATGGCTTCATAAATTAAATAAAAACATAAAAAAGCAACATACAACCAATGCACGTTCTTTGCTCTACATTTTGAAAAAGTAGAAGTGTTGTTATTTTGTGTAATTAATTTAGAGAAGGCATACCTCCATCATACTCTGATGAAAGTGACTTGAACGCACCTATCGTCTTCCCCACACGACTTCCCACCTCGTAAATACGAACTTCCCAGGAGGACTTGAACGCACCATTAGTATGTCATGATTATAATAACATTGAAATGTCGAAATTAAGTAATAATTTTGACTTTGTAGTAGGCCTGTCATAATTTTGACTTTTTATGTAGGCTAATAGGGCTAATTAATAATTTTAAGTCACAATTTCTACTTTTTATGTGATAAATTTGATGTCAAATGTAATTTCTCATTTCGAATTTTATGTCATATTAGCCAAAGATTATAGAATATCACAAGACGTGTCACTCGTATTGTTTTGAATGGGAGAAAGTGTAACGTGCAATATGGCGGAATAAGTCCCGCCATACCATATATAAGCCAATCGCCGACTGATAAAGTCATCGCGTCACTGCAGCGGCCTTTAGAAGCACCGGTTTCTATAGAAACAGTCAGACTCGTGCCTCCGAAATGAGGCACAAGAGATGCGCATTTTGGTCTGCGCATGCGCATTAGCTTGATCCAGCATAAAAATACAGGTTTTTTTGTCATGATTCGAGCGTTTGGAAAAAAAATTATGAGACAGTTGTTGTCAGATTTCATTGGTGATTTCAAATATGAAATTTAATCGAAAGCTTGGCAAACAGCTTTGGAGCTGCATGATGCCCAGGATGCCCGAGAGGCGTTTCAAAGATGGCCGCCGAGTGAAATGACTTAAAGGGACTTTGTATTAGCCTACAATTTACCAAAGCATGGTTTTTTTCGTATGTTTTTTTTTTTTTTTTTAAAGTGAAAACATTGGTGTTTTTCTCTCGCGATTGTAGTTCTGTTGTTTTTCAACTCCGGTTTGAATGTCGGCGGCTCGGCGCATTCGCGTTTTCTCTCGGTTCATCGCCCTTTTTTTCTCGCTAGTCGCCGGGAGTAGTGGAAGTGTAAACTCCGTAGTGGAGTTCGAGCGGAGTGGTTAAAGACGCTTTGAGTGCAAAGGGGAAGTCGCTCCATTCCACTCATATACGGAATTCCAGACCGGGTTTCAATGTCTGCTTTGTTTGGCGACATATGCTAAGTAAGGCGCAATTTACCGACATTTTCGTGACATTTACGTTTATCTGCTAGTTTATATAAATGTATAAAAGAAATATTAGACTTGTAATGTTTCTGTAAATAATTCCATGCAACAGCAAACCTGCATAGCATAGGCCTAAATCATAAAACGCTAAGATAACATTTTTAATGTAAGAAATAAAAATTATTCGTATATTCATGTTTATTATATATTACTTAAGGATAATAATTATGGACATTTATTACATTTTTCTCACGTTATTTAGTAATATGTGTGAGCACATGTTTTTCTTTATCTTCCGCATGTTTCTAATCATCCTCAATAAAATACAAGATCGTGAGATAAAATATCTTCCTCCATCGAGTGTCAGGGGACAGCAGGGCTCGTTTCATCCGGTGCGCAGGAGGGGAGGGCCGCTGGCGTCGGGGCGGCTGGAGCGCGTCTCAGCATCCCTGCACTGCATCATCTGAATGAAGAATCGGGAGGAGGGAGTTTTGGGGTCAGATCCTCCAGATAACCAGGTTCCTGTCTGTCTCTGTCATAGCATATAAAATCATGGGGGACTTGTTGACTGTCAGACTCCAAGAGAGGTGCGCAGGAAGAGAAGACTGCAACCATGACTTTACTCAGACTGTGTGGACTCCTCCTTGTATGCTCGAGACTAATAGGTGAGCTGGGATTTACTTTCCTTTAAGTGTAATTTAATTTCTCTGTTATATATTGGCTTGCTTTTTAGAGACAGTGGGGTCTAAAAGTGTGAGAACCTATTTAAATTTTAAGTAAAGCAAGTATTAATATTAAAATGTATTTATGTTCATATTGTTTTGCTGACAGTATTAGTTGCATTGGAAATTTTATATTGAATCAGAAAACATTTAATATAAATTTAATTTTCAGAAATTTGTATATAAATGTAGCTAGCTATTTATCTCGTTAGTTGTCCTTATCTCCTTTTTAATTTATTTATTACTGTTAACTATTTTTTAACTGATGCCATTTTTTCTTGCCATGGAAATTGCAATACATTTAACACATGATTTTTTCAACAATTACATATCAAATGATAACACTTTACAATAAGGTTAATTTGTTAACATTAGTTAACTACTTTAGGTAACATGGACTAAGAATGAACAATACTTCTACAGCATTTATTAATCTTAATGTTAATTTTAGCATTTACTAATATATATATATATATATATATATATATATATATATATATATATGCAGATAAATGTACTTACAGTATTACTTTCTCTTGTGAAGGAGAGATGTTGCCCTTTGAAAAGAAAACCATTATTGTTGCTCTGTTGTTTGTAGCTGGATGTCTTTGATCACCCATACAGGAAGAAATATGCTTTGTAGGGAAGCCGGTCATTTCCAGTGTCCTTCCTTTTCCTTTCCTCGCTGTCTGTCCTATATTAGAAGCAGAGCTATTTGTGGTAGTGATGCAGTAAAACAAAAAAAAAATATCAGCATTGCCAGCTGACTTATTTATTATGCTATGGAACGTGTTTCCTTTCATTTCAGATGCTAAATTAGACATCATCACTAGTGACCCAGATGTGCAGGTGGGAAGCCAAGTTCTGCTCTTGTGCAAAGGTTGGTGTGTTTAGTTGTAAAAACTGAATAATAGACTCAAAAATGGCCCCAAATTATATCTGGACACACTTACAATTATCTCGATGACTTACAAAATATCAAACTAAGTGCTAATAAATTAGGTTGTTTTGGGAACTTAAACTAATCTAAAACTATTTTCTGAATATAGATCAGTTCTCCTCAAGTGTCTACAATATTTTTTCATTTTGTATTCATTCATTATCTATTGCTTCAAAATAACTGCCACTTGGTTTGATGTTTTGTTATCTAATGCACTGATATTAATACATTTAGCAACAGTTTACTTGAAGGGGAAGTTTTTATGCATGTTTATGACAATTGTCATTAAGTGTCATTCGCTCAATTATGTCATTTTTAATGCAAAGATAACATTGTTTGAGATGTCTTTGTTACGACAACTTGACATAAACCAATACATCATAACCTGTCAGTGTCTTTGTCGTGACAACTTGACATTATTTAGCTTTGGGTTAACATTACATTAAACTGTCTTTTGTCACTGTCATTGTTCCGTCATGAGACTATTATAATAGTGTCATGAATATTTTTCTGACCACTTTTTTTCAGTGGTACAAATTAAACTTGTCATAAAAATGTCATTAAGTGTTAATACTCTGTCAAATAATTTTATAACAGCGTCATGAAATTTTTCATTTCATTTCATGTTTCCTTCAACAGAAGGTCAGATAATAGACAATTTCAAATTTCTTAAAAAAGATGACACTGTTATAAAATAATGGTAACACTTTATTTTAGGGTCTTTTAACTAGTTGCTTATTACTATTAGCATGCATATTACTAGAATATTGGCTATTTATTAGTACTTATTAAGCGCATATTAATGCCTTATTCTGCATGACCTTATTCTACATTCTTAATCTACCCAATACCTAAACTTAACAATTAACTATATTTATAAGCTGTAAATTAGGAGTTTATTGAGGGAAAAGTCATAGTTAATAGTTTATATATGTGTTCCTATACTGAAGTGTTACCAAAATAATGTAATGTAATGTTTTAAGTAGTTTTTTAAGTTTGATAATTAATCTGCTGTGTCATGTTTACGACAGGTTATGTTGTCTTGGTAATGTCAAGTTGTCATGTCAAAGACACTGACAGGTTATGATGTATTGGTTTATGTCAAGTTGTCGTAACAAAGACATCTCAAACAATGTCATCTTTGAATTAAAAATTACATAATTGAGCGAATGATACTTAATGACAGTTGTCATAAACATGCATAAAACTTCTGTGTCATGTCATGATTATGAAGGTGTCATGTCAATCTTATGCACACCCCTTCAAGTAAAGTGTCACTATACATTTTCACGTGTCCAAATATTTTGGGGGCCTCTATATATCATATAACAGTCTGTAGATTTCAGATTTAATGTTGCTAATAACAAAATAACCAAGAAGGTTTTGTTTTCTATTCTTTTCTGTCTTTCCATATGCTCTATTGTGCGGATCAGTTGACTCAGAGGGAGAGATCAGTTGGTTGAAAGATGATGAAGAGGTTGATGAAGATCGCCATGAAGTCAAGAAAACTGATGAGTCTTCGAGTGCACTGACCTTGAAGAACGTTGAGTTAAGTGACGGTGGAACTTATACCTGTCTGTTTGAAAATGAACACGGCACAAAGAGGACAAACTACCAGCTTTATGTCTACCGTAGGTTCTGTTTCTTGTTCCTGAAGACGTTTATTTTTCTGTCAAGCTGTTAATCTTCATAATGATTCTCACGTAAAATTCTGTCCTGCAATCAGAAGCACCAGACTTTGGCCACACACGGACGTACCATGAATTCCTGATGAACCAGACAGTGACCATTCCTGCCTGGTCTCTGGCAAACCCGAGGTGGAGGTCTTCTGGTATCGGAACGATCGCATCGTGAATGATGACGGTAGGGGGGGTGGCGATGCTGCAGGTTCTTCCAATCTTTTATGTGGTATGGGGGTCTCCTCACCTTCCTAGCTCAATGTGATGCCTGCAGTTGCAGAATGGCAGGATGGCGATGGTGGACGAGTCAGCGATGGGGTGGGAGGGGCCTATGCATTTGTTTTCTGACCGATTTGCTACCAAATCGAGAGATGTTTCTCGCTAGTAGTCGGGAAACATCGGTGAACAGTTTTGTTTCGTGTTTTTTCTTCCTGTCTGATGGTGAGAATGAGGCCGTAAGAAAGAGCTCAAAAACATTCAGTCCTGCCCCATTTCAAGTAAACGCCACCATTGACAACCTTAGAGGAACAGTTCACCCCAAAATAGAAAGTCAGTCATTATTTGCTCACCTTCACACAGATAGAGATTCAGTTTCCTTTGTATGTGTTTGGACATCTTCTTGCTCATTTTACAATGCTCTCAAAGTGAAATGTATCTCTAAATGTTGGTATTTTATGGCATCTAGTTTTTCAAGAATATAGGTAGAGGCATTTTTCCCCCTAGTGTTGCTAAAAAATGACAGAATTTTTATTTTGGGGTGAGCTGGCCTTTTAAGAGTGTGCATGTGGGCTTTTAAAGGCTTCGTCTCATGAATATAAAGTAATGAGATTGCATCTTTGACACTGCTCAGGCTCTACCTTCCCTCTTTGCACAGGCCGAGGTAGTCTCAGAATCCTGCCAGATAGATCCCTGCATATTGAGAGAATTCAGCAGGAAGACCGTGGAACCTACACCTGTGAAGGCAAGATCAAGGGACGCCCCATAACCAGGAATCTCCAGATCTCCATTGTTGTTAATGGTGAGGACAAAGAAGAACTAATCGTGTTTGTTCTTAGTGTGGCCAGGGTGAATATGTCCTCTAAAAAATATCCCGTTCTCCAGAGCCACCGACCGTACTGATTCATGAGGAGAAAAGAGTGTTCATGCCGGACCCAATACCAGTGTGTCTATAGTCTGCCTGGTCAAAGGAACACCCACTCCAAATATTTCATGGATACTGTATGTACATCATCAGAAAATGCTATATTTCCTTCATGCTTTTTATAACCGTGAATCTTCCATGGCTCTCTTTCAAAACCTGGGTTGGCTTCCTACATAGGCATTCTGAAACAAGTAGTAAAAAGCATTAGAAAAATGTCTAGTTAAAGTGTTTCAGAAAAAAAAAAAATTCCATTAACAATTTAAGAACATTATTAAAGACCAGACAACATTGAGCGAACGTTATATTAATGTTACTGAAAGAACGTTTGTTTATAACTTTGAGAACCTTGCCAGAATTTCATACACATTGTTAATGCAATGCAAAGTAATGCTTTTTTTAAAAGAATAGAGAAGAATACATAAATAAGATGATACAGTGGACAAAAGCAGGAGAAATGCTGAATACAAATTGACTCATAATTAATTCAATAATGAAAAGTACTGATATAGAATAGTTCAATCTAATTTAAAAAAGAACTGTTTTACCCATAAGCATTACTATGCTTTTTAGACCAGGGGTCTCAAACTCAAATTGGCGGGGGGCCGTTTCTGTGATTGACACCTCATAGGAGGGCCATATTAACATTCAAGCGCAAGAAAGCGCAACATTTCAGAAAATTTACTTTCCTTTGCATTATTTCTCATTTACATCAAATTTGCCTACTAAAATCTTACCTATACTTACCTATACCTATAGCCTACTATAAATATTTTATTTACCATACTAAATGTAAACAGCAGTGTCTCTCTCATTGTTACAGAGTGTAATATAATTATATAATACTATTACTAATATAATACTACTAATATACTACTAATTGCAATAGTCTGGTGCAACTTCTCACATCCAACAAGGTGCATGGAATAAAAAAAAATTGTAATTTAGGAACAAAACCATCAACACTTGTGGCGTGGACGCGGTTGAGAGCGCGGCTCATGGTTGCATAGCAACGACAGACGCCACCGGAGCGAAAGCGCATTGGAAAGAAGGAGAATGCGGCGCGGCCGCTTATGTGACGCGATATTTGAATGCCCCCATAGCAACTAGAGAATATTAATAATAATAATAATAATAATAATAATTTAGCGGGCCGGGTTATGTTTTATTTTTGAGATCAGTTGCGGGCCGGGTAGAGGGGGAGGGCGGGCCGTAAATGGCCCGCGGGCCGGCAGTTTGAGACCAATGTTTTAGACTATCATGTTGTTAGTTTAGCAGCATGTTAATGTTAAACTCTATTGAAATCAAGGCAAGGCAGCTCACTAGGTTTTGGAACAGAGCCTGTTTGTGTTTATTTACATTTTTAGTCTCCGACTGTTTTTGTACATTTAGAGTTTCCTTTTGTTTCTTAGTTCTCCTTCCATTTATATATTTGTGTTGTATTAATGAACAATAGTGGCAAAAAGACTGAGTTTCTGCATCTCGTCCCTCAGCCCTTCCTCCTCTGACGAATCCCGTATCAAATTCAACACCGATAAGAGTGAGCTCACCATCTCTGCAGTGACCAGGAGCGATTATGGAGAGTATGTCTGCACGGCTACCAATAAGATCGGGGAAAACACCGCCACGTTTGTTCTGGATGTCTCAGGTGAGACAAGGTCCTCCCTAGAAGAATCAAAACCTTGAATGAAGTGATGTGTTTGTACTTGGCAGTAAGCTCTGTCAATTAGCCCATATGTGTTGTAAAATGACAAATAATGCTCTTTTTGGATGGCAACACACATTTTTATGATCCAGTCAATCAATTCCTGATGGATAAAATCAAGACCAGCTTTATCCTTTCTGTCTGAATATCCTGTTCACTTTATATGTCAAATGGGTTGTAAATGGTGCTTCATGCTGCAAATTTGTGTGCTGTTTGTTTTTTCTCTACTTTATTTCCTTTTCTTGGAAATTTTGTTTAGCCAAAGATTTATTCCAAGGAAGCTTTTTTTTTTTCTTGAAGTCAGGTGTTTACTACAGTTACAAACACAGATATGGGGAATTTGATCCCATGCAAGCATCACATTGACACTCTCCAATGGGCCAGACCCAAACAAAACATTTTTAGGATAATGGAAATATTAAAATAGATTTTTATGCACAAATGCATATCTGCAATAGTTGGCTCAATATGTATTTCGATACTTTATGGTTTAGCTTTTGAATTTAATTTCATTTTTGCTTGTCCTATTGATCATTTTCAGAGCGTCCAATTATAGACTTGGTTCCAAGCAAGCTGACCATTATTCCAGGAGAATCTGGATCTGTGCTCTGCAATGCCACAGGACATCCAACTCCAACCATAAAGTGGGTCAGGAAGGCTACCCAAGAACAAATGGTGAGAAACATCTAAATAGCTCCATTTTTTATTGTTGTTTTCAATTAAAAACAAAAACAGAAATTATTACTTACCTTTGGAAATATGTTTAAGATTATCAAATCTTGCCTTAAACCAGTGGGAATACATGGGAAATGGATTATAATTGGATTATAATTTTCTCTGATGGTGGTGACAGTGAGGAGGGATTCTGTATCTCCAGGAAGTTTGACCCACGTACTCTTCTCTTCGGTCTTAATTACTTCTTCCTGTCTCTTATTGTCTTTCCTGTTTGCACGAACGTGTGTGGGCAGACGAGTGTGGAGGGATCTGAGCTGATTTTTGAAAATGTAATGCCCTCTGATGGTGGCTTGTACTCCTGCATGGCCAGCAACCCGGTGGGCACAACCATTGAGGACTTCCAGCTGATAAGTAAGGCTCTTGTAGTGGCTTCAGGAATTTGAGCTCCAAAATAAGTCTGTCTTCATCATATAATGTATATTAATTAAATAATTTATCTTATGCATCCTTGAGGATTACAACAGTTCTTTCATGCATAACATTTGATAATGATGTAGTTAACAAAATTTTGGTTTGTTAATATTTATTTCTGCATAAACTTTTCCATATTGCATCTCTAACAACTGCTCTTCCTCTCTCACAAGCCCGGCCTGGGGCACCCGCTCAGTTCAGTGTGGCCGCGGGGTCCTCATCTTCTGTCCTCATCCAGACTGTCTCAGTGCAGGACGGAGGGTCCTCTATTACCCAGTACATCCTTCAGTGGAAGAAACCGTCCGATGAAAACTGGGGTCAAAGTGTCGTCAAGCCCACAAGTAAATAAGTAACTATGAGTGTGGTTTAGGTTTCGATGGTCCACTTTAGACATTCTACTAACTATAAGTAACTTTGCAACTACATATCAGCTAACTCTCATTAGAATATCAGTTTAGGTTTAGGTGTTAGGGTTTGAGTTAGTAGAATAAGTTGACATGTAGTTGGAAAGTTACTTATAGTCAGTAGATTGTCTGGTGGGAGACCAATAAATTAAAGTGTTAAGCAGACAGTCTACTAATACTCTAATGAACGTTATCTGACATGTAGCTGTAAAGTTACTTATAGTTAGTAGAATGTCTAAAGTGGACCATCAAAATAAAGCATTACCGTGGTTTATATTTTGATGCTTTTGTAAATTCAAATGTGTGATGTAAATACTTACATTTGTAGATCCCTTGGTGATCACGGGCCTTGAGCCGTACACAGAGTACTCAGTTCGTTTTGCGGCCAAAAACTCACATTACCAGGGGAACTTCTCCACTGAACACAAGATCTTCACACAGTCCGAACGTGAGTATCAGCAGGATTCTCTCCTGTCTATTCACTTTATCTGCTGCTTATTCCACCAGTTTTGATGTTGATAAACTATTATGAATATTGTTATGTAAGCCATTGGCAGCCCACACAGAATCTGCAGCTACGTAGTAAATATATCCTGTGGTGTGATATACTAAAACATATTAAACAGCATATATATATATATATATATATATATATATATATATATATACTCTCAGCTCCATTTAAACATTTACCATGTTTAAATCCAATGCAGATTTTCAAAAAAATCAGTGGAGAAAATGTTAAAAAAAAAAAAAAAAAAGCTGTAGATTCAGTCTGGGTGTGGCCAATGGTCTACAGTCCCAACATCAATTTTTAATAATAATAAGACATTTTATTGCAGTTGATTTCATTTCATGCTGTCATTCTTGTTCTTATTTGCTCATCACATGTGTTCATGATTTGCTTTCGCTGCCCATTCTTTCTCTAATTGCCACCTGAATGATCATTCCTGCTTGATGATGACCATTCTCCATGCATTACAACCTGCTCCTGGTCCCGGGGCCCATCCATTGCCTTATTCTGACCTTCCGTTGTAGATGGTAAATCAAAATTTTGAATGCATACATCTCCAGTTGATAGGCTAAAACACAAACCTAATTGTTTACTGTGATATAGAAGTGTGAAAATGAGTTTACCTACATGTTTTCAATGCTGAAGAAAGCAGAAAAAATTAGAAAATTACTACTTCAGATTTCCTTCAGCATGAAATCAATGTTGGTTTGCTGATCTCACACATCTATACTGTAGTGAATGATTTTGGAGCTTATCCACTGGATTGTCAGTTACTTAAGTGTGACACTGACATTCACACTGATTTTAATGTGCTTTTTATTTGCCCATTGACTAGTTTGTGAAGATTGCACACATTTCCTTTAAACTTAAGTAAAAAAAAAAACAGTGTGAGAGTTGTAACGCTTGATTCATTTCTGTGAATCAGTTCACACTGTCCATTTCAGTTAAATGGTTCAAAACTCTGATTCAGTGATTCATTCTTCACGCTAGTCTTCCTTGTGTTTATAAGTGAATTAGTATGGAAAACATGCATTTACTATTTTTAACTAGATTTTTACTGTATTTTAGTTGCCTAGGAGCAATAAATATCAGAATATACACTACGGTTCAAAAGTTTGGGGTCATTAGGATTTTTTTTTTATTGAAAGAAAAATTAATACTTTTATTCAGCTGCATTAGGATGCATTAAATTGGTCAGAAGTGACAGTAAAACAAATAAATGCTGTTCTTCTGAAAATTCTATTCACCTAAGAATACAGAAAAAATTGTTTCACGGTTTCCACTATTAAAACTATTTGGCAGCAAAAATGCTTTTCAACATTAATAATTAGAAGAAATGTTTCTTAAGCAGAAAATCAGCATATTAGAATGATGTGACACTGAAGACTGGAGTAATGATGCTGAAAATTCAGCTTTGCATTACAGGAATAAATTACATTTTAAAATATATTCAAATAGAAAACAGTTATTTTAAATTGTAATAATATTTCACAATATTACTGTTTTTACTGTATTTTTTGATCAAATGATTGCAGCTTTGGTGAGCAGAAGAGACTTACAAAAACATTTTTAAAAAAATCTTACCAACCTAAAATTTAGAATGGTAGTGTATATCAAAAGTCATCAAAATAAGGTTGAAAATACCACGATCGTAATCCACTCGCCCTAAGATCACCTGTTACACTGTTTCTTTGTTCCTCCTATCTCATGTTTCTTCTTTCCCTCATTTAGGGGAACCCGACAGCCCCATTCTTTATCTGAGCGAGAAAAAGTTGGAGAAGAACTCAGTCTCCATCCCCATTAAACAGCTGAAAGACGGAGGCTCTCCCATCCAACACTATGTTGTGCGCTACAAAGGGGTCAGTCCGAAGTCCAGCCGAATCACTTTTTCATATCTTTCTGGGGTTTTTTTTATTATGACTTATACTAGTGTAAAATGTCCCATTTCGAATAGAACCAGGAGGATGACGAATGGACTGAAAATGAATTTCCTGGAAACTCCAGTAGAATCCAGCTGAATGGTCTCCAGTACAATGCTGAATATCAAATGGAAGTTTATGCAGTAAACCACAACGGCTCCTCCAGCCCTGCCAAAATTAACTTCACCGTCCCACAACCTGGTAGGTCTGATTAGAGCAAATCAAATATTATTACGTATTGGCACTTTTCCACTGCGTGGTACTACTCGGCTCAGCTCGGTACGGCACGGCTCGGCTCGCTTTACTTTCGGTTTGCTTTTCCACTGCAGTTTAGTACTTCAAAGTGGGTGAGATTATAGACTGAGTATAGTTGTGTCGCCTCTACTGCCTTGGATCCTCTCCTAGTCTACCAATGAGTTTGCACCTCGTCTACTGACCACAATACAGCCCTTTCTTTTTTCAAGTTGCGTGCGACAGTCGTTTAAAGCAAGTCATTTCACAAACAAATGATATTGCAGTGGCTGTTACTGACTATGTAAATCTAGCAGGTTTGGTGTCTCACGTTTCAAATCAAATGACGCTGGTAGTGACGATTCTCTCTGACCTCTGCAGTGTTTACACGTCACATTTAGTATTGGTACGGTACGCTTGGAACCCCACCAAGGTGGGACTATTTAAGCGAGCCGTACCCTTCCGTTCCAAGCCTCCTTTGCCACCGCAGTGCCAAAAAGTGAGCCAAAGTGAGCCGTACCGAACCGTACCATGCAGTGGAAAAGCGCCATATTATATGCTAAAAGGGATAGTTCACCCAAAACTGAAAATTCTGTCATCATTTACTCACCCTCAAGTTGTTCCAAACCTATATGAATTTCTTTGTTCTGTTGAGCACAAAAGAAGATATTTTAAAGAATGTCGGTAACCAAACAGTTGATGGGGCCCATTGACTTCCATAGTATTTTCAATGGGGTCCAGCAACTGTTTGGAACGTTCTTCAAAATATCTTCATTTATGTTCAGCAGAAGAAAGAACATCATGCAGATCCTGAATAACTTGAGAGTGAATAAATGATTGAATTTTCATTTTTGGGTGAGCTGTCTCTTTAAACAATCAGTTCACCCTTTTCATTCTTTAGTGAAATGAATTGTTTCCTCTTTCTCTTGCAGTCAGTCAGCCGATGCTGGGGAAAGGTGGTGTGGTGGGCATTGTAATGTTCATCTTCTTGGTGCTGATGGTAGCAGTAGATGCTTTCTGCTGCTACACCAACCACTGCGGCCTGCTTAATTTCCTCGCTCGTAAACTATTTGGACACAAACTGCCAGAGTCTAAAGGGATGGATGAAGAGGCGAATAATTCAAATGGGTAAGATAACTTCATCCTTCCATGTTTATGTTGCAGAGATAGACAATAGGATTGTTCTTTTTTACCCTAGTTTTCGTACAAAGATCCATTGTTTGCACATAATGTTAGATCATAGTGATTGCATATAGGAATGGTTCACCCCATCTCTCCATTTCAAAAGACAATTTCATACAAGAAAAGTAGATGCAAAAAGACAAATAGCACCATACAGTAAAAAAAAAAAAAAGTTAATCTTCAAGACTTGTATATTATATCCTAAGTCTTCTGAATTCATATGATAGCTTTGTGTGAGGAAAAGTCCTCACATCATTTTCATTTTTGGGTGAACTATTCCTGTACGTACAGTACGTATGTGCTAAGATGTGCAAAGATTGGCAGAAAAGTATAAATTATTGATAAAAAATAATTACATTTTATTGTATTACTCACTGTTATGAACTAGAATTGTATGTAATAATGACAAAAAAATATTGTTATAACCATAAATATAAAAATGATTATAACCAAAATGATGATAACATTCAGCAATATGGTTGACCTAATTAAGGTTATATAAAGGGTTATATAAAGTTTAATGTAATAGTTAAGACAAACTAACAATGAAGAATTGAAATGAAGATTTTTACAGCCTTTTCAAATCTTGGTTAATGTTAAATTCTATACAGCCTCATTCTCTTTTTAACATTATATTTGTAAAAAAAAAAAAAAAAAAAAAAAAATGTTTTATGCATTTCTAACAATATAATTACACATTTTGAACTAACAACCAAGGTTAATGAATGTTAAAAAACATATTATTTTAAAATATTTATATATATGTACGTGTGTGTGTGTGTGTATATATATATATATATATATATACACACACACATATATATATATATACATATAATATATATATATATATATATATATATATATATATATATATATATAGTTTCAAGGTTTGCATTTAGACAGATTTACTGTTTCCTGTGTGTGATTTCACCGCTCTAAGCTTCAGTCCTCATGTGTCCTTTGATACAGAGACATGAAGCTGAGTGGGCTAACGTTTCCCCGAGGCAGCATCCCAAAACTTCAGGCACCTAGTGGGGCAGTGAATGGTGTTCATTCAGAAGTCACATGTGACAAAGCGCCTCTTACCAAATTCGAGTAGGTGCCAAACTCAAAGAGGTGAATGCAGCTGGGCATAAAAGCTGTCATTCACAAAAAATGGCATGTGGGTTTTGTCTTATGCAACCAGACTTAAAGGAATAGTTCACCCAAAAATAACCATTTTGTCATCATTTACTCATCTTCAACTGTGTGTGACTTACTTTAGGAGATGTTAGTCAAAATGTCTGAGCTTATGTCTTCCATACCAGTAAAGTACATGCTGATTTAGGGTACATTTACAAGACAAGAAAACAACTAAAACCGCTGTATTATCTCTGCCATGCCAGTAGTTGGCGATATCACTTTGTAAAGAAACACTACATATATAGACTGAATACGTAATAGAGTACCTCAGGGATGACACATTTTGTAGGCAAAACCCGGAAGCGAGTTAGCATTTTAGGGCTTCCGGTTCCAACGCCGTAAAGTCTATGGGTTTTTTGAATGGGTTTTTGCTAAATCGCCTGAAATAAGGTCTGTGGTTAACAAAGCCTCTAAATATTTTCACGTTTTGATCTATGACATAAAAACACACCAGTTATAACCCGCTTGTGATTTTTTAAACCTTTACTGTGTCTTAAAAACGGCGGTTGCTAACAAGTTGCTAAAAGGGACTCCTTCCTTTGGCGGGGACTTTAGACGTCATCATGACAAATAGGACATTTGGACAGCATTTCTCATGAAAAACCGGATAAGTATTCATACGCAGCGCAGATCATAATCAGCGAGCATGTTTATAAATAACGTTGTTTTTTTTTTAAATAGAGTTTGAGGAAGCTTGGTGGTGACGACGTTGATCCGCGACCATGGTAGTCCGTTTATAGCCTACTGTTAGCTTTTTATATCTGACGACTTTATTTAGGCTTCAAAATGTAGAAATGTTGTTTTAACTTGTAAAGATTATCTTGATAGACAAAACGTGTAAGTGTCATAACCCTTTGTTGAACACAGAGCTTATTTTCTGCGATTTTCCAAAAGCCTATGGGAAAAATGCATAGGCTTTCAATCGAGGGAACCCGTGCGCCGCTAACTTCGGGGTTGGCCTACAAAAACACGTCATCTCTGAGGTACTCTATATGGAAGCGCATGACGTCACAGTTTTTGTAGTTTACACAGAGACGATAATGGTAACATTTTCAAAAACTTTCACTTTGAAGCCCGTTTTCAAATGTTTGCATTTTCTGGCCCCCAAAACACACTTGTCGTGTAAATGAACGGCCAAAATGCATAAAATTGTTTCGTTTTTAGTTGAAAACTGTCACGGAATGTACAGAAACAAGAAGGTTAGATCCAAACGCAGCTTTAATCGGGTAATCCAGAAACGTAATCAGACAGGCGAGGGTCAAAATCCACAGATCAGTCCATACAAAACAAAGAAAAACAAACAATGATTCCAGTGACCATAAACAAAACTTCCATAACAAAAGCAGAAACAAACTAGGTATAAATAGACAGAACACTAATAACATAATACAAGACAGCTGGGTGCAATGAAGTGATAATGAGTCCGGGAAGTGGGTTATGGGAATTGAAGTCCGAGTGGTGAGGTAATGGTCCGGGGTGGAGTGCCCTCTGGAGGCTAAGTAGGGCACTCCAACTGGTGATCATGACAGAAAATGATCCAAAAAACATGAAAAATCATTAGTAAACATCAATGAGTAAATAATCACAGAATTTTAATTTTTTGGAGAACTATTCCTTTAAGTCGTAATGTAACTTACTCTTACTGCCATTTTTTAAAACCCTTGTCTCACAATTTTTATTCTTTTCTTTACTATCAATTCCCCCTGAAAACAAGTATAACAAATCAGCTGCCTCATACACCCAGAAAGCAGCTTTTGGTATTCTTCTGTATCATTTGCACTGTAGAAATAATGATATATTCCCTTTTTTTGTAGGAAGAAACCAGAATCTACTGATCCAACAGGAGAGGCGTAGAGGAAGAGATTACACAGGACACAATTTGAATTCACTGAGTGAAGAAATTTCACACAAATCTCGGGACATCCGATTGTGAGCTTAATGGTGAAGTGCATCTTTTTTGTTGTTGTTAAAATACTATATGAAATCCATTTGTAGCCCATGAAGGTTTAAACACTATAGCTCTGTGGTGCTATGAAAACATTGCTGTGTTTGTTTGAGCATCTTGACGGGCCCAACAAAGCAAGACTGGCTCAACCAATAGCATGAGATTTGGGGCGGGACTATCTGTTTGTCCGACCAATGACAGATGGGGGAATGTTTGAGAAACTTGACACACTTGACCCTTTTAAGTGATGCAGTCTGGAACAAATATACAAACATCATGAAGACGACTGTTATTCGCAGGAACACGCTCGAGTGATTTCGATTAGGCTTGTTATTAAATTGTGATTGCACTACATGTAAATGTAGGATGTTGAAGAGCATTATGAGTGTGAACTAGCACTGTAGATACTGTACATGACAAATGCTGCTTGAGCTGAATGTACGTTCAGTAGTGAGCAGATAAATGCAAAATGCAGCTCAGTAGGATATGATGTTAACATTTTAAAGTATAAAATTAATGTCAGAATGGGAGCATAATATTTCACCAGCGCATTACTAGTGTTAATTTATTGCGCATTTAACATATGCTTGTAGCTTGTATAAAATCTTGATTAAAGGCGTTTGACATGAGAATGAGTAAATGATGACCGGATTCATTTTTATGTGAACGATAAAAGCTTTTTTAAAGATAAAAAAAGAGTCATTTTTAATATAGATATAACTTTGAATTTTATTTGTTTTAACAGTGTTATCTTTTCAAAATCATATATTGTTAGATCAAATACACTATGTATGTATTTTCTTTTCTGGTTAAGTGACATTAAATGTGGATGTAAATACAGATGCATGCAAAAAGATGTACATATAGATTTATTAATAATTTTTTACATTCACTGTACATTGTATATATTATTTCTTTAATGCTTTTATACTCATTCTAATGTTTGAACCTATGGTAATTTTGTACTCAATGTAAATTTATTTACTATAGGCATTTGATTCTTTTGAATAAAAAGAGAACACATGCTTGCTGAAGCTCATTATTCACAGTGCAGAGAATCATTCGCTATTTGTAAATGAGAAGGCTGTAGACCACGGCGTCGGCCTCTTGACTGTTGGAATGTGGTCTATAAAACAATCAATAAAAAACATTGGTCACACTTTAGTTTAGGGTCCAATTTTCACTATTAACTAGTTGCTTATTAGCATGCATATTACTATTGGCTGTTAATGTAAGCAATAAGGTACTCGAGGCTGTGCTGTATCGTGAATAAGTCGCGCAAAGTGACTTATTCACAATACAGCACTAGCCTCGAGTACCTTATTGCTTTTATAAAATGGTTACTTACCACAATACACAATCATCATCAGGCTGGTGATGAGACATTTTATTCATTACCTGTCTGAGGTTGATGAAGGAAGGTTTAGATCTGCATATATCAGGTTGGTATGGCTTTCTTCAGACTCTGGTGATTTTCTCAGGTTCTCATAGATCTCCTCTGTGACAGTGACTGCAGGTGTCTGATCAAATATAAAACAGTAGATAATTAATTTCGATAGTCCACTTTAGAAGTTCTACTAACTATAAGTAACTTTGCAACTCTCATTAATTTGCAGCTACATGTCAACTAGCTCTGTTTAGAGTATTAGTAGACTGTTAAGTTAGGATTAGGCTTCAGGTAAGCAGAATAAGTTGACATGTATTGCAAAGTTATAGTTAGTCGAAATGTCTAAAGTGGACCATCGGATTAAAGCGTAACCAGATTTACAAGTACAGAAGCTTCATGCTTGTTTACAATCAGATGAATTGTTCATGTGATTTAATACCTGTTTTGTGGGCTGCTTCTTTGGTGTAAACTGTTTCCTCCTGTAAAGATGTGAACAGATTTGCAATATAGCTTTACATGATGTGTTTGTAAACATAACTCAAAATAGCTATATGTTTCTGGGACTTCTTTGCCTTAAGATCCAATTAAAAGTAATTATACTATTAGTTGTTGATAATTCCAAATGATCAGAATACTAGTCACAAGATTAAGAAACAATGATTGATGTAAATCAATTATTATTAGCTACTCGTGCAAAACGTTGCATAAGATGATTGCATGCTTGTCTGCCACACTGAATAATGTAATCAGAGCAATGCAAGACTGAACTCAGTAAATGATGATGGGAAGTGATGATCAAGGGCTTGTGTAACATGTAGTGTCGTTACCACAAAGTACAAACTCATGCAATCACATTTAACACATATGAACTGCACGTTCTCTCAGCATTTCAACATGCTGTTCATCCACTCACCTTATATTGAGACCAAACAGGACTAACAGTACAGCTATTACAAAGAAAAGCAAAGCTGTTGCAGACAGCAAGAAATGTCGATTAGACCCTATAGAAACAAACAAACAAAAAGAGGGTAAATTTGCGTAAATGGTCACTAAAGTCACAGATTTTATGTTTTCTCAAAATGGGGAAAAAGGATTTTGGACACCCCTCACATGATATTTTTTTATAAATATTTACTGCAAAATATTAAGTAAGCATTAAGCTATAGTGTTCCATTCCAAATACAACCTAAGAAATATTCCCTATTACCTTCGACTTTCAGTGCTACGATCGTAGAGTTTTGAGAACCCATGTCATTTTTGGCCATGCAGAAGTACTGTCCATCATCCTTCTGACTGGCAGCTTTGATGGAGAATTCACAATCAAATCCTATAGAAGAGATGTTCGCATCTCTGATCCTAAACCAAGTGTAGTTTGTCACTGCAGGATTGGCATTGCTCTTACAGATCAGAGTCAGTGAGTTTCCTTGTTCTATCTTTCCAGATGTCAAAATGGTTATTTCAACATTCTTTGGACGATCTGTGGGGAGAAGCAACAGGATTGGTATTTGTAAGAGAACCTTGAAATATTTGTATGTAATGGTGCAGTTGAAATGAGATGTTGCCTTATATGTTACTGTGGGTTAGTGAAATCTCTTGAAACTGTCAAGCTTCCTCATTTTTTATAAATCCATGTTTAATATGGAAACAGAGGTCAGTAGCAGTTGCTGTGTTCCCAAACCTAGCAAGCTGCCTAAAAGGCTGCAATGGAACCTCCTAAGTGACTGAAGATATTAGGTGTGTTTGACTTGAAGCGGCGCTGCGCAGACCGATCGGTGTATAACATCAAAGTATCGCGAGAGAGATTCTAAAGCATACAGAGCCGTTTGCTATCTAATCGCTCTTGTGGTACTTTGATGTCAAATACCCAGACACCCCACTTCTCTTGGAAGGTCCAGGAGTTTCCCACATATTGATACTGGCTCCCTGTCACCCATAAATTATATACAATATCCTGGAAATCAAGCGGACGAGAGAGAGAAAGCCTGTTTCAGCCTGGTATTAAGATGCGCTTTCGGTGAACTGATCACAAGTGGTCAGCCAAGACGCATTATTACTGTTACACCTGGTATTATCATAAGTTTCAAATGCGTTTTCAGTGACCACTTTTGGTTGGATTTTGCGGAGATCCTCGCCTCTTTTTCGTCACTCAACTACATCACATACCATTCAGTCTGCGCAGCGCAGGGTTGCCAAGTTTTCACAACAAAACCCATCCAATTACTACTCAAAACTCTTGTTTCGGTCTTGTTTTGTGGACGGAGCCACAAAATAATAAAATATATCCCCCAATTGACTTTTTTGACAATTTGACAATTTTGATTTTTTTTTTTTTTTCAGAATTGTGATATAAACTCATAATTGAGAGAAAAAAGTCAGAATTGTTAGATTACAAATTTTATAGATTTAAATGTTATCTATGTAAAAAGTTAGAGCTTTTATTATTTCATGCTGTAACTGTAGGGCTAAAACATTATGTCCCCGAACTGTGTGTAAATATTATGGAGATCGATTGTTTACATCAAATTCATACTTTAATAGTAGGCTAATTGTCACGTTTCACCAGTCTGTCCATTTAACTTCAAAGGGCGTCGTCATCTCGTCGACGACGGTATTTAGTAATTCTTTCTTTCTTTCTTCTTTCTTTCTTTCTTTCTTTCTTTTTTTATCTTACTGACCTCAAACTTGTATGTTCGGCACAGTATGCATCATGAGTGTGTCTATGATGCCTTAAAATACTGCCTACTTATAGGCAGCACTACGTTTTTAAACAAACCCAGAATGTGCTTTAAATAACAATCTAGCCTTAGGTTAAATTTAAACTTACATCTCACATCAAGCAATATTTCATCTGCTGAACTTGGGCTGTTCTTCAGACCACAGGAGTAGTTGCCAAAATCATTGTGAGAGACAGAAGAGATTCGGAGCTCTTTCTCAGTGGCTTGTGGAAGCAGAAGTTGGTTTTTAAACCAGGCAAACGGCCCTTGTTCCGGGGTACAGTTTTCTGTGCTGCATCTCAATGTCACATGGTCTCCTTCATGGATGCGTCCATTCATCTTTTGCGTTGTCACTGTTACTCTAAAAGGTAGAACTGTTAAAAGTGGTAGATTAATGAAATGCAATCAGAAACTGGTTTAAAAAGACACATAAAAAAATGAATGGTCACCAGTGCTAAACCAGCATCAGATTCCATCCTGGTCTATGATGGTGGACCAGCAGAACTGAAATTGTTCATGAAACTGGTTTGACCAACATAGTCCTTCTGATTGAAGCTGGTTGACCAAGGAAATATGGATGGTTAAAGGATTAGTTTACCCAACAATGAAATTTCTGTCATCATTTACACACCTTCATGTCCTTCCAAACCCGTATAACTTTTATTCCTCTTCATGACACAACTGAAGATATTTTTTGATGAAATCTGAGAGCTTTTTGCCCCTCCATTGACAGCTAAACAACTACTACTTTCAAGGCCCGGAAAGCTAAAGACATCATAAAGAAAGAAATCCATGGTTTATCAAAGAAATCCATGGTTTATCCTCAATTTTATGAAACACTGCTCTTGTGCAGTATATATATATATATATATATATATATATATATATATATATAATTTTTTTTTTCCCCAAACAAATCATTCGCGTCACTTAAAAACTGAGGTTAAACCAATGGAGTCACATTAATGTCTTTACAACCTTTCTGGGCCTTGAAAGTGGTTGTTGTGTTTGTTGTGTAGCTGTCAATGGAGGGGCAGAAAACTCTCAGATTTCCTTTACAAATCTTAATTTGTGTTCCGAATATGAACAAATCTCTTACGGGTTTGACATGAGGGTGAGTAATTAATGACAGAATTTTCATTTTTAGTGAACTAAGGCTAATGGTACACCAACACACCAGCATCCAAAACACAACATATGTTGGTGAGTTTACAACAGTCTGAGTTTTTCATGTGTCATAAAAATTTGGTCTTTCATTTACCTGCTATGTTGAGGTATATGCCACCTGATCCAGTATTTTTTCCAAAATTTGTTTCAAGACGAAAGAAATATTTTCCAATGTCACTTTTTGAGACATTGTGTAATTGCAAGGAGCAGTTTTTTTCTTGGTTTGCATACACTGTTCTGTTTTTGTACAGTTGGTCAATCTCTGCCGCCTCTGAGTGATGGACAGATATTCCCTGCTGTGATCCGTCTTGTTTCTGATGTTTTCTTGGTCTGAACCATTTTGTAGTTTTAATTGTGTAAAAAGATGGATAATCAAATGAGCAGGTGAAATCCACAGATGATCTTTCAAAAACACATATGGAATGAGGTTTGTATGAAACTGACCATGAAGCCAGAGCAGCTGAAACACACAAAAATGTTTGTTAAGGCTCCAGTAAATCATCATTGCTCTGATTCTAATCATTGCTCCAGATGATTCTAATAACAGACTATCAATGATCGGATCTAAACAAAAAGTGCAGCAGCAAACAATGGTTCTAAACCAAGGGGCCTCAGCAGTCAGCACACTTCCAAGGGATCCACAAATATGGCGTAAAATGATTTAAAGTAAGACAAATGTTTATAATCTTTATATGCTAAAATAGCTAAAAAATAAAAAAAGAAGACATTTTTCTTATTTTAATTTGTTCTTTCAACAAATGTAATTTTTTTTTAAGACCCAGTGTTCCATGGGCTTGGGATGGTAAACCTGTATGCTATGAGGGTGTTTTAAAGGAATAATAATTAAAAAGAATTTAAAGTCATGGAAATTTGGAGAATGATTTTTTTTTATTTTTTGTTTTGTTATGTCAAGCTCTAAAATATTTTATTGGGCAGAAGCACTTAATCATGAATGACTGGAAATGTCATGTAAATTCTTTAATCATAAAAAGTGTGAACCCTGAAATTAATTATATTAATTATTTTAATTTTAATTAATTTTATTTATTTATCATTATTTTAATATATATATATATATATATATATATTTCATATACCCCCCCCCCCCCCCCCCCCACACACACACACCTCCTAGTTTATGTAAATAAAAAACTTTTATAAAGGCAGCGTTGTCATTACAGCAGAAATAGAAATACAGCAAATTTTGTCTTCAAGTCAATAAATTTCAGAATAGACACTATTTACTGAATAATATTATCAACAAATAAAAAAAATACTCAAATAAAACAGAAACTCACCTGATAGAGACAGCTGCAGTAATATGCTGATGAAAAACATGTTTTGTCCCTTTAGAGGTTTTGGCTAAGAAATCACTTGTTTAGATGCTTCAGTAAGCTTCAGTGTTTCCCCATGACAGGCCTAATATAAGCTTGCATGTTGCATCAATAAACGGATATCCTTGTTCCATTTTGAAAACTTCCTTAAATCAGTGCTTGTAATTTAGTTATGTTATTCTATGCTTAAATTATAAGAACATATGGTTAGATTTGAAGCATGATGACCCTTATTCCTTGTCTGGTATCGTTTAAAGCCCTTTGAAGCTGCACTGAAACTGTAATTTTGACCTTCAACCGTCTGGAGGCCATTGAAGTCCACTATAAGGAGAAAAATCCTGGAATGTTTTAATCAAAAACCTTAATTTCTTTTCGACTGAAGAAAGAAAGACATGAACATCTTGGATGACATGGGGTGATTAATTAGCCTATCAGGAAATGTTTATTTGAAAGTGGACTAATCCTTTAACTCATCTGTAGCCTACGGCTTTTGTGGTGTTTAGGCTCAAAGGTATGTTGTGGCGCTAGTCTGTAGCGCCCCCTGTTGTCAATGCATAAGCCTCACTAAATTCTCAAGATGCTCATCATGTAAACACGAACAGTGAAATTAACCAAATGAATTAAGCTTATTTCACTCAAATATTATTAAAAGTTCATTGTACTTAATAGAGAAAAGTGAACTGAACCCAAAAAAATTGGCCTAGAGTAAGATAAGCGGATGAGCGCAGTTCTAGTTTCTAACAAGCTTTGCCTCAGAGTGCATACGAAAAATAAATGTCTTTTTCCACAAGATTAATATACGCAGAAAAAGTTTTAGTGTTTAATCTTCTGTTGTGTTGGGATTTACAGTGGACAAATGTATGGGGAATAGTAGTGATTGAGGGACGATTTCGGACACAGCCATGATCTCATTTTCCTGCGCGCTGCGCCGAGGAAGGACCGAATGACTCTTGTGACGCAATTCCTCTGCGCCCAGACAAGCGGTGTCGTTGAGGAAAAACAAATGATCCAGATCCGTTCATCTGTTTTATTATTTTATTCCTGCATTTCTTCATAAGGACAGATTTCACGGCGAGTATGTATTTAGTTGAGAATAGTTGACTTCAGCAGAGCTTTAGATAAAGTTTATATCAGTTTAGAGCCTTAAAACCGAATCATGTGGCATCTGAACATTATTGCTCAAATAATTTAATCGATTTAAACAGTATTTCTGCTTTATTCCTGTAAACTGGACTGTTAAGGTCAATTTACCACAGATGGTGTCTAATTGTTTTGTTTACGCTTCTTGAACTCCGTTCTTATTTGTTTTCTTTTCAAGAGACACACTGGTCGTGTCTCAACTTAGTGTACTGCCTAGTTAGACAGACTTTTAAGGGCGTGCAGCATGTTTGAAGTGCATGGGTTTGCATCTTTGTAAGCATCATAGCAGTTTGCAGCATTTTTGGGCATCAAAGGTGCATTGGAAAAAAGTTTGTGATCCCCAAAAATGTTAGACAGACAGCTTGCTGTGTTTTGAGACACAGATATTGATTTATTGATTCATTTACTGAGGTTTTACTGTGTTTTTTTTTTTTTTTTCTTGCTTTTTGCAGAAGACGCTCAATATGGCGTTAAAATCTGGAGAAGAGCGCCTGAAGGAGATGGAGGCAGAGATGGCGCTGTGAGTTCTTCACTTTTCACTCATGTTCAGTTCCAGCTGTTTATTTGTGTGTTTGGAGTGTGTGAAATAAGGCATTTCTGACTTTTATGTATGCTGATGTTGCTTCTCCTGTAGGTTCGAGCAGGAGGTGTTGGGAGGACCTGTGGCACCTACAGTGGTTGAAGCTGTTCCAGTCGCTCTGGCAATGCCAGCCGTACCCATTGTCAGGCCTATCATTGGTACAAACACCTACCGAGAGGTATTAATTACTTATTCAAAAAACCTAATATTTTACATTGTATGTTTTTGTATGCAGGGGTCCAAAAGACTAATAGTGAAAATGCTTTTGCATAATTTTTGTGATTGACTAATTTATTTTTTAATTTCAAACTGTTTTATTACATATTATTATAAGTGAAAAGTTTAAATAAAAAAATAAAACATTAAAATATATATTTAAAATAAAAATCCTAAAATTTTTCATTTCTTTATTTTCATATTTTCAATGTGGTTTTATATATATATATTATATATATATATATATATATACACTACCATTCAAAAGTTTGGGATCGGTAAGATTTGTAATGTTTTTAAAAGAAGTTTCGTCTGCTCACCAAGGCTGCATTTATTTAATTAAAAATACAGTAAAAACGGTAATATTGTGAAATATTATTACAATTTACATGAAGTGTTTTCTATTTGAATATATTTTACGAAGTAATTTATTCCTGTGATCAAAGCTGAATTTTCAGCATCATTACTCCAGTCTTCAGTGTCACATGATCCTTCAGAAATCATTCTAATATGCTGATTTGCTGCTCAAGAAACATTTCTGATTATTATTAATGTTGAAAACAGTTGTGTACTTTGTTTTTCAGGATTCCTTGATGAATAGAAAGTTCAAAAGAACAGCATTTAACTGAAATACAAAGCTTTTGTAACATTATACACTACCGTTCAAAAGTTTGGGGTCAGTAAGAATTTAAATTTTTATTTTTTTGGAAATAAATTAAATAAATTAATACTTTTATTCAGCAAGGATGCATTAAATCAATCAAAAGTGATGGTAAAAACATTTATAATGTTACAAAAGATTATATTTCAATAAACGCTGTTCTTTTGAACTTTCTATTCATCAAAGAATCCTGAAAAAAATATTGTACACAAATAATTTGTGCATTTGTACACAATAAATGTTTTGAGCAGCAAATCAGCATATTAGAGTGATTTTCGGAAGGATCATGTGACACTGAAAACTGGAGTAATGATGCTGAAAATTTAAAAAGTTGTTTAAAAATAATAATCACAATATTACTGTATTTTTATTTAAATAATTGCAGCCTTGGTGAGCAGATGAAACTTCTTTTAAAAACATTAAAAATCTTACCGACCCCAACTTTCGAACGGTAGTGTGTGTGTGTGTGTATATATATATATATATATATATATATATATATATATATATATATATATATATATATATATATATTGTACACACACACAATTATGGTTATTTGTTTGAATGATTGAATGAATGAATGGTTTATGAATGAGTTTTATATAGCACTTTACAATCATGTCAGGGGTCTCTCCTCAACCACCACCAGTGTGCCCCATCCACTTGGATGATGCGACGGCAGTCACATTACAACGGCGCCGGTTCGCTCACCACACACCAGCTATAGGTGTAGAGGAGAGAGAGTAACCCTAAAAACATTAATTTACTTTCCTTTAAACATTCATCAATTTAAACTAGTCTTTTGTATTTATTTTTTGCTAGGTCCAGCAGAGTTTGGAGGCAAGAGCTGCCACTTTAGTTGGTCCACCACCTACATTTGTTGGTCCTGGTACAACAATTTCACACTCTTATTATACAGTTGAAGTCAAAGTCATATTTAGAAATCGGCTGACAATCATCTGATATTTATTTGTAGCTATGCCGGCAGTAGCGCCTCCTCCAATGATGCGTCCAGCATTTGTCCCGCACGTCTTACAGAGACCAGGTAATCAGGATTCCCGTTATTATTATTACTATTATTGTTGTGTATCTCTCTCTCTATCTCTAAATATATATATCACTGGGCAATATGGACAAAAAAATCATATCTCGATATTTTTTGGCTTAATGGCGATATGTGATATATTTCAGCATTTCCTATTTTTTTCTATTTGGATGTAAAAAAAAAAATCTGTATTTATTTCGTAAAAAAAAAAAAAATAATAATTTCACATCCTGCCCAGTGTTGTCCTACAAACAATGTTCATATTGAAGGCTTTGAAAACAAATAAAGTGAATGTAACCATGTTAGCTGTGCTATATATTATGTGCAAAATCACATTACTTTCTAATATTGTAACAACATTACAAAAACATATATTTTAGTCTGTTTGGCGTGCATGCGCACGTGGTGGTGCTCATTTACTGAAATCTGTGAAGTTTTAAAGGCTCGACCACTTCTGACAGCAAAATGGAAATACTTTCATGACTTTCTTACATTTACATGAATATACCTGTGAAATATAAGTTATGCACTGAGGAAAACATCACATATCAAACGCATTAAACAGCGCAAGTATCTGTCACAGCATCTGACAAGGCAAGCCGCTGAAAACTATACGCGTTAACTATATCTTATGAGTTATTTTGAAACCCTTAAAGGGTTAGTTCACCCTAAAATGAAAATTCTGTCATTAATTACTCACCCTCATGTCGTTCCAAACCCGTAAGACTTCGGAGCATAAATTAAGATGTTTTGATGAAATCCGAGAGCTCTCTGACCCCTCCATTGACAGCAATTTAATTACCACTTTCAAGGCCCAGAAAGGTAGGAAAGACAATGTTGTGTTCCGAAGATGAATTAAGGTCTTACGGGTTTAGAATGACAGGGTGAGTAATTAATGACAGAATTAAATTTTTGGGTGAACTAACCCTTTAATATAAGCATCTCTCATGTTTAGGACAAATTGTATAATGCAGTGGTTCTCAACTCCAGTCCTCGGGACCCACTGCTCTGCACATTTTGTATGTCTCTCTTATCTGACACACTCAATTCAGTTCATGCAGACTCTCCTAATGAGCTGATGATCTAAATCAGGTGTGTTAAATAAGGGATACATACAAAATGTGCAGAGCAGTGGGTCCCGAGGACTGGAGTTGAGAAACACTCGTATAATGCACTTTCCCTACAGCAGCTCACTCTGGGTTCTCTGCTACGTTTCAGATATGCTTATAATATCAGGCTACTGTATGAATTGATTATAAAGGGTTTATCGTTTATAAATATATATTTTTTTTCCAGTGGGTCAGAGAATGCCAGTAATGCGTGGTCCACCTCCTCAGGGCATGATAGCACCTCCTCTTCCCAGACCTCCACCTCCTCCACCCATGATGATGGCTCCACCTATGCCAGGACCTCCTCAGCCCCAAATGGGTCCAGTCGGACCACCCATGGGGCCCATGCCACAAGTGGGTATTTTCTGAATTTTAATCAGCTGTCAGGGTATATTTAAGGTTGCCTTGTAGTTGTACTGTAAAAATGGAAATGTCTATATCACAAATGTTTTTTCTCAATTAATGGCAGGTTGGAGGCATGAACCCTATGTCTCCGGCACCACCGCGGCCTATGGCTCAAGGCCCTGCGAAGATCACTCCCAGTGTTATACAGGCGGCCCCCACTGTTTACACAGCGCCCCCTGCTCCTAAGAGAATTGACTACAAGAGCCAGAAACAAGCACGCATGGTAATGAATCAACACACACTCGACTGTCCTATTTCACAAAAAGTCCATATGCTAGTTTCACGGATTTGCCTGAAAGTTCTGCCTGACATTTGATATAAATCACACTCACAAGGTGTAATTTCTAGCTGATGAAATATTTTAGACATGAGCATAAGTAGAAAAAAATATATCCACTATAAAAAAAAGTTTGTGAGACTAAAGTCCCCCTGCAATCAATAAGTTTGTCCCTTAAAACTCATCTTTGATAATCAGAATTACATATTTAAATGTTTTTGTATGTTTTCTGTGAAAATAATTTCTTCATACCTTAAAATAGCTTGAATGTAACTCTACACCCTTGCTTCATTTAGTATTCGTGGAAACATGAATATGCAAATTAGTCTCTGCCTCCACTCAATCACACCAGCTGATTCACTCACTCAATGTAGTAAACGCTACACAATGGCAAGTGGTAAAACATGATAAAACAAGCTCCATTCTTCCTTTTTTCTTTCTGCATATGTTTTTGTGCCCATGCTCATGGAAAACTTGGGAATTGCAGGAAAGGTTTACAAATTGTGTTTTCCATGCCTGGAAATTCCATTGGTCAGGTGGTTTGGGAACCCTGTAGGACCTATTTACTGTTTCCACAGCATCTATTTTGACATTTAATATCAAAGCACCACACGATTCATAATAAAAACTAGTAAGTGAGAAATTTAAATCCCCTTGTGTTTCCTGTATAATGCTTTCCTGATTATCCTAAACCTTCTCTCTGCTCATTTTCTCAGGAGGAGTTGTCAGCATTGGTGGCGGAGCAGCAGGCCGCAGTCATGGCAGCTGGGCTCCTGGAATCAAAGAAGGAGGCGGTCACTGATGACAGCAAGATCGGCCCGAGCATGCCGGAGCCTGAGCCTACACATGTGGAGGTTTAATATTATTTTATAATATAATTTTACATTTTACACTTACTTTAACACGTATTTATCGTGTATTAGTAAGTTGTGGGAACGAACTGTGGCCAAAATATTTATATTTTTTCCCCACATCATGTGCGGGCTCCATATTTTAGCATTTTAAAGGGTTAGCTCACCCAAAAATGAAAATTCTGTCATTAATTACTCACCCTCATATCATTCCACACATGTGTAAAGACCTTCGTTCATCTTCGGAACACAAATTAAGATATTTTTGATAAAATCCGATCAGTGAGGCCTCCATTGACAGCTAGTTAATTTACACATTCAATTGCCCAAAAAGGTTTTTTAAGACATATTTAAAACAGTTCATGTGACTACAGTGGTTCAACCTTAATGTTAATTATTTATGAATCTTTTGTTTCGAATCAGTGGTTCGGAGCATGTATCAAATTGCCAAAGTCACACCCCTCAGTGGTGAACTATTGAAATTTCAAAACACTTATGACAAAACGAAGCCTCATTTACTGAAATCACATGACTTTGGCAGTTTGATACATGCTCCAAACCACTGATTCGAAACAAAAGATTTGTAAAGCTTCGAAGCTTCATGAAGCAGTGTTTTGAAATCGCCCCTTAACTAAATGTTGTTAAATAAAGTCATTATTTAGTTGTTTTTTCTGACAAAAAGTATTCTCGTCGCTTCATAACATTAAGGTTGAACCACTGTAGTCACATGAACTGTTTGAAATACGTCTTTAGTAGCTTTATGGGCATCTGAAAGTGTTAATTATCTTGCTGACAGTGGAGACTTACTGAGCCATTTGATTTTATCAAAAATATCTTAATTTGTTTGCCGAAGATGAACGAAGGACTTATGGGTGTGGAGCGACATGAGGGTGAGTAATTAATGACAGAATTTTCATTTTTGGGTGAACTAACCCTTTAACTTAAAATTACTTATTGTAGTTTTTCATGTAATATTTATATTTTATTTTATTTCAGCTTTATAGCAATTAACATAAATGTCATTTCTAATAGTTTTGTGTAATACTGGATAAAGAAAGATCATTTAAAAAAACGGTTTAGTGTAATGGAATTCTTGATATGAATATTGTTCTAATTATTTCTTATTTGCATATGCCTAGCCTGCTGATACCAGCACAGAAGATAAGAAGAAAGGAAAACAGGAAAAGCAGAAGAAATGCATCCGGGTTGCAGCTGGTGTCACGTGGGAGGACACCAGCCTATTAGAATGGGAAACAGGTGTGTGAACATTTAGACAATACAACCTTCTCTTTTTAAAGAAGCCAAGCGCATAAAGAAATTATCTATGTCGATCTTGTCTTCGCAGATGATTTCCGGATATTTTGTGGAGATCTGGGTAATGAGGTGAACGATGACATTCTGGCGAGAGCGTTTAGCCGTTATCCATCCTTCCTGAAGGCGAAGGTTGTTCGAGACAAACGCACTGGGAAAACAAAAGGTTACGGCTTCGTGAGTTTTAAAGATCCCAACGATTATGTGCGCGCCATGAGAGAAATGAACGGTGAGTTAATAAGGATAATATAATGCAGATAAACAGTTAAAGTTGCATATGCATTACTGTTGAAAATATGGGGATTTTTTTTTTATTTTATATTTTAAAGTAATACTTTTTTCAGCAAAGATGCATTAAATTGATCAAAAGTGACAGTAAAGACTTTTATAATGTTGCAAAAGATGCTGTTCTTTTGAACTTTCTTTTCATCAAAGAATCCTGGAAAAACGTATCACGGTTTCCACAAAAATATGAAGCAGCATAACTGTTTTCAACATTAATAATAATAAGTTTAATAATAAGAAATGTTTCTTGAGCAGCAAATCAGCAGATTAGAATGATTCCTGAAGGATCATGTGACACTGAAGACTGGAGTAATGATGCTGAAAATTCAGCTTTGATCACAGGAATAAATTACATTTTAAAATATATTCACATAGAAAACACTTCATGTAAATTGTAATAATATTTCGCAATATTTCTGTTTTTACTGTATTTTTTTTTAATCAAAAAAATGCAACCTTGGTGAACATAATGCAAACATTTTAAATGATCTCCAGGACATTATTTATTTTTTGAAAAGGTCCAAGTCAATCTCAAACTTATATCTGAGTCCAGGACATCTGGAAAATTCACACTCTCTTGTCTTTGTCTTTAGGGAGGTATGTGGGCAGCAGACCTATCAAACTGAGAAAGAGTTCATGGAAAGATCGCAATCTGGAGGTTGTGCGTAAGAAACAGAAGGAGAAAAAGAAGTTGGGACTTAGATAATCCATCTGTACTGAAACTGTGGACTTGATTTGTGTGACCCAGGACATATATAACGAGTAGGAGTCATTCACACTCCTCCATTAGTTGCAAATAAACAAGCGCCAACTTCCCATTTGGCCCTTTTTTACTAATAAATCTACATTTATTTCCTTGTGTATTATCACACACTGACCTCTCCCTCTATCACTGCATGCTGTAAAGTCTTTTACTTGTCTTCAAGAGAGATTTTTAAACATATGAAGTGTGGTTTGGATGTCGAAAATGTTGGTTTTGTTTTCTTCCTTTTTTTTTTTTTGCCCCCAAAAAATGTTAGAAGCAACTTACTTTAAAGTTCAGGGAGGCCATTACATTTGTTTCTATTTAAGGTGATGTCTGAAGTAATATGTGTTTAAAAAAAAAAAAATTGCAATTTTTTTCAATAAACGAGTTTTTTTTTTGTTTCAATTCTAATCTATCAACTTGAATGCCTCAATTGATGATTCTGATACCAACCACCAGATGGCGCTCCAAAGTTATTTTGTCCTGAATGATGCATATTTCTTTGATCCTCTTGTAAACGTTAATAACTATAATGTGTAAACATAATAATAAAAATACCATTTATTAATTATTTGGGAAAATCTCTCATAGTCACTGTTGATAGCGAACAATTTCTTTCTAACCAGAAACGCCCACTTGCATGTGCTTCTAAAAGACTCATTTCCTAAAGCTGGTGTGAAAAAAGCAGAAATGGCTCGTGCATCAACCTGTCAGACAAACTGAGAATATTCACACATCACAACACCAGGAGAAAATGCACCGGAGAGCCACAAGTGAGTTTTTAACTCTTAATCAAAATTAGCACAGCTCTTTAGTTTGTGTAATGATGTCTGAGTGTTTTCAGGAGCCTGTTTAAAAAAAAAAATACTTGTTCTGTTTGGACTGTCTCTCTTTATGCTTTCACATTTATAGGTCTGTTTATTTATAAAAGTCATTTCCTTGTCTATGTGTTTAACTTTTTATATTTGGTTGTGTAGTTTCACTAATTCATGTTTAGATGGTTTTACAGAGACTGTGTTTGTGCATCCTTCAGATTTGCTCTTTTAAATAAAGTAGTGTGTTATATAAAAGCTCAAAATATATGTAATTAAAAATGTTCATTTCTTAACAGTTATGTTGTACATGATGGTATCAGATGATGATGTAATGGTACTGAAAAATTACCATATTCACCTACCTACAGTTTGTCCATTGAACCCATTGATAACTTAATACTGTGGTACATATCATTTTGGATGGAAGTACCATGGAATATATCAAAGTACGGTATATTCCAGAGTACTTTTTGTGAGGTATATGTTCAAAAACATTATTATGGTACTCTTAAGAGTACTGACTATAAAAGTATGTGAATTTTGATATATAACATGATTCTTATTGATTACCATATCCATGTACTATGATATATGGCATTCTAAGGTACTTTAAAGAATAGCGTAGTATTATTTGAATCCACGATACCGTGATATATACCGTGACCAATTACCGTACCGATATATATACCGTAATAGTGGCCGATTACCGATACCGTAATAGTGACTGATTACCAAATTTATGAACTATGGTATTTATGGTACTATTTTAAAAAACACAAAGTTACTTGCCTTACAACATAAACCACAAAAAGGGGTTAAAAGTACGGTTTCGTTACTGTCGGGTTAAATTCTTGCCTTCATTATCTTGTTAATTCTACTGGATGACGATTGCGCGCCTCCGCCCATTGATCAGCGGCGCGCTCCAGGCTTCCTTTTGTCCAACGGGCCACCTCAGTGGAACAATCCATTCTGGAATAGAGGGGAGAACAGCTTTGTTGTCTTTCCTAAAGTTTTACTAAATACAAAAATACAGCGCTGCTATCACATCCGGTGGAGATATCTACTTTCTATTCTAAGTATTTTGAAATGCATCGATATAGCTCGTAAAAATGTCCTCGACCGCGTTTGGGTAAAGATATGCCACCCGCAAGTTGTTTTGGGAGCGGCGAAGAACCCCTCAGTTCTCACAGCGAGCAGAGAGATGAGATGGGCGGGAGAACACGCGGGGACGATGCTGCTGTTCCGGGGAATCTAGTCGATTTGAGTCTCCTGTCTGAGCAAATTGTTTTTGGATGTCACAATAGTGAAAGTATGTATCTGTGCGGGATTTGTGGAGTTGTTTGAGGACACGCTGGACATATCTTCCTCCTCCTCTTCCTCCTTTGGCTCTTTATTGGGGTTCTCCGCTCTAACGGCTCTCAGTCTCTGGCGTCTGGTTGCGCTTTCGCGAGATCCAGATCATTAACACACTATTGCGAAATAAAACCAGGATGTAAGGAAAAGCGTTGATGTGGGAAGGAACTTTGGAAACGCATCCTGAACCAAACACGGAGCCCTGCTGGTCCCTCCCGCCTAAGCTGGAGATAGGGATGGTGGTAAGTTGTATTTCTGTATTAAAACCTTCACAATCAGCCTAAGTGTTTATTGGTTTTCCACAGCTGACCATTTCAACTGCCTCCACTTTCCACCTACTGATGGAGTTTGTTGTATTGATGCAGTTGTTGCCATTAGTTACAAGATCAGCATCAGCAACACACTGCATCTGACAAACTGCTATTGTCCCTCATCTGATGTTGCTAGAAAGTGGTTCACTGTTTTTTGGGGTTTGAGCCCCTCCCTGTTAACCATTACCACCCAGCCAGCACTATTCCATTGGGAGTACAGCTCCTTTACAGGGTATAATTTCATTTATCTGCCTTTGTGATGTGCTCATCATCAATAACCGTTTCAATTGGCATATGCTTCATCTTTTGTTTTGCTTCTGTCAAAGAGACCATCATAATCTAACAAAGACATGTCCTGAAACTCCTTGTCCCCTCTTGAATATTCCAGGTGGCAGGATACGTGCGTTTAGGCATTCTGTAAAGGGCATTTGATTCGTCTAGACTGATGTTGTAGATCTGATTACTGTTTGCTCAGTGGTTTGTTTAAAAGCAGTGGACCTGCCGGTTCTCCTGGAGACTAACTAACTTACAAACATAGGCCTACTGCGTTTGTTCATGCATATGGCTTGAATTCTTGGGAAAGCACTGGTCTGTGTTAAAGCTTACTCAGTCAACATTGGCTAAGACCAGTCATCGCTGGAAATGCAATGACATGTAGCTAAACGTCTTTGTACATCACCACAAAGATGAGGGAAATTCTCTGATTTCGACATGTTAAAAAGGTGGGATGATTACATTCACTAGAAGTACATTTACACAACAATGAATCATACTTAAAACAAAAGTTTTTCCTTTGCATTTTTCGCATACAGACGACAACGTTGTTATAATGATCCCCGTTCACACTGATTCGCAAAAACGATTAAAAACGCTGTATTATGCTGCCAGGCCAGTAGTTGGCGATGTCACTTTGTAAAGAAACACTACACGCCCATAGATTGAACATGTATTACGTACGAGCATGGCGTCACCATTTTCACAAGTTCAAGTTTTTATAGTTTACACAGAGACGATAACGGTATCGTTTTTAAAAACTTGTACTTTGAAACCTGTTTTCAAAAGTTTGCATTTTCAAGCCACCAAAATGCCATCGTAGTGTAAATGAACGGCCAAAATGCAAAATTTTTTTTTTAAGTTTAAAATGATTTTGTGTAAACGGCCCCTAAACCACCAACTAACCAGATTTGTTTGTTGTGTCTTTTAGCTGTGGCGTTTTTTTCTGTTGCCTGAATCTATCAGCTTAAACGGATAGTTCGTCATCCGTAAATTTTGTCAATGTTTACTCATGTTTTTCTGAACCATTATGACTTTCTTTCTGCTGTGGAAAGAAACACCAGTGGAGAAGAATATTTAAAGAAAACAATGGAAGTGGATGGGGATCAGTGACTGTCAATCTATACAACTTGTGTGCTATTTTTTTTTTCTTTTTTCAAGATTTATAAAGTCATAAGACCGGTTCATGTGTGGAAGAAAGTAAAATTTCATTTCAGACTAAAATGTAAATTTTTGCTTGACAGCCGTGGCCTCTTTCATTACAAAGAAAACGTAGCTTGGACATTCAAAGAAGTTTACAGAAGAAAGAAAGACTTACTGGCTTTAAAAAAACTCAAGGATGAGCAAATAATGACAAAAAAAAAAAAAGTTTTTAGGTGCACTCTTTATTTAAAGGTACAGTAAGTGATTTCTGAGAAATGCTTTTGAAAATTTAACACCTAAACAAACATTTTTGCAAATATTTGCTAGATGTCTGTTCTGTGTGTGTGCTGACAAAAATATTGCATTTGTACATAGTTAGGCTGTGTAAATAGGAGAAAAACAAAGTAGATTTGGCCGATCCACAGAGCACCAAAACTCTCTTGTAGCCAATCAGCAATAGGGGGAGGACAGAGAGTGAGGAAGAGGGACATTTGCAGAGATATTACTGGAGAGTAAATGATCAGAGGAATATAATTGGAAGAAGAAGGGTTACGATCAGGCAAGAGCTTTAGGACCAACGTTAAAGGATTATTTCACTTAAAAATTAAAATTTCCTTATTTACTCACCCCCTATATATCCAAAATCTTTGTCTTTCTTTGTTCAGTTAAAAAAAAATTAAAGTTTTTGAGGAAAACATTCCAGAATTTTTCTCCATATAGTGGAATTCAACGGTTACCAACGCCAAATTGCAGTTTCAGTGCAGCTTCAAAGGGCTCTACGTGATCCTAGCAGAGGAATAAAAAAATATATAATGTATATACTTTTTAATCGCTGATGCTTGTCTTGCAATGCTCTGCGATGCATGACACATTACGTAATCATGTTGGAAAGGTCACCAGTGTTTACAAAGCAATCATGCAAAGAACAAGTCAAACTGCCTTTATAAAAAAACGATGTCGGATGATTTTAAAGTTTTAGGAGAAAATGAGGTGGAGTTTGTCAGCCTACTGCAGTACTTCCGCCTACGTCACACGAGACCTTTCCAACGTGATTACGTAATGCGTGGCGCATGGCAGAGAAAAGTCCTGGAATGTTTTCCTCAAAAACCTTAATTTCTTTTCGACTGAAAAAAGAAAGAAAGACATAAACATCTTAGATGACATGGGGGTGAGTAAATTATCAGCAAATTTTAATTCTGAAGTGAACTAATCCTTTAATATTAGAAAAGCTTTCCAGCGCTGATAGACGTTTGAGAGCGAGAAGGCCTGAAAATGGACACAGAGGTTGATTTGTTTCTGCTCCATACATGAATAATATTGGTTTTTGCTGTTTCACAGAACCAAGATATGTTGTTGTTGTTGTTGTTGTTGTTGAATCACAGCAGATTCATCCATACTTGTGTGAGCTGCTGTTAGCGGTTGCTGTGTTTCAGAGTGTACTCTGTTTTTTGGGGTGGAGCATTGAAGGGAGGAGTGTGTTTGTTTGGCTGTTGATTTCAAATGTCAACATTTGTTTCTCAGAAATTGCTTACTGCAACTTTAAGTAGCCGTGTTAGTTTTAAGTCCGTAGATAGAAGTTAATTCCTCTTTGTTGATTTGATATCAGTGTTTTGTTAAGGTTGGGATTAGTGTGGGCATGGTCAGATTTGAAACAGCGTACAGAGAAAACTCATGACTAGAGCGAGAGAGACACTGGGTGTGATGAAGCAGTTGGCGATCAAGGTGTTTAATTACCGCCACAGCATCCTGGTCTGGTGGAGAGTGTGTAGGAACTTGGCAGCGTGTCTGTGAACATTCCTGTCTGCAAGATTTATGATGGATATTTGGGAATCAGAAGGCCATTCTTTTTCATTCTTGTGACTGCGTTGATTGGATTTTCTTGACACTTTGCAGTCGTTTGGCAGCGAGTGCTGTAGAAATCGATAGTTTCACTCTAATTAGGTCTAAAGTTCCTCCTTGATGTTAAATGTCTAGGTAGAGCTTGGCATGTCTTCTTGAAGACCAGAGGCACAATTTTCTTATTAATATTTAAAGAGCAGGCTGTATTCCAGAATACATTTACTTTACATAATAGGCGAAAGCTTGGATATTAAATTAAGGTTACCAGTGCAAGCTTTGAGGAATTGTTCACTCAAAAATGACATTTGACGTTATTTATTCTTGTGTTCCTTGTGACATAAGAAATTTGATTTTTTTTTTGCGCTTGAGTCATATAGACTATTTTTATATTGTTTTTGGAGCTTGACAACTTGTTGCTATGAAATGTTGGTGTATGGATTAATTCATTAATGTGTTCTAAAGAAAATATAACAGCATTTAGGTTTGGAACAAGTAGCCTAAATATTTATGGAGCGAGAATTCACCCCAAAATTAACATTTTTGTCACAATTTACTCACCCTTGAGTTGTTCCAAACCTTTATGAGTTCCTTTCAACTTATTTTTGAAGAATGTTGGTAACCAGACAGTTGACGGTAGCCATTGACTTCCATAGTAGGAAAAAAAAAATACTATGGAAGTCAATGGATACCATCAACTGTCTGGTTACCAACATTCTTCAAAATATATTCTTTTGTGTTCAACAGAACACATACAGGTTCTATTTTAGAACTCATACAGGTTTGGAACAACTTGAGGGTGAGTAAATGATGACAAAATTAGAATTTTTATGTTAAAAGGATAGTTCACTCAAAAATAAAAATCATCATTTACTTGCCCTCATGTCATTCCAAACCTGTATGACTTTCTTCTGTGTAACATATATAGACATTTCTCAAAATATCTTATGTTTCTGTTCATACAATGGACGCAAAACAGTATTTAATATCGTAATATCAAGATATTTAATATCTTCTTTTTTGTGTTCCACAAAAGAAAGTCATACAGGTTTGGAACGGATTTTCATTTCTTGGCTGAACTATCCCTATTGTTTTAATCTCATTGATGACCTGTAAACACTGTTATGTGATGTTTATTTGTCTGAAAAAAAAAAAAAGATATTCTTTGATCTTTCAATAACAAAAGCCCATTTGGAACCATAAAGGAAGGATGCAAATTAAAAGGGGCCTATCAATATGCAAATACAGCCCCACACGGAGACATTGAATAGAGCATCACATGCTCATAACCTCAGAGAACATGCTGTTTGCATCAGAGACAGCTGTGTTATGCAACCTGCGCTTCCATCCTTTACTGCCACTTGGGCTGCTGCAATTACATAAAGATCTCCTGTATGTTAAAGAGAAAGGGCTGAGAGAAAGGGTAGGCCTGCATAATGCCCGCCAATCTTGATTTTCATCATTATCTCATCCGTTTCCTGTTTTACCGTTCGAGTCGTGTGTCTCTTAGACACGGCCCCCGACCGCTCTTTTCTCCTTGTATGAAAAGGTTGCACATCTATTCTAGGTCATTTCTGTGTTTCTGCATTTTGCAGTTACATCACTTGGATTGCGTATTTGAGGTTTTATATGAAGGTTCCTTTAGGGTTTCACTCACGATTAGCTGTCGTATTGGCGGTGGATGATGCACAGAGGTGTAGAGCTGGGGCTAATGAGATGGTGTTGTGTAGTTTAATCTTCAGAGGAAAAGTGATATTTGTAGTTCATGCACATGCTGCTATTAGAGATTCCTTTGTTTCAGATGTTGACATCTTAAATTAACTCACAAACCCATATCATTTTCTCATCTTCTGTGAAACAAAACCGGTTAGGTAGAATGATTATACATTGAATGTTTGTTTTTTTAGGGGTGTGAATCATCACTGGTCTCACGATTCAATACGATTACGATTGTCATGTCAGCGATTTGATTCGATTCCACGATGCATTGCATCCTCAGTTTTCAATATTACTGCACATGGCTACATTTTCATCAATGAATACAAGCAGTCAGATATATGAACTCCCTTTTTATTTTATCTGCTCCAAGAAAGTACACTTCCTGAATGTAGCAAACAAACAAAACTTGTCTGAGCACAGCATACGACAGGAGATTTAGAAATGATAAACACTAGTAAATACTAAAAGCGAATGAAACTTTACTTAAGTTACAATAATGCTCGCACAGTCACTTGCACACACTCTCTCTCTCTCTCTCTCTCTCTCTCTCTCTCTCTCTCTCTCACACACACACTTGCACACTGTAAATTTTACAATAGTATGTGCATTTTTTATTACTCACTTTTGTGTTTTGCCTCCCTCCGCCATTTTATGCTAGCGCAAGAAGTGCGAATGATGTCAGAGAAACATCAGTAGGCTGTTATCGATTATGGTCTATTACTGCATCGATGCAGAATCGTCCACACGCGATGCATTATAGAAACGATTCATTTCAACACCCGTGTTGTTTTTGCATGCAACAGAAGTACTAGCCAGGTTTCACCCAGTTTTTGACTTCTGTTAGCAACAAAGTGAAAGTGTGTTTCTTCTTTCTGATAAACACAATCGTAGAAGTATTAATAAATATCCTGACGCATCAGAGCTTTAAAATGGCAGTATGCGTTACCAAATGAGTATGAGCTGAAAAAAGTGTCTCCATCCATCATAAACGTACTCCACACGGCTCTGGAGGGGTAATAAAGGCCTTCTGAAGCAAAGCGATGTGTTTGTGTAAAATAAAAATCCATATTTAACAAGTTATGAAGTAAAATATCTAGCTTCTGCCAGACCGCCTTCCGTATTCTTCAAAAAGCTTACGCTGTACGTCCTACGTCTTCCCTATTCAACTTATGGACGTGATGCCAGTTCTGTTTTTTCCGTAATTTGAATAGGAAAGGCGTAGGACGTACAGCGTCCATATTTTTACTCTGAATTAAACCACCTAAAACCAATTTTGTTTTGTTTTTTTCTAGATTTTCAGATTTTGTTCTGCTAAACTTTGTTCTTTTTTTTTTTTGTTCTTTGAATCGTCTGTAATCCCTGCAAGAAAAGCTGCCCCAAAATTACTTGACTCATTGTGTGATGTCCTGTCATGTGACACACATTTATTTCTGTTAAAGCCCCTTTTCTCAACAAAAATTGTTTCCAAACTAATTTTTTTGTGACGTTAAGAGCATGTATTATATATAAATAATTTCAAAAATGAAATTAAAAAAGATTGTCTACACTTGGGAAATTTTAGGGGTGAGTGTAACTTTTTTTTGTCCTAAAGGACAAAAAGCACCATGGAGTACTAAGTATAGTCTATACAACTCTATGTTATAAGTCTTCTGAAGTCATACAATAGCTTTGTGTGAGGAACAGACTGAAAATTTACTAAAAATCCTCGCTTGAAAGTGTCTGGTCACTGTATGATTTCATTGTATGGAAAATAGCAGTGTGAACATTCTGCTAAACATCTCCTTTTGCATTTCACAGAAGTCAGATTTTGACAGTATTTTCTTTACTTTTTTTTTTGATGAACTCTTTCTTTAAACTTCGCTGTGTTTTAAATGGAGAACTAATATTTCATTCACATCAATTATTGAGCCCTGTAGCAAGCCTACAGTTATTCTGCATCATCAAAATGAGCGTCGGAGAGGCGTATTCTTCTGTTTCAGCTCTTGTTCATTTTGAAAACGTGCCGCTGATATCATAGATTTGTAGCCTTGTATTTCTCTTGTCTTCATTCTGCACAGTGATTCTGTGCTTTACGTTGCTCTCGCCTCAGGTCAGTGTCTGGGCTTCAAGCTCAAAGAAAACTTTAGATCTTAACAAAAGAGACAAAGGAACAAAGTGAACTTAATGTTTGAAATGGTGCTTGTTTGATGGCATTTTAGACGTACTGGAGTTTTGCAAGGCTTTTGCAAGTCTTTCACAGATTTTCGTCAAACTTTATGTAATGTACTAAAATCTAGTGCAGTTTTAAGAGCAAACACTATGCTGTATGACTAAAACCAAAGAAACGGAAACCATGCATAACGGTTGAAGTTAAAAATTATCATTTGTGTTCTACTGAAGAAACAAAATCATCTACATCTTGGATGCCCTGAGGGTAAGCAGATAAACATCAAATTTTCATTTTGAGTGAACTATCCCTTTAATTAACAAAGTTGGCATCCATTTCAAAATATAAAAGGAAAAAAAAACATTTTCATAGTTTCTGTGGAGATGTGGATGCACTAAACTAAAAAGTGCATTAAAACCTTTCTCATTTTCATACAATATAGAATCTAGATTGTGTCTTTCTCACAAATAAAGTGTCAATCTGGCAGATTTCTTGTTGAAAGGTTCAATTGCAGTGTTACAATTAAAGTCTTTGTTTTATTGTTAACTTTTACAGATATGTTATAATTACCAAGATATAGGAAGTATCAAGCAACTATCAATATGAAATCCCCATTAAAATGGCCATGAAAGAACATTTGTAGATGATTTTAGAACAACTAGATTTGTGGTAAATGTTTCTGTAGTATTACTTATTTCATACTTGTTTCGTTATTCCAGAGCAGACGCAGCTGTGCCAGTGACCTCTTTCCCATGCTTAAGTTAGATCTGAGCTCTGATGCCTCCGGGGCAAATGACACAGAGTCACAGTTCAGCCACTAGAATCATTCTGCCCTGTCAGCCCACATTTCCTCATAGACCATGTGTGAGCCTCATTCTTTAGATTTTCTCACTGAATCTCATCGAGTATTCTTTGGGATGAAGATGTCTTTCACCCTGTTATATTCTAGTCTTCAAGATGTGTGAGATTTTGTAGCTGGTGATTATCGGGCCAGTGCTGCATTGTCACTACATCCTTGTTTTTATGCCTTGCTTCCTTAAATAGGCTATTTGGTTTTCTGTGATGTTTTAAACATTGTTTTGAAATATTAAATAATCTGATCAATCGAAGCGCATAAAGTAAATAAGTGTTAATAAATAAGTGTTAACAGAGTAACATTATCAACTTTTCAAAAGTTTGGGGTCGGAATGATTTGTTTAAAATGTTTTTAAAAAACATTTCTTATGCTCACAAGACTGCATTTATTTACTTTATAATGCTGCTGTCACTTTAAGACCAAATAGACAGATCTAGTACTGTTAGACATGCATTTTCTTTCTCATCTGTTTGTTCATTTAAGACAAACAGTGTTTACGTGAATGCTCACCAAGACGGGCATTTTGACACTTTTGTTTGTGTGCATTTTTCCGTTCAAGTGCAAGAAGTTCAGTACTCGTGACCTGTTTTCTGTGTGCGCGCACAGACAGCTGTCTGAGACTCGGCCAGAAACGGTGTAAGTACTGAATTGAGTTCTTTCGTGTCTTCTTGTGCTTGAATCTGAATGGTTAAAAATCGCTTAAATGTTTAAAGTGACAAGACTTAAAAACACGTGCAAATGATAAACTTTCATGACGACACAGCACTGGCCCAGTCGGACAAATGATAATTCCATCAACTGTCCCGAGTGCCTTTCACGCTGGCCCCGGGACATTGGGCAGTCCTTATTGTTGAGCCCTGTTGTTTAGCCTACAATATAGAAAGTAGCCTAAATCTCTTAGGGCTAGGACAATAAATCGATGCATCGCGAATCGAGAAATGATTCTGGATCGATTCTGAGATTTTCCGAATGCATCGCGATTCTCTCTCAAATTGATTCTGAGCTTAGTTTTTAACAGCAGATGGCACTACATTCTTTAGAAACAGCCGTACTCTGCTAGCTTCCAATTCCTTACAAAATACAAAACAGCACTTTTCTTCATGAGCATTTGAGCATGTGGTTAAAAACTAGCCTAGAGCGCCATCTGCTATTAAAATCTAAGCTCATAATCGATTTGAGAGAGAATCGTGATGCATTTGGGAAATCTCAGAATCAAGTGATGCATCGATTTATTATCCCAGCCCTAATATCTCCCCGCTCTCAGGCTCATGTAAACTCTCTTCTCTGTGGTGGTATGTTGCATTTCCTTTCGTGGGTTTATGTTGTGGTTCAACCTTTCGTCACACTGCTCAGAGCTGAATTTTATGTTCTTGAGGTCTGCGTGTTTAGCACATGAAGGAAATGGTGAGCTTTTTTTTGTCTTTTCTCACAGCCAATGGACTCCTAGAGTCTGTTTCAACACCATCTTAAGTTTCAGCCTCCAAGTTTCTCATCACGTCATAGCCGTGCATTCGCTTCTGCGTTCAGCATGGAGCAGTTTCGCATTCCTCGCTACACTTCATTTATCTTTGTTTTATTTTGAATGAATGAAGTAAAAGCTCTAAAACAGTCGCAGGTCCTGTAAAAGCAGCTGCTTTGAACTCATGCCCAGAGGAACTTTGCCAACACAAATGGCCTTTGCCCACCCCCACCACTATATAGATGGCATACATTAATATGTATCTCTCTGTGGATGCTAACGTGGTACTTGTGAGTGTAATGATGTTTAACACCCACATTCATTTAACACAGTTAATAATAGTTCACCCAAAACTTTTTCTTCTTCGAAACACAAAAGCAGAAGTTAAGCTGAATAAGCGAGCTTATGAGCTTCTTGTTTTCATAAAAGTGGATGTGGATTTATACTGCCAAGATTTTTTTTAAATGTCTCCTTTTTTTTTTGGCCATCAACTTTTGATGTATGGAATAGAGCGCCTCGAATATTCTGCCTAATAGCAGAATATTCAATATTTTGTCAGAGTTTCACACTGTTTTATTTCATCACTGCCAGTTATTCACTCCAATATGCTTATGCAAACAGACAAACGCTTTGTCTAACTGCAGAGACGACTTCTCTCCCAGCCTCTCTCCATCATTTCCTCATTTTTTTGTCGTCTTTTCTTCCTCCTACTCTCACGTGGCCCCAGCTGGGATGCAGAGAGAGTGTTTAGTATGCCGGCAGCGCTTCTGGGCCTTCCTGATTCTCCATAGAAAAGCAGGACAGAACGTGAGGAGGGGGGTTACAATGCCACAGTGGACTGTGGGAGCAGAGTTTCTAAGATCCGCTCCAGGAATGTCCATGATTCATTCGACCTTGCTTTTACCCAATCCCCAGTTGTCCCTTGTCATCCCAGGCACATGAGCTCTGCCCCATGCTAGTGTCTGACGGGAGTGTAGATGGAGATTTTGGAGCAGTTGCTTCCCTGGGTGAGCGTTCAGCACTTGCGGGACAGACGTGGATAGCGGTAGATCTATGAATGAGGTCCTTTAGAGTGCTGGGGGTTGGGTGGGATCTTTAAGAAGGGGCCAAGGAAGGAGTAGGGGGGTCCAGGGGCCCTTAGAAGCCATGGGTGAATGGGAAGGCCAAGGCTGCTTTGTTCTGAGGTCGAAGGGCCTTGGCGGGGAGAATGGAACACAACAGAAATTTACAGGACCACATGAGGTGAGGGATGGAGAGGAAGTTTCCTTGTAGCCGTACAGCATGGCAATAATGAAAAACAAGAACTGAACCTTATGAAGTGATTCTCAATTGATGGGTCATGACCCAAAACTGAATCGTTGGTCTGTACTGATAGCCTGGGAAAATTGTGAAAACTTAATTTAGAAACTAAAATTGTCATGTTCATATTTTTGATTGATTAAGGACATGAACAATTCTGTCTTGTTACACCACTTGATATCCAAAGTAAAATCTGTGTGCTGAAGCAAGTTACTAATGTTTGCTATACTTATAATGACACATTTTTTATGATACGAATTTGGATTTATAAGTCGCTGACACATCTGAGACTCGGATCTATGATTTTCCAGTATGTTTGATACAGCGCTCAATGGTTGTTAATGAGTGATTCCAAAGAAAAGGTTCTTTTGAGTATTCTTTTTAATTATTTGGTTGAACTGATTAATTATTCTAAGATGTAGAAGTCATTCGACTGCAAAAGAGAACTAAAACTGAGGCGACACCGTTTGACGATCTATATAACCCGAAATTGAAATCATTGTGATAAACAGTACTAAACTACAAAAATGCAATGTAAAATGCAGGGACTTCTGAAAAACACTACAAGGAAATTGTACAAATCTCTGGATTCTCTTTTGAATCGTTTTTTTTTTTTTTTTTTGACTGAAACTGTCAAAATGAATTGATGCACCAAAATGCATCAGTCTTGATGCTATCAGTAGATCTGATGTTATCTTGAAATTCTTTGCTCATTTTAATGCCAGTCAGTTTAGTGTTTCAGTTCCTTTTGGCATCTCTGAGACACGGATGTAAGCTTCTCCGGGTATGCATGACACGTTGTTGTTCAGTGTTTGTTAATTAGTAATTCACAAACAAATAGTTCTTTTGGGACTATTCTTTTTAATGATTTAGTCGAAATTAATTATTCACTCAACTGCAAAGGAGAACTAAAACCGATGCTAGTGAAATGTAAACAATGCGACATTTGCCACAATTTTAAAATTGATAAGTGATAAATGGTACGGTAGTATATATCTAAACAATGTATTTTACTTCAAAAATGCAATGTAAAATGCTTTTCAAGGACCATTTTTGAGAAAATTGAACTAGGCTAATTTACTCTTTTTGAATTGGGGCCTTGAGATCTGAACGTTCCAAATTAATTGATTTAACTAAAATTATTCAGATTCTTGATGTCATAATAAATAGTATTCCACTGTTATCTCAAATTTCTCTCTCTGTGTTTTTGCATATGCTGTCAGTCAGTTTTGCGTTTAAGCTTTGTTTGGCATCTCAGAATCGTTCTTTCACATCTTCACGTTGAGGAGTCATTGAGCAGAACGCACCCTCCCCCTGCCCATTCTGTCATTTCAGAGCACAATTCCCACTTGCACACTTGTAGCGTCAGTCTGGGCTTCTTCTGCTCTGTTTTTCAGTTAGGCCTGAGTGGTCTGACGATATACACCATACCATGGTAACTGGTTAAGATACTGCTATACCATTTATACCTTGGTAGATATGTTTGTGCAGAATGTGCATCCATTTCCAAAACCACCTGGCTTACCTTTCCAATAACAAAAAAGTACAGTTGTGTTGCTTCTTTGATGTTCCATGTAGGGGTGGGCAGACAATATCATGTAATGATTTCTTTCAGACAGGATCACGATCCACGATCTTATCATGATTCTTTTTCCATGCTGGTTTTTAAGACTATTTTGCAAGTCACTGAAAAGTACAGCCAAACTAATTTCCCTATTTTAAAAATAGCTTTACAAGGTAACAAAATAAAACAGAAAAAATAATGACAGACCATTTAGACTGAAGTAGGGGTGGGCGATACGATCAAAATCTTATTTTATCTTTGTTATTAAAAATAAGAACAAAGATGCAAATTACAAATAATAATAGGACAGATATAATGAAATAAACACTGTATTAATATTTTCAACTACAGTAGATGTATATACTCTAACAATACACTAAAAAAAATGCTAGGTTAAAAACAACCCAAGTTGGGTTGAAAATGGACAAACCCAGCATTTGTGTTGTTTCAACCCAGCGATTGGGTTAAATGTTTGCCCAACCTGCTGGGTAGTTTTATTTAGCTAACTCAGCTATTGTTTAAAAATTACTATTGCTTGCTTAAAATGATCCTAAAGTATGTTGGAAATTAACATTTTATTAATAAGTTTAATAAATAATAATTAAACGATAAACATTTATTAAGTTGCTTATTAATAATTTTTCACCTTTTGATTATTATCGTTTCCTCTAGTAATTATGGGTCTGATTTTTAATTTCCAACATATTTTGGGTTCATTTTAATCCAGCCATATAATAATTTTTAAACAATAGTTGTGTTAATTAAAACTGCCCAGCATGTTGGGCAAACATTTAACCCAACAGCTGTGTTAAAACAACCCAATCACTGAGTTTGTCCATTTTTAACCCAACTTGGGTTGTTTTTACCCCAGCATTTTTAACCTGCATCTGATGTGCACTATAGCGTGATGCTACGATCTTTCTTCAAAGGCAGATCATTGACATATTTTTATTGTTCACAATCTAAAATCTTGATATTGCATACCCCTAGTTCCATGTAAATATCATTATACATGAATATGATAATCATTCAATGTAATGCCATCTGATACCATCACTGTACTAGTGGCACCACAGTACTTCTTCGTGTGTGTTTCTGTCAGACCATTACATCTTACTGTGTAATGTCCTCGCTTGGGCTTTTTTTGAAATGAGATCCACAAACTACGCTTATAATCTGTCTCTTAATGGTCTTGGGAAAAAGCTGCTTAGTCTTGGAGATTTGGAGGTGGGGTTTTGGGGTGTCGACTCTCCAAGAAACCAAGACAATTGACAATAGATTGTATAGCCTCTTCTGCTTGAGTGACTTAATGGCTGCTGTCCTATTGTCTTGTTTTGAGGTCAGATCCAGGACACCTGCTGCGAGCAGCGACCGAAAAACAATGATTGTAATGGCCAGTTCCAGTTTGATGAAATCTGAGGGCCATGTTTTCAAGTCATTAATTCTGTTACCACTATCAACTTCTCCACTCATGTTGTTTACCTGCAGTACGTCCTTAATCAGAGCGTGTAGAGGAGGATCGATATGGCTTGCAGGGGTGTAAATGCAGCGACCTGACAGTGTTCTGATGAAAATTCAATGCGCTGATGAATTAATATTTTTGTAAAATACTTTGATGCATTTTTTCCAGGATTCTTTGATGAATATAAAAGAACAGCGTTTATTTGAAATACAAATCTTTTGTACCTTTATAAATGTTCTTTACTGTCGAATTTGATCAGTTTATTCCATCTATGCTGAATAAAATTATTAATAAAATAGTCTTTGTCACCCCAAACTTTTGAACGCTATTTTATACAGTAAATATTTAATGTATAAACCAGACCTAATCATGAATCAATGAAATGATTCAAAAAGCTGAATTATGACTAAATATCTATTAATCAAATCATTGTCAGAACAAATATTTACAGCCCTGCCTGCAAGGTCAAATGGCACGGTATTGTGTACGTGCGCGTGTCTGTGTGTGTACAGCAGAACTACTCTGACAGCACAGAGAGACTGTGGGAGGAAGTGACAATAATAGTTTGTGTGTGACCTATTTTATCCAGCGCACCTACAAGCAGACTTCACAGCGTGTGCTTTACTGGACACAGCTTGGGCTATTACCAGGGACACCACATACACTGTGTGACACTTACGCAAACGCAGCCCAGTGTTCATTTGAATATTTCTCTCTCTACATCTATCCTGGTTTCTTTATTTAACAGCCATGTGGTTTCACCCTTCACACACACATTGAGCCTTTCTCCTTGGCCAAAGCCAGCGCTGTTACTATAGAGACGCTGCCCACATGATGGTACACACTTTGACAGCACGACTTTGCTATAATAAGCCTCTCTCGCTGTTCTCTATATCAGCACAATTCGGCCACGTTAAGATGACAGCTGACAATTGCTAGCAGCTTTACTGTGGTGACCACAACCATCCCCTTAGTAAAAAATACACTGGTATCATGATACACAAAGTATATTTGTATTTGAATAGCATGAGGTAATGCCTGTTTTTGGCTGCTGAAAAGCTTTGCAAATAAAGGGGTTGCTTATTTAGTTTCTATTATAATTTGGAACCATTCTTATTTATATGAATCCTATAGAATGATGTAATAGTCAAGTAAGATTCTACTGGATACAGTGAAATTCCTGTTTTTCAGAATTTTAGATTAACTGTAGTAGGATATTTTTTGTTCTTATTTTTATTGTTTTTTTGTTTTTTAAATTTTTTTTATACTTGATTGTATATAATTATTTTATATAAATAATAAATCTAATAATAATAATAATAACATATAAATTGTATTTTTACTTTATTTGATTTTTGAGCGTTTCTTCTAGCACATTATCAGCCAAGCCAAACAATATGCCAGTATTCTTGTTTTTTTGTTTGTTTGTTTGTTTGTTTTTTCAAATGTTTTGTACTTGCTTGGATTATTTTATTTTATTTTATTTTATTTTATTTTATTTTATTTTATTATTTTAATGTTTGAGTGGTTCTTCTAATGATAAAGCATGTTTTCAGCCAAGCCAAACAATGACTGATAATTTCATTTAAAATTGAATTTTTATATTCACAGAAGCTTATACATATTTCATACTTTGTTGATTTATTGGATGTTAGTTTTCCATACAAAGCTGTAAAATCAACTGACAGTCTTGATAATGTAAATTACACAAAAAATTAATTTTGAGTAAATGTTACGTAAAATAAAAAAGTGCTTGTTTAACTCTTTCCCTGCCAGCGTTTTTTTTTTTTTTTTTTTATTTTTTTTTTTTATTTATTTTATAAAGTTGCATGCCAGCATTTTTGATCATTTTCCCAAGATTTTCATGGCCTCAAGAATATTTGGTATTTGGCCTCAAGAAAGATTGCTTGTTTTGTTGATTTGTTGCTTTTAAACAAAAACAACAAAAAAAAAAATATATATATATATATATATATATATATATATATATATATATATATATATATATATATATATATATATATATATATATATATATATATATATATATTCTAGCTTCATGCATTCTTTTTTTAACAACACTTGAATGTGGGTAGGTTTCATTAAAAAAAAAAAAACAACATTTTGAACAAAAAGCTGAGAAAATCATATTTTTGTCAGACTACAGTGTTCATAAATGATGCTTCTATTGCTTGTTTCTGCTTCTTCGCTTGTGTTTTGATCAGGAGATTCTGTACTGTTTCAGAAGATGCATAATAGCGCCCCCCTACCGTCAACACATGGATTGACGGAAAATTCTGTCAATGGCAGGGAAGCGTTGTCATTATTATCAGAAAATTCCATCAATGGCGGGGAAAGAGTTAACTTAAGCCATTGATAGGACTCTCGCACATCAGTCTTTTTTCTATATTTTTAGTAGTATGTGTTGCATTATCAACATTGCAGAAAGAAGCACTATAGCATGAATTAGCATAAATGAATTCCTTCTGTGGTCAGTTTTCTCTTTCAGGTCAACTAATGTCATGGCGGAGCACCAATTTGAAGATATTCTTGCTGAGCAAGTTAAAGTTAGCTAAACTGATATACTGAGGTTTGTTACCAGCAGAGTAACTCAATAAGGCATGTTCATTATGTACATCGGGACAGCATGCTTGCAATGCCTTGGCCAATCATTCATGCTTATGTACTTGAATTAAAGTCGTTTTTTGGCCTTAAAGTCTTTGTTAACTGGCTGAACTTAGCACAGCTCTCACACGGGCCAAAAATGCTCCCTACAAAAACACACTCCATTCCTACATCACTCGTTGCCATGGTTGCAGAATACTCCCCATTCCAGAGAATTCCTGCCTGGAGGTCTCATGGATTCTTTGCATTTGTTTACTGCTGTCTGCAGTTCAGCTCTACACGGGGCTGACCTTGTAAAGCACACGGCCTTTCATATCTTTACAGGAGTTTATTTGAATTCATTTGCATGTTAATTAAATACATACTCTTAAGGTGAATAAAACTAAACTGGACATTTGCTAATTTCAGCAGATGTCTTTCTCTCATATAAGCCATCCTCATTGTATGTTGCTGATCTCGTTATCATGCTGGCTCATTCATGCATTTTTATAATCCACAGTGTTTGGGTTATGGCAGGTCCTTGTGTGTATGAGATTATAGTGCAGTCTAATGGCTGACATTAAATGGCCTTTATTCTCCTTTTCTGTGTCAAGTGTCAGGACCCCAGTGGGTTCGGAAATGCGCCATGTTTGTGAGAGCGATGAGCCTGGCAGACATGTCCGGTAAGTGCCGCTCCGCAGCCAAACGCACTTCACTCACAGGATGGGATCAACTCTGATTCTGTTTATACAGTTATAAACTGAGCAAGAGGAATAGTAAACTGATAAAAGGCTGTATTAAGATTATTCAGATGCTTTTGATGAATAACAGGGTTTGAACCCATCCCTGCCTAAACTCTTACTGTGCATGCTTTGAGTCTCATTCACTCATAATTGCTTACACTTTACCCTCATTCCACTGTTGATAATTTCAGATTATTCTAAATCAGGGAGGGCGTGTCTACAGGAAGTGATTAGCATAATACATGCCCATGTCCATAAAAGGGCTTTCGTACAACCTCTCCTATATAAACATTTGTCAGTCTCTGCATATGATTTCGTATTTTTAACGTATCAAATTTCAAAATTAGTTAAGTTGCAACTAGTTAAAGACATGTAGTTGAATTCTAACTTTGAAAGTAGACTTGTAGTGGAGTCATTTACTTACTCAAATTATATGTAATATATCTGAAGTCTAATTTCAAACTAACAAACGTTCTGAAATGCTGTTCTAAATTTGATTGTGAATTTCAAGTAAATTTTAAATGACAAACTGAATTTTTATTTAATATAATTTAATAAAAACGGCTTAAACACAGGTTGTACTCAGAAATGCATGCATACGCATGGTTAGAATGAGACTCATTATGTCTTGTGATGTTTGTTTGTTTGTGCATGTTTCATGATCTGTGTATTTTTTGCCTTTCCTTCTGTGTCTGACTGATTTGAAAGAGCCCTTGTTTGTGCATAGCATCAACATAGCTGGTCATTGATTGCTGGATGACCAGAATGGACTATGAGTGATCAGGATGCCAGATTTTGAGTTGGGATGTGTAAATATCCATGTTCAGATTAGATTTTCTTTTAGTTGTGGCCTATAGAAGGGCAAGGCATATATTTCAGATGGAAAGATATGATATAGTGATCTAATTTGAAAGTTGAACCATGAAGTCAAAACTGACTCCATTTACATTCTTAATACATGTTTCTGGTCTTATTGTGTCTTATTGACATTGCATTTTCGACTGATATCATCCGTCTTATTTTGTAACCCTTCTTCAACCACTTGAACCCATTCTGGAATGTAACACCATTTTTGTTCTCCCTCAGTTAATTTTGATGGATGAAACAATGTCTTTTTTATTGTTGAATATCCTGTTTCACTCAGAAATATGACAAAGATTACAGAATGTGTGAACTTATTGAGAACCGCAAACGGAGGCAGTAGCTAGATGAAAACTTGGGATAACTAAGGGTTTTTATTATTTTTTTAAAGTCATTCAGCCATTTTTCAGTCATTTTTTCTGATAGAAATTACAATTGTCGTTTTAAAAACAAATCTAGGTTTGCTGTTCTTGCTGTGTTATTTATCAATATGGCATCATATAATAATAATAATAATAATAATAATAATGACCTATAATTATTGTACGATATTATTGTAAAACAAAGAAATATATAATTTTTGTTATTTAACTAAAATAAATAAGAAAATAATATAGTAGTAATATTATTTTACATTACAACTTTAAAATTGCAATACTAATATTTATGGCTGTCTTAATTTCTTCATGTTCAAACATTAAACCATCCAACCACAGTTTAGCGCTACACTCTGAAACATTCAGTGCATACATTTAGTTAAATGGCAGCCTTCACTATTTGATAATCACCATATTGCAATTTTGGCCTAATTTATACTAGGACATATATACATATTTTTTATTGAACTGGGGTCGTAACAGATCAGACCCCCCTCCTAATTTTTATTTTTTATTTTATTTTTTATTTTTTGCTGATTTGGTAAATGATCTGATCCGTGACACAAAAATCGTAATGTGATCTGAACCATGAGTTTTGTGATCCGTTGTACCCCTATATTAAACTGTCAGGACGCACCTAGATAGGGGTGCCTGAACATCCCTAACATGTCCAAAAAACCAGTGGAGAGAACAGCACAAATGCTCTGTCATACGAGCAGCCCTCCTCTTCCTGCGAACAGCTGAGGAGTCACTGAGGCCTGGCGTTAACCCAGCGTTCAGATCACCACATCAAATATTCAACAGGTGCCTCTGAATGTGAGCTTTTTGTGTGTCTGAGACTGTAAGAAACGAGAGAGAGACGAGTATGTGAAGAAAGAGTGCTTTTACGCTTTCGAGAATCACCAAGGAAATTCCACCCATCCGCACTTGTCTGTGGAGGGTCCGACGGCAGGATTAGAGACCAGAATGAACACGGATGCATCTGAATTGGAGAAGGTGACCTAGGGAGGTGATGACAGCTAAAGTGTGGCTAGTACTTGACCTCCATACTTCTGCATCAAGGTATCAACCGCAGAAGAAATGTTCAAGAGGAAGAGAGTGCTCAAGGTATGAACCAATTTATGAAAAAGGACGATTCAGTATCTTGTGGAAATATTTATCTAGCTTGCTTAGGGTTTAATTGGTTGGTCGGGTAATAGATTACTGATATGTGAGTGGTTTTTATGGCTATAAAGTTTAAGATTTGAAGCAGCTGTCGAGCAGCTCGTGTTGTGTCCAACGGAGACTCTCAGAGAAACATAAACCAGTCATGGAGAACGCATATGAAGTTACCAGAAGAGAGACAGCATGGACCAGCATTTTTCCAGGCTTTACTAACTGGTTGAGAAGGATTATGTGGTAGAAACTAAACATGTTCAAGTTATACCTACTTTGTTGTACAGCAGAGAGGAGGTGCACTAGGTCAACGTGGTTAATTAGCATGTTTCCATCCCAGGTTTTTTCTCAGGTGAACCCGTATGCCAGCCGCCAGGTGTGTTGTTTGCTGTAAATCCTCCAGCAGGTCCGACAAGTGTGTGTTGTTTGCATAACATCACTGTGGCCTTGGTTAAAACCAGCTGCATTTACTGTCACTAAACGCGGTAATACTCATAGCATTGGATGAGGAACACTTGAAGGTTGAAATGTAGTCTTTATTGTGGGTTGAATAAAAGCATGCTGCTTTTTTCAGTTTTTTTCAGCACTGTTACCGGGAGCTTCACAGCTGGATGGGCGAGTCATGTGGTTTCAGCACACAATGTGCAATGAAACTTGGACTGAATAAGTTTTAATGATGCATCTACCAGCTGCATTCAACATAGATATTTATCTCTTTGTCATTGTTGAGTATAAGAAAGATTTTCATGTTCTTTTTTTTTTTTCATTTGCAACTGAGGGTTTTTAAGCATATTATACTATATATTATAATATTTTATGCTATATACATTACTGTTCAAAAGTTTGGGCTCGGTATGATTTTTTTTTTTTTTTTTTTTCCCGGATGTGTCAAACCGGAGCTCTTCACTGATTGGCTCGCGCAACAACTCGTTATGCAAATTTTCCACTCGAGGTGAAATTTTTCAAACTTCTGCCAAAGACGTGATTGAGGCAAATGTCGCCCAATTCGCGTCATTCACATCGCACAGCGAATTTGCATCTATTCACGTCTTTTTCTTTGAGTTCGTATGTAATCTACTCGCGCAAATATTTAATTTCACTTTTGGTATGTGCACACTATTATGCTCACCAAGGCTGCATTTATTTGGATAAAAATATAGTAAAAACTGAACTATTATTACAATTTAAAATAACTGTTTCTATGTAAATATATTTTAAAATGTAATTTATTCCTGTGATCAAAGCGATGTGATCATCATTTCTCCAGTCTTCAGTGTCACATGATCCTTCAGAAATCATTCTAATATGATGATTTGCTGCTCAAGAAATGTTTTTTATTATCAATGTTGAAAACAGTTATGCTGCTTAATATTTTTGTGAAAACGGTGATTCATCAGGATTTTTTGATAAATATAAAGTTCAAAAGAACAGCATTAATTTGAAACAGAAATATTTTGTAACATTATATATGTTTTTACTGTCACTCTTGATCAATTTAAAGCATCCTTGCTGAATAAAAGTATTAATTTCTTTTTAAAAAATCGTACTGACCCCAAACTGTTCAGTGGTAGTGTACTTTTATATTTTCTCTTTGCATGTCAGAACAGACATTTAAAGACAACTTAAAATGGCATTCACAACAAATTTGGCTTCTGTGATGTGGTGTATTTCTGAGTGAAACTTAGCCAAGATCATCATTACTATTACTCATCCTCATGATTCGGTATTCGACAAACCCTAAGCCAAGCTAGAGGCCAAAATTATATTAGAGACTTGAGCCAATAAGCAACCATCCACCAGTACACACTAGCAACCGCATTGCAACTTCCTGGCAAACACTTTCATGGCAAGCATTATTCATATTTTCCTTCAGTATAAAATTTTGATTAATATTATATTTTCCCATTCTTAATGTTAGCCGAAAGTCATTTCAGTTGGGGAATCCCATTTATATTTTCATGAAAGTTGAATCATGCTCAATAACACCAGTGACATTTATTAATAATGTAAATGGGATCAATTTTGATTTCAGTCAGTTTTATTTATATTAAGACAATGGAACAGAAATTATATCGGCAGTGAATGTTGTCACTTTTAAGCAAGATACATGATAGTGTCTAAAAATGCTGCTTTCGCTTCAGGAATGTTGACTATCTCAATAACAATTCTGTCAGTCAGGGACAGAGAGGAAATGTGGTGTGCATCTTTGTGTAATAATGACTGACACACAATCAGTGTGACTCCAGTTAACCTCTTCAGACAGGGCTGTGCACGGTGTGCAATATATTTCCACTGATTTATAGACATTGGCAGGCAGCTCTTCTCACTGTCACTGATTTGGCCGACATCTCTCCTCTGAGATCTCAGCTGATCCTCAAGCCGTGTGCTGTGAAGGCTGAGATATCATCAGATTGAGGAATGTGTGTTCAGTCCAAAGCTGAATGGAAAGGTGGGGAGCTGGGAGGAGTTTGGGTTGGAATGAACATTTTATTTTTAAATGTATCAGGAACACGGCTATTATATATTTGAAAAAGTTTTTTTTTCAATTTCTGTTTCTTTTAAATTTAATTCTTACTAAATTGTTTTTATTTTGTTTATATAATTGCAGTTTTTTTAGTTTAATATTCATTTTAGTCACCATTTAAGTTTACTTGAATTACTAGTATTAAGTACTTATTACTAATAGTATTAAGTTTAAGTTTTCATTTCAGTACTAGTATTGGATTTAGTTTCTTTAGTTTTTGTTTTAACTTATTTGTAAATATTTATTCTATTGGTTCTTATTGGAAAGTTTGTCTTTTTTATATTGTAGTTGTAAATTTCATTCAAGTTTCAATTATTTTGACCTGTTAATGAATACTTTTTATTTAGTTTTTTTTTTTTTTGTATAATTTGTAAATGGCAAATTTTAGTTTACTGTTATGTTTTAGTAATTTAGTTTTTTTTTTTATTATTGAATTCAAGCACAAGTATTAGTTTTAGTTTCACTATTTTGTACTTTGAATTGTAATTTATTTTTATTTTGTTGTAATAATTCGTAAAGTAATTTTTAAAATATAGTAAGAACTAAATAATGGCCAGTAAAAACTAAATAAAATTTTTATTTTATTTTTTTGTGTTTTTAAATTTCTGTTTAGTTTTAGTTTTACCTGTTGATAAATAGTTTTTACTTTGTTTGTATTTTTTTTTAAAACAGCTAGTTTTAGTTTGTTTTTTTTTTTTAATTGCAAATCATTATTTAAAATAAAATAACAAAATACTTTATAATTAAATATAATTCATTTTTATTAATTTTCTCTGTAATTTTGAGTTGTTAATATTTTAGTGAACATTTATATATTCAGATTTCTTTTGTTTTTTAAAGTATTAGAAATGTTTTTTTTTTTTTTTTCAGGGCTAGTTTTCTAGTTTTTGTAACAAGTTTCAACAACAACAATATTAATTGTGAGTGATCAGGAGCTGCGGTCAGGTAAAGGTTGACAGAAGTGATAATATCTTGAGGTCTGGTGTCAGTGTTTTCAGCTTTGCTTCCTTGTCTCCTCTATAAGAGATGCAGCATGCAAATCCAAACACTATTTGTTTACAGGGCATCAGTGCTTTTGCTTTTTGTAGTCTGCATAGTTACAGAAATAAGCACATACTAAGGAGTTATTCTTATCATTAGGATTATATGGGAATAGATTAGAAGCGACACATCTGCTTGCTTAACTGTACAGTATAGGTTAAATCATTAATAACCTAAATATGCTTATGCACCACTGACCATCTCTAAAGGTTTCTTGCCCAGGGGGGAGCAGCTAGCAATAAAGGTAAGTGTGATAGAAGTACCCAACACCTCCTTTCTCCTGTACTGCCACATGCACAAAGCTTACAGTACATCAATCTGATCATCGCCTCTAAAATGATTAGCTTATCAATATGGCTGGCCTATCCTCATTTGCAACCCCTTTGCGGAAGAAAACAAGGATTGCATTGGATAAAACAGTAGACAAATCCACTCTTGTCATCCCTCATCCCTGTGTTTGAAGTCATCCATGACTGTTTGGTGTTGTGTAAACCTAAAGGAAGACTGCAGAGATCTGTTGTTCCCTGAGGGGATTGGGAAAGTGCTGTCTCGCAACCAAATGCTCCGGTAGCAATGTTTCCATCGAAACTGCCTGTCAGGTGGATGAAACTCAAACAGTCATCCTGACAGGTCTGCTGTTATCAGAACTAATCTGCATGACTGAGATGTAATTCACCGGGGCTTTTATTCATCAAGGACAAAATAAATCAACCATAAAAAGCTCTAATAAGGGAGGAAACATCCGGTGTATTGTAGTCTTGGAACTCTGACACTAAGTGTATGCACTGAACTTTTTAGAGCTTTACAAACAAAGATATATATATATATATATATATATATATATATATATATATATATATATACTGATGCCATATGTGTACATTGGGCCTACAGAAATAAAATGAACATGTGTGTGTATAAAACAGATACTGACTGGTTTTCCTGTGGCTAGCCTAAGGCACACCTGTGCAATAACCATGCTGTCTAATCAGCATCTTGATATACCACACCTGTGAGGTGGATGGATTATCTCGGCAAAGGAGAAGTGCTCACTAACACAGATTTAGACAGATTTGTGAACATATTTGAGAGAAATAGGCCTTTTGTGTGCATAGAAAAAGTCTTAGATCTTTGTTCAGCTCATGAAAATGCAAAACAAAAGTGTTGCGTTTATAATTTGTTCAGTGTGTCCACACATATATATACATACATGCATACATGTGTTCATTTTTACTTGTGTAGGCCCAGTGTATACATTTGTCAACCCATGCCAGTCTACACTGATCACCCATTTTAAAATGAAGTGTTTGATGTAAATGCTTGGCTTTTATTCCAAATGAGACCAGAGGTCAGCAGACGACTGTCTGGGTCACTTCACAAGCTGCTTGCTACTCCCTTAGCTCCTTTCTGAGTGTAATTTGAGCGTTTGAATGAAAGTGATCTGCTTGAGACCTTATGAATCCTCAGAGAATGATCTCTGTACTGTCTGATCAATGTTGATTAAGGCTTTTGTAATCTATTTTCTCCAAAAGTATATGTCTTTCAGATGATGCACTCTTTGGCTCTCAAAACAGGGATGACTTTGATCTTTGTGATGTAGCCTGAATTGTAAACCCATCAGAGCATAAAAGCATTCTTTCTTCTGTTCTCCTTCATCTTTCTTCAGGCTCGGAGCACTGATAATCTGGACAGTTCTGGGGAGCCTGGGACCCGATCAGTGGGCACCACTGCCAACTTGAAGGGGAAGATGAGCAAAAGGTGATAAACGGCATATCTCTCCATCAGTACAGCCATTTAGGGTGTATTTAAACTAGAGATTTTAGTGGCGACATATCTCCTTTTGATGTCATAGTTTGGTTTGTTCAGATGGTATAGGGCCATATGAAATCAGTTTTATTTTTTCTCAAATTCTGGTAACTGTTTTAATTTTCTGGATTTCATTTCATTGGTTTACATTTTTGTACTTAAATTGTAATGATCAAAAAGATGTCTAATCCATTGAGTTCATGGAACTAAATTTACTTAATTGTTAAAATTAAAAAATAACAGTGCCCTATGAATTTCTTTAATGTTTTCAGAAATTCTGTGTTGTCTGTTTTATTTTTTAGCTTTATTGGATTCTACGTTTTATGTTTGAATACACATTTATTCATTAAGTTAGTTTTCAAATTAATTAATAAAATATTAACAATTTAGTTCATCTTTTAGAATGAAATCAAATGAAAATTTTACATTTTTGGGAAACTAAGTGCTGCACAACAGGTTTACCATTTAAATGTACCGTAAAAAAGTTGTGATATTCCTTTAAAAATAATGTTTCAATAAACTCTATTATTATTATTACCACAATTCGGCCCAAATTTTCTGCATCACAGAAATCATAGGTTCCTATATTAAAGCAGCTTTCCAAGATAAGGTGCCCACTTAGTAACCACACCCACTTGAACTGTAGTCCTGACCCGCAAACTCAGGTTCATTCCAAGCAATTAAAACCAAGAGTAAAGCAGCCTTAAAAGGTTTAGACACAAAAGAGACAGACAATATTTTAGTTTAATAGTTAATGAAGTAAAGGACTGTGTTGTCCTGTGAGTTTAGCTTTAGGTTTATCCAGCTCTGAACACAGAGTAAAACAGGAAGAAATGAGTTTCACTTCCCCCTGAAATAACTGATAATGGGATGCAAAGTTTCCCTGTGGTGTTCATGAGTACCTTACTGAAAACTACCCTGGAGAGCTTCTACATTCTGTGTAACTTGAAAATATAAACTAAATCTGAATAAATAAAACTGTGCTGGTGCTGTGTGCACTAACCAGATAAGTCTGTGGCTTTTTTTTTTTTTTTTTTTTTTTTTTTGTGTGTGTTTTGTTTATTTTTTTTGTGTGTTTTCCCAGCAAAAATTTTAAGACTGAACAGTAGTTATAGTGCCACTTGCCATAATGACAAATTTGATTATCCAGATAAGTTAAACAGTTTTTAAGTTTCACAACTTTAAACTCACTGCTTCAAGCTCAGCGCTCTGTGATGAAAGTATGTAGTGTTAACTCATTTGTTTTTTTTGCTTGTGGTTCCAGGCTTTCTGTTGTGAAAGGTCACTTCCCCAAGCTTGTTGACTGTGCCCATTTTCACTATGAAAATGTGGACTTCGGTTCTATCGAGGTAAGATCTTGTCTTGAGCAGGAGTTTCTTAGCTCTCTAATAAAATGTCAGAAAGGCCCAAAGTATATGTATGGAATCAGCTTATTATTATTATTATTATTATACCCAAAAGAAGGTATTTTAGAGCTGTCAAGTCAGGAGCACAATTATGATGCCTTAAAATGCTGCCTGTGTAGGCATTAATACTTCAATAATGTGCCAAATTTAAGAGTGAAAAAATATTCAGCAGGAATAAAGTAAAACTGATTTTATTTATGGGAATTTCATTGAATTAAAAAATGTTAAGCTATGATATTATTGATTAATATTATTTAATGTGGTTTCAGGTATTAATGTTAAAGAAAGATAACATGCACTAATGAATTGTGAACAACAAACACCAAGAACATCAATGAAAAGGTCTTTGTGTGTTTTAGTAATGTACATGTTCAGTTGTCAGGATGCATCACAGAGCTGGATGTTTAGGGTTGTTAGGAAGAAACAAGCAGATATCAGCGTACAGCCGGAATATCTCCAGGGCTCCTTGCTTTGTGACCTTCAATAACACACACACACACACTCACTCTCTCTAGCTCTCTCTCTCTTAAAGGGAAGAGGAAACATTTACTTATATTTGATTCACAGATACACTGCAGTATGTCAGAGCTCTTCTCATATAAACTGGCGGTCACACAATGATCTGTGCTTTATTTAAGCTTGTCTAAAATCTGTGGTCAGTTGAGGCAGGTTTACATCCACAATGTTAGACATCCATTTTCAAAATGCATTTCAGTGTCCCTGTGGCATTGTTTTTGTGTTTATATACCCATTTTGTGTTTATTATGGCAGAGCGCTGTACACACACACACACACACTCGAGAGCACCTGGAGTGCACTGACCGCACAGCATGACTGGAGTGGGAGTCCGTCTCATTAGTGTTTAAACCCCCTAAAGAAAAGAGAAAAATAAAAGACCTTTACATGTTGTCTGATATGACCCTGTGAAGCAGAAAGTGCCTCCTCTCCTCTCCTCTGTGCTATTGCAAAATTATATTAATGGTTTCGTACCGTACTATCACCATGGTATCTTCCATGTAATACCATATGAATACGGTAATCATTCATATATTTTACATACATACTACCAGTCAAAAGTTAGGAATAATTAAGATTTTTGAAAGAAGTCTCTTATGCTCACCAAGTCTGCATTTATTTAATCAAAAATATAATAAAAACAGTAATATTGTGATTTTTTTTATTACAAAATATTTAAAAATAACTTTTGTATTTGAATATGTTTTAAAATGCAGTTTATTATTGTGTTGGCAAAGCTGAATTTTCAGCTTCATTACTTCAGTCTTCAGTGTCACATGATCCTTCAGAAATCATTCTAAATGCTGATTTGCTGCTCAAGAAACATTTCTGATTATCAGAGTTGAAAGCAGTTGTGCTGCTTTTTTTTTTTTTTTTTGGAAACTGTGATATATTTTTTGATTAATAGAAAGTTCAAAAGAACAGCATAAACAGCAAAATAGAATATTTTACATTGTAAATGTCTTTACTGTAATTTTGGATCAATTTAATGCATTCTTGCTGAATAAAAGCATATCAAAAATCTTACTGACCCTAAAATTTTGAACAGCAAGTACCTTTAAATAAAATGTTTTGACCTCTTCCTGATCGTACTCGTTATCTAAAGTGAAGAGGAAGTTCGTACATGCTTCAGGGATATGAAACAGCATTTTAGTGACTTGATTATTGTGAAGGGATGTTCCCAGCTTCTCATAAATGATCATGTGTTTGAGAGTAACTGAATCTCAATAAACATGAGTAGCATGGTCTTAAACGGGTACGTTTCTTGTAATTCATCTGTCTAGACAGATGTGCAGACATAGTGATGTCACAAAATCACAGCAATTCAAAACATGTTTATGCTGTTACATTCAACTCGGATTTTCTGACATCCTACAAGAAGTGTGCAATCAAACGCAGATTAAAATCAGACTTACAAACTGGAAACTCATACATAAATGCATAATTGCAATGGGATCAAGGTGTATGATAAATGAACACCCATTGAGATGTACACAGCTGATGATAAACATTCACCTTCTCCAAGAAACATGTCTGATCAGAGTCAGGTGGATACAAAATTATACAGTGCTAGTTGTCAACTAGTTGTTCTGGCAACATACTGCTTGGTTATTTCAAAAATATCTATTCTTGCATGCCAATGCAGGACCATGAGCATTCCCTTTAAACGTTTGTTTATGTGTGCTTGAACTTCTTCACACCTTCATGAATTAATGTCTGATCTTTACACCTTCAGCTTCAGTTTGCCAATGAGCAGAGCGATGCCAGCTGGACCTCGGGCAGTGCCAAAGACCTGGTTTTCCTTGTGCAGGTGTCCTGCCAGGTGAGTGGGCACACATGCCCCAGTCAGTGCTAATAATAAACAGCCCCTCCTGCTACAGCCTAAAAAAACACAACTGATCGAATCAAACATGACCAAAGTCGGTGCATTACACCTTATTTTGCATCTTCCTCTCTTGTGCTGGCATCTTGTTTGTTGACTTTCCCCCTCCCTCGATTCTCTCTCCTCTCTCTGCCCCTCTTTCCCCTACTCTCTCTCTTTCTCTGAAATCTAGGGTAAGACATGGATGGTGCGGCGTTCGTATGAAGAGTTCCGGACGCTGGACGCCCACCTGCATCAGTGCATTTACGACCGCCGTTACTCACAGCTCTTGGTCCTGCCCGCCCTCTGTGAGATCGGAGATCGGGTGGAGGTGAGCTTGACTGCACTGGATACTAATGCTTCTTATCTCATTTAGCTTCAGTGTACAGTAGCTCATGTTGTACCGCTAACAGAGTTAGCTGCTCAGTATTGAGGTCGTCGGCCAGTTATGTAGGTTGGTGTCCGGACCCATAGGGACAGTGCTGGGAAAAACATCAATTTATCTTTCACGTCACTTTTATTATTATTATTATTATTATTATTATTTTTCATTTATCATGAGACTACTTAAATCTTATAGTCTGTAATTACCATTAGATACAAATGTTTGGGGTTTTGTAATTTTTTAAAATTTTATCACCAAAGCTGCTTTAATTTTATCGAAAATACACTAAAAACTGTAATATTGTGAAATATTATTACAATTTAAAATATTCAATTTAAAATGTAATTTATTCTGGTGATGGCAAAGCTGAATTTTCAGATACCATTACTTTAATCTTCAGTGGCACATGATCCTTCAGAAATCATTTAAAGTAATAAAGACTGAAAAAAGTTGTGCTGCTTAATATTTTTGTGTAAACATGATACTTTTTTTTTTTTTTTTTTTTCAAGGATTCTTTGATTAATAGAAAGGTTAAAAGAACAGCATTAATTTGAAATCGAAATCTTTTGAAACATTATAAATGTCTCTACTGTCACTTGATCATTTAATGCTTCCTTGCTGAGTAAAAAAAATCTTATTGACCCAAAACAGAAAAAAAATTAATTTAAAAAAAGATTGAAATTCATTAGAGCTTAACTTGTATTGAACCTGGAACATTGCTTTAAATCAATCTTCTTCAGTGATATCTTTGAGTAGTGTTTGACTACTGAATGAATTTGCCATTTGAACGTGCATGTTATTCACGCAGATCTTCACACCACTGTTGTCGGAGTATCTGAACCGTCTCTCCATGATTGTGGACAATAAGCTGAACTGTGGGCCGGTTCTCTCCTGGATGGAGGTAAGAAACAAACAGAGGAGAGATGAGACCGCAAACATACATTAGAGTAGATAAGAACTGAAATATAGAAGTAGGGCTGGGCGATATATCGCATGTGATTGTCACGCGCATTTCGTCAGTAAAGCCGGTTCCCTGATTGCCGCTAAATCGCCATCACCTGCTTTCAAATGGAGCGGCATTTAATAGACAGAGCCGTAGTTCACTGATAAGCCACGCAATATCGCGTTCATTATCGAAGGCGATACATCTGCGATATGAACGCGATATTGCGTGGCTTATCAGTGATCTACGGCTCTGTCTATTAAATGCCGCTCCATTTGAAAGCAGGTGATGGCGATTTAGCGGCAATCAGGGAACCGGCTTTACTGACAAAATGCGCGTGACAATCGCATGCGATATATCGCCCAGCCCTATATAGAAGGATAGTTCACCCAAAAATGAAAATTGTCATCATTTACTCACCCTCATGTTGTTCCAAACCTTTCTTCTGTGAAATACAAAAGAAGATATTTTGAAGAATGTTGGCAACCAAACATTATTGTAGCCCATTGACTTCCATTGCATTGACAAAAAAAAATTCTCTCAATATCTTCTTTAACTCCCTCGGGTCGGCGGTCACGCCGGCGTGATCACCGCGTTTTTTTTCTAACCAGTGTGAAAGAGACTCAAAATACTCCGTCAATGTTGCACATACAATTAAGAGTTATACACCATTTTAATCTGTGGAATATCTTCTTTTATTTGTGTACACTCAGAGTAACAACAAAATGTTGTGCTTTTTGTAAAATAAAGAAAACTAACATGATGCCTGATCTCTCGTCTCCCTCTGAACGAAGTCCAATCTGATAGTTCTCAGAAAATGAACTGTAACTTAGTGAATAATAATCACAAAAAAATTAGACTTGTGTCTAAAGACAAGTTGAAATGTCAGGTTTTAAATTGTGTAAGTCAAATCGAAAACAAACCTTCTGTGTTTATGTAATCTGTATGAAAAGAGAGCCATGTCAGAAATCCGTGATTCAGCTCATTATCCGCTAATGCGACCACGCCCACGGAGCGAGCGCTATTCAGATGTAAATTCAGAGGCAATACATGCATACATCGTCTCAATCGTGTATTTATTGTCTTGAAAAGTGTTTTGAATAGCCATAGTTAGCAATCTCTGGCCTCTGTTAGTTCAGTTATTTCCTGGATTGCCTATTCTTCTTTAGCATTGGCATTTGTTGACTAAAAGTGCACAGAGCGCCCTCCGGCTGCAAGTATGAATTGTAAACACAGTATCCAGCGTTCACAGTGACGACAATAAATAAAGAATAAATACTCCTCTGTATAGAAAATTGACATAAACATGAGAATCCATCAATATTTCTCCAAATGTGCATGCTTTTAAGCTAAAAGCCTATATGAAATGCCATAGAGGTAACATAACTGTTCAGACACTTTGTATCATAGATGCATTATATTTAATAATAGAATACCATTATTTTAAATTGTAATAATATTTCACAGTATTGCTGTTTTTTCTGTATGTTTGATTTACATTATGATGAGCTTGAGACATGATCAACAGGTTTTTTTCACAGCCTATCTGACTGAAAGGCCTCATTAATATGCAAGTCATTTCAGGTCATTATTATGTGATTCTTTTGTCTTCTCAGGTAGAATCACCCATTATACATGAGGATTCACGCCTCCACGCATACTGTGTTTCTTGACCAAAGATGTTTTAGAAAATTTAAATCTCTCTATTGTTTTATATGAACAAGCAGGCAGCATAATTTTTACCTCATTTTGAAGCAAAACTCTAGTCTACCTCAAATACCCAGAGTCTTGTGAACAAAGATTTAATATATATTTGGCTTTATTTCAGTGACTTAAGTTTTTTGTTTTTTCAATAACCACGCATAAACGTTATTCCTTCAAAAATACAAACATGTACATACATGTTCCTCACATATTATTGTAGCCTAGTTTGTGCTGAATACAGTGTAATGGCACTTTTTCCATTAATATGTTTATGAACAACTGAAAAAAGCACAAATGTCAGGGCATGTCAAACTTCTCCAGGCCCCAAATCAGCCTCAGACCCCTGAGGGTTAATGTTCCACAGAAGTCAGTCATACAGGTTTGGAATCACATGAGCGTGAAATACTTGTTCCATTGCAAAAACTTCTAAGACCGCCTGACATCTTTTCTTTTAAATGAGCATTTTTATCAGGCTCCTGTGTTTAGGATCAGTAATTTCACTTTAATGGCAATGAGAAGGTTGTTAGTCAGTTATTTGGACAACAAGACATAGTAAAACGTCGGTTTTACAGCAGCAAAAGGAACACTGTTGTGTTTACTTGCTACTCGTGAAATCCTGTCATTGACACTGTAATGATGGACAATACATGATGATAACTTGCAGCTCGGAAATTGAAAGCCAGCTCATATGCACACCGTCATTCATCTTGAAATCTCATGATTCGATTCGCGTCTTCCGCTTCTTCTGTGGACTTAGAGGCTGTGGACTTTTGCTGACATAGTGATAGTGAAGTGGCGTTTAGCGGTTTCTGCCAACGAACCGGTATTTCTGAATGGGCTGACGCTGGGATTTAACGGATTTGAAGCGAAAAGTTTTTGATGAACATATAATATGTGCGGAGAGCATTCACTCAATATCATTATTTAATTTTTGACAGAGATGGTGTTTAGCAGCATCTGAACTCATCACTTGTGTATAACAGGAGATTTTATGTAATTTTTACTTGCCATTTTTCTTGCCATATCTCAAATCTCTACATATCTCTATATTTCTTTGTAAAAACTTGGCAGTATCTGTTGTTTTTCAAAGGTAAATTTCATTGCTCTTAATCTTGCTATGAGATTTCAAACTCCTGTAGTCATGCAGTATTACAGCTAATTGTTTTTTACATTCATTGCAGATTGACAACCATGGCAACAGGTTCCTGCTGAAAGAAGAAGCCTCTTTAAACGTCCCTGCCATCGCTGCTGCTCACGTCATCAAGCGCTACACTGCCCAGGCTAGCGATGAGATCTCCATTGAGGTACTCAGGCCACTTACATTTTTCATGTGTTGAAGTATTTCCTTATAAAACAGGAAAGTTAGATGGGACATTTCCAATGTTTTAAATAGCTTTTAGTTTGTCAAAGCTGCCGCCGACTAGCTGCTTGATTAATTCAGTGTTTCACACCAAACTACAGCATAAACTTCAAACTCTTCCAAAAGACCTTGTACCCAGTTTGAGTTCTCTCTTTCTCTCGTCCTGTCCTTATTCTGCACATGCATGCACAGCTTGCCTGGTCCTGGGACACAGTTTTGTTCTCTCTGCTCTTCCTCCTTTTCTTCCTCCTTCGTCAGGTCTATTCCTGTCCCCCCTCCCTATACGCTGCTCCATATGCAGCATCTCTTTCTGGGCCAGAGAATGGGGTGACCCAAACTTAGAACGCATTGAGGTCCCTTCTCTCTCTCTCTCTCTCTCTCTTTTTCCTTCTGTCACTCATCAATTCTTTTGCATATGCATGACATCATTTTTAAACTGATCCATCTAGCTAGATGTAACCATACATCAGTGCTCTGCTCTAGAAACCTCTCCTAAACTACATGGGAATGCTCTAGCACCCACCCCAAGCACCTTAACAGTTACTTAGTAATGCTGTATCTGTCTGTCGAATCTTCAAGTCTGTTGAAAGCTGTTGCTACTGCTCTTACATTTTTTGCAAACACCTAGAAAAGCCTTGGCAACCACCTAGAACAATTTAACAGCCACCTAGAAATGTCCCAGCAACCACTTCAAGCATTTTAACAACTACTTAGTAATGCTGTATTTATCTATATGTCTGTCTGTTGAATTTTACACATTTAGGCAAGGCTTTTTTAAGCTAACATCAACATTTATCTTGACAAACTTTCCCTTTTTAGTTTCTTCTTTGTACTTTTTCTGTTTTCTCTCCTCTCTGGCATGATTCTTTCTCTTTCTGCTCTCCAGTGCGAGATAGGAACTGATATTTTTTCCCCCTTCCTCTTTTTAAAATTTGGGTCAGTGTATTTTGGCACGCTACAGTGCTTTTGAATAAAACTGTAAGTCTGATTGTGACTTCTAGATGTTGTTGAGAATATATGAAGTTAACATGCTTGTGCTTAAAAAAATTAGCTCAATCATAATTTTTTGTATATGCTAATATATTTTTTTAAGAGTTTATTAACACCCTCAGTACACAAGTAATTTGCATATTTCTATTACTAGATGCGTATCTCCGTTTGCGTGCTAATCCTTGTATGTGTCTTTGTTCCTCTTTTTAAAGGTTGGTGATATTTTGTCAGTGATTGACATGCCGCCCAAAGAGGACACCACGTGGTGGAGAGGAAAGCATGGATTCCAGGTACCTGTCTAAACCTCAGGACCTAATATGGGCTTCAGTAACACTGACAACTTTGAGCCCAGTGTTCCCCTCTCTTTTCCTCAGGTTGGCTTCTTTCCCAGTGAATGTGTGGAATTAATCAATGAGAAGTTGCAGCAGTCGGTCAGTGCTCCTGTCAGTAAGCAAGGTACCACACACTCAGTCTTTTATCTAGAGATCAGGAGGGTAATGGAAGTAGAAATGACATTTATAGTCTCTTTAACAAAATTGATTGAGAAACGTACTTCCAGAAGACTGCTGAGAAAGTGTTCTGTCATTTATGATCTCTACTTCTTGCTGCTTGATCAATGCTTCAATACACATCATTTGGTTGTTTATTGTAACATGGTTTGTGATCAGGGAAGGAGGAGGCCAGAGCCGGCGAACAATAAATGTAACTTTAATCGCAAAATAAACATAAAGAACAAAACTAAAAAACAAAAAAAAAACAAAACTAGTAAAGCGGCAACCCCTCATGGACGACTGCTGCATAAACTAAAACCAAACGACAACATAAAGTCCAGTCCTGGTCCTTTCTTATCCTTCACTGTCGTCACTCCTCATTTTATACTCCTAGAGCTCTTCCGTGGGACTCGAGACCGGTGTGGTACACAACGTTAACACTCGCACCACCAGCCTCGCTCTGTTCCCACGGCTCTTGGCCCTGCCCTGCTTGCCACATTCATCTTCATTGGCTGTTCTTCTGTGTTTCAGAGGTGGATATGTTGAGCTCCAAACCTGGCGTTACCAACACGACTGGACCTTCCTCGCCAACATCAGGTATGCTCAAGTAATTTTTACTTTTCAGTAGTTGCAATTAGGGCTGGGCATAGTATTACAGACGCAATGAAACGGAAGTAACAACATATCTATTATGATGTATTGTGACTTCCATCCGAGTGTAATGGATTATCAAAAAAAAGCAGAGACTTGGTTCTATGCATTGGTTGTCGATTGGATTTTGAGATGGACATTGCACTCAAAAGTGGAGGCAGATGAACAAGATCTTGCAGGTGCAGGGTTTAAGTTCACCCAAAAAATGAAAATTCTGTCATTAATTACTCACCCTCATGTCGTTCCAAACTTGTAAGACCTTCGTTCATCTTTTGAACACAAATTAGATTTTTTTGATGAAATCCAAGAGGTATATGACTCCTCCATAGACAGCAATTTAACTACCACTTTCAAGGCCCAGAAAGGTAGTAAAGACATCGTTAAAATAGTCCAACAATTTTTCCAACTGTTATTCTCCTATGCTGTTGACGTTGTGAACATAGTGCAGCGCTTCCGGATTCTATGTCAGAACGCCAAATCAGTATTGGCCGGCTCCTGCGTCAGCATCACACGCATGTGTCGTGTACAGCATTGGCCAATACTGAGCTGGCGTTCGGACGTAAACACGGAAGTGCTGCACTGCATTCACTACGTCAGCGTAGGAAACAGACATAGAAGAAATTTGTTATGTTTTTGCGCACAAAAAGAATTCTTGTCGCTTCATAACATTAAGGTTGAACAACTGTAGTCACATGGACCATTTTAACAATGTCTTTATAACCTTTCTGGACTTCAAAATGACGCTGCTGCCTATGTGTGGTTCAGAAACCCTCAGATTTCATCAAAAATATCTTAATTTGTGTTTCAAAGATGACCAAAGGTCTTGCGGGTTTGGAACGACAAGAGGGTGAGTAATTAATGACAGAAATTTCATTCTTAGGTGTGATAACCCATTAAGTGTGTGTGAATTACCTGAGTCTGTGAGGCTGTCAGTTGCGTTCGGCAGCAACGTCTCCACTAATAACAAAGCTGTAAGTTTAACTACATAAAAAAACACATTACAAACTGGTTTATTGAGAAAGTCACGAACCTGAGAGGTTTTCATGCACAAGGGAGATTGTAAGGCCACACTTTCATGACATAATTCCGCTTTGATTGTTCGTAGAAGTCTGCTGTGGAGCTCACTTCAGTACAGACTCAGGAAAGTGTGCATAGAGGGCGCATATCGCCCACAAAGGGGGCACTCGTGAGCACCCTTCTGAAACCTAAAATGACAAATGGGTCACCCTACAGTCTTGTGGACTTACAATAGACACGTGTACGCTGCGGCCATTGTAAGTCCACAACACCTCAAGTGCGCATAAAATGGGACAGGGCTTAAGCGTGTGCATGGGAGGGAGAGAGGGAGCAGAGACAGAGTATGCTTTCCATAGATAATAAAAGAAATTGACATTTTATAGTATTGTTTGTAATATTTATTTCAATGTCTTTGTGTTTTTTGGTTCTTTTGCTGTGGTAGGCTGCCTCTTTGAAATAGCTGAAAATATTATCTATATCAAACTGTAATGCAGTCAAGCAACTATTTTAGCTGTGCATTTACTGAAAATATTGTCTATTATTGTCAACCAATCAGAATCAAGCTCAAGGATCAGAAGCTGATCCTTCATTTTAATATGCTGATTTGCTCAAGAAATATTTCTTATTATCAATGCTGAAAACGGTTATGCTGCTTAATGTTTTTTGTGGAAACCATGGTAGATTTTTTTCAGGATTCTTTGATGAATAGAAAGTTTAAAAAAAAAAAACTTTAAATGTCTTTACTGTGACTTTTGTTCAATTTAAATCATCCTTGATGAATGAAGGTATTAATTACTTTAATTATATATATTGCTGCCCCCAAACTTTGAACGGTAGTGCATATCAGCCACCCTCTAAATATTGGTATTTGCACCAACCCTTGAAAAACCTATATCAGTCAACAACTAATGGTGAATAGGTGATATATCGCCCAGCCCTAGTTGTTTTCTCAAAAGACATGCTTTGGTTACTTGATTTTCTTGCACAGATGATATTGTAGCCTTTGTTGGCAAGGCTGCTGTTTTTAAGGTTATTTTATGGCCTTGAAAAGCCACTGTAGTCAAAACAATATGTCTGTTATTATTTGTCACAAAATTTTAAGGTTGTTGGTTAGTCTTCTGTACATGACAGCAGCATCTTCTAATGAAATGCTTTAACAGTGAATTTATAATAACACTTCCACTAAAGATGCATTTGATGTTCCCTTCTTTTTCTCTCAGTTCTTCATCCTTGGTTCCTAAGCCTGGCTGGTAACAACTTCAGTGAATTTACCTAAACTAACATTTCTGTATCCGTCTTTTTCTAACGCCTTCTGTCCTCTGAGACATGTAGGGTTTGTAATACAGATTGTGGTTGTTTATATGGCAGGCAGAGAAAGTGTGGGAGGTTTGGAGAGGATGAGCTTGGGTGTTAGATGGTGAAGACAGCAGAAATGTTGTATAATTCATTCAAGTGTGTTCATGTGGGCATCATTCTCTAGCATCTGTTGAAGAATTGCAGGCTGCTTGTTGTATAAATGAGAAGCTGTTAGTGAACTGTGAGGATTGATTTTGATTGTGCTTGCTCCATGTCATATCGAACTTTTTAACAATGTGTCCTAACGAGGCATGATGCAACAAGATTCCAGTGACAAGCAGTGGACATGATTCAGTCAGAAATAAAATGTAGTTTAAATCATCACAAGATGTTCTAGAAATGTCCTAGTCACGCCTAGTTGATAATACATTTATAAAAGTGCTACATTAATGATGACTTACATAACAGATGTCTACATTATGGCTGCAAAAGGCCCTTATTTAACCTGTTTAACTCTGTTAACCTACATTTATGTGTCATCCAGGTCATTGACCCCGAGGCCTGTGAAGTGTCTATAGCAGTGGTTCTCAACCAGGGGTCGGGACTCAATAGCATACTTCCAAGGGGGTGCAAGAGGGCTTAAAATTATTTACAAAGACAAAACATAAGCTAAAACAGCTAGATGTTAACAACTTTGGCCATTCATTAGACTTGCTTCAACCTGGTTTTAAAAAGGACTTTTAAAAAGAAAAGTCATAGAAATTAAAACAATAAAATATAATGAATATATATTATATATATATATATATATATATATATATATATATATATATATATTATTATTATATTTATATATTCATATATATTATATAATATTATGGAGCCCCGCACATGACATGCAGACAAAAATAATATACATTGTGTTACCGAATTAAGAATTCATTCTCTCATTTTAGTAAATTGAGGCCATTATTTACTAATTTGTATACTCATGTTAGTTAAATCATGGCCACTAGTTAAGAATTTGTTCCCACAATTTATTAATATGTTCGCTCGTTTTAGTAAATCATGGCCATGTTGAACTAATTTGTTTTCTTGAGAAGGAAGGAATGATTTAATACCAACGTGGCCACGATTACTTAAAACGAAGGAACAAATTAGTAAAAACGTGCTGCTTCTAAGTGTAGGTCGTGGGAATAAATTAATTTGTGGCCACAATATACATATTTTTTTCCTGCATGTTATGTGTGGTGCTCTGTATTTTATAAATAAGTTTATATACAAAATTTTCAAAAATGTTCTGAGATATTTTATTGAGTATAAATTGCTATTGGGGAGTAAAAATATTTTTAAAAACCCTGCAATCACAAACTACAAAACCCTGATCGGTGCAAACCCTGAAGAGCAATGAGTTATTGAAATAATGCAAATTAGTTTATTTATTTTAATATTCTATCATTCCTAGTGTCTGTAAATAAAGTTTGAAAATTAGCAGCTTTGAAATATGAATTCAAAAATGTTGAGAATCACTAATCTATAGCTATATCGCATAGTCCTACTCACAGTGAAGTGGTTTTTAGACCCATGGCTGATCTATACATGGAATGGAACACAATCCGCATGAGTTATAGACTTCATCGAATAGAGTTTACTGGTTGGCTTTTTTTAGATGTTTGTGGTGTGGTTTTCTTCTCTCTCGGAGTCAGAGTGCTCATGTGAAGCAGAAGCTGCAGAAATGTTCAAACTTCTTGTGTATGTTCCAGTCACCTGTTAGTGCTTTGTGAAGTTCACAGGCTTCAGCCAACTTTAATAAAATTCTGAATAACAGGGAGTATATGAGGTCATCAAGGCACTGTATGAAATTTGGCTAATATAAACATGGTGAATAGTAGATGTAGCATTTTATTCAGCCTAATACACCTCGGGAGTTGTTACTAAGCCATTCCCATTTATTTACATATTAAACATTGAAAAAAGTAATTTATAACTAAATGTAGAGGTTTTGAGTATATTAAAATGCTATAATAGTTCAAATGTATACTAATATATTTTGCATAAATACACTTGGATTTATTATATAGTTTCCTTCTTAATGGTCTGATTTTATTATAATTTTTTATGATGTCATACTCAAAACCCCCCATCTATGCACCTCAAATGTCTGTGTTTGAAGGCTATCCCAAATGAACACATTTTGTCAAGTGAGGTATGTCTTACAGATATTCCCTGCTGAGTGTGTGTAGGCAGCAGTGAACACTGTGTAGTGTGTGAAAGTGTGCCTGATTAGCTCTCTGTCGCCCCCTTTTGGCAGTGTCCAAGAAACATGGCAAGCTGATGGGCTTTCTGCGCACCTTCATGAAGTCCAGACCCACCAAACAAAAGCTGAAGCAGAGGGGAATCCTTAAAGAACGGGTGTTCGGCTGCGACCTCGGCGAGCATCTCCTCAACTCTGGTCAAGACGGTACAGAAACAGAATATTTCCTCTATGTACTGTAAAAGGGATGTATGGGAACATTACTGAAAGTGTCATTTCTACATGCATAGTGATATTTTTTGTGGTCAAACTTCAGTGCCGCAGGTCCTAAAGAGCTGCTCAGAGTTCATAGAGAAGCATGGTGTGGGTGGACGGCATCTACAGACATTCTGGCGTGTCCTCCAACATACAGAAACTCAGGTGTGTGTGATTTCCTGTTCAGGATTTTGTACAACATACTTTTCTGGAAGGTCATCACAACTGCTTATTTATTCTGTATGCACTTAAAATGATAATTTAAGGGTAATTCATGTTTTATTTATGTGCATGACCATGACTTATGTTCTTCTCTTTCATCTCATCCCAATCAGGCATGAGTTTGACAGTGAAAATGTTCCGGACCTGACAAAAGACGTGTACATGCAGGATATTCACTGCGTTGGCTCGCTGTGCAAACTCTACTTCAGAGAGCTGCCCAATCCTCTGCTCACGTACCAACTCTACGACAAGTTTGCTGTAAGTAATTCTGGCTTTAGCATGCTGCAAAATGCTGCAAAAAAGCATGTTGATATCATGGTACTCTAAAGCCTTTCCTGATATTTTTCTTGTTTTCAGATGCTAGTCTTGGAAATAGTTGGACACAATAATGAACTGTGTATCAAAAATGTATAATGGATTCCACAAAAATATTAAGAAACACAACTGTTTTCAACATTGATAATTATATGATTATATATTATATTTTTTTCTAGCACCAAATCAGCATATTATATAATCAGAATGATTTCTGAAGGATCATGTGACTGAAGAAGACTGGCGTAATGATGCTAAAAATTCAGCTTTGCCATCACAAGAATTGATAACATTTCTAAATGTATTAATAGAAAACGAAATTTAAATTGCAATATTTCATAATATTACTGTTTACTCTCTTTAAATAAATGCAGCTGTGGTGAACATAAGAGACATTAAAAAAATCTTACAGACACCCAAGTCCAGTTTCCCAAGTCCAGAATGTTTTCAAGTTAATAAGCAAACTGTATCTTCCTGTCTGACCAGGAATGTATGGGAGAGATGACAGATGAAGAGAGAATGATGAAAGTACATGATGTTATCCAGCAACTTCCTCCTCCTCATTACCGGTAACCCCAATACTTACTATGCATAGATCAAGTTGTGTCACCTGTTATTGACATTGATGTGAATCTGAAGCGTGACAGAAAGTGATGTGTTTGTGTTTGACTCTCAGCACTTTGGAGTACCTCATCAGACACCTGGCCCGTTTGGCTACCTGCAGTGGAGAGACTAACATGCACATTAAGAATCTGGCCATTGTCTGGGCCCCCAACCTGCTCAGGTAAATTTTTACATGCAATTTTAACTACAATAATATTAGCAATGCACAATGTATTGGCGATGATATTCGTAATGGCCATTAGTAGTGTTTGTTTTTTTGTTTTTAAAGCATAATCATGATTAGGTTGATATTGGAAGCAGTTAATGTAATGGCTGTCTTGGATGCTTGATTCTGATTAGTCAATAGCTATGTTTCCATCCACCTATTTTTATGCACATTTTGGAATATCCCATGAAAAAATGCTGGATGGAAAGGCCAAGATGTGCATAAATTCCAAAAATGCACGTTAAAAACGTACGCCGTATAAATTTTTTATGCGATACAAAAGCATGCGCATAAACTACGACGATAACACTTTTACCGAATAAATTCCTTGATGCAGATCAAAAAAGACTTTGCGATGGGAAGGCTGGACCAACCAGTGGACCGATCTCATTGCACAGCATCTGAAATGGTGTTTTGGTCCATATGAAATGCCTGAGCAAAGTCTGTTGTATAATTCCCTACCAGAAGCTTCCCACACAATCGCGGTCACAAACACAAAGCATCTGAATGCAAGATAACATGACAGCATTTATTGTATTTCATCTGCGTGCTGTGAGGTGCAAGTAATTTATTATATACGGAAATTATTATATAGAGTGGCTTCTTCTTCTTCCATTTTTCTTAGTGATATTTAGTGCCAGTTTATCAGGAAGTGACGATTTTGTTCTCTTTGACTCACTGGATGGAAAAGATGATTTATTCGCAAATGTTTTATGTGATATTCCAAATTTGTGCACAACTTTGGATGGAAACATAGCTAATGACAGAATACTTGAATCTTAGTGGTCACTCAAAGCAAAGCAATCAGATATTTTAATATAATATATATTTTACTTTACTAGGCAGCTGTACTAGTTTTATATCTGTCATAAAAAATGGTCTCTTTTGTCCTCATATAATAAAATAATTTTTGCTCAAATCAATATTTTTTTTTGTTAGTTTATTTATTTCTTAGCCATAGTATCCATAATATACTTTGTAACTATATTGTTTTCCTAAATTGTTTTTAAATTGTTTTACATGTTTTACTCTTCTGTGCCAGATTTTAAAATTTATATTTATACATTTATAATTTATTAATATTTGTGTCATAACATAAATAATTATCAGTCAAAATATTTTCAAAAATATCAATTTGTTTTGTTTTTGTCTTATGTTACTGTTAAATTGAACACTCATATACATCTATGTGATTCATTACTGAAGTCCTCACTGCTTTTTGTTGTAGCTTTGTCGTTCAGAATAAACCTCTTTTGTCTGAATCAGAATCTACTGTTGTTCTGTGTCAGGTCCAAAGAAATTGAGGCAGCAGGTTTAAGCGGTGCTGATCCGTTTAAAGAAGTGCGCATTCAGTCTGTGGTCGTGGAGTTTCTGCTCAGCAATGTGGAAGTTCTGTTCAGTGACTCTTTCACTTCTGTTGGACGTTTCAATGCAGGTATGTCGAACCAGAAAACAAACCTGTTCCGCTATAGATGTTCACACTCATCAGTAAACCACTCATTCAGTCCGGTGTCTCCAAGCAGCACTTTCATTAAACAGGCAGTGATGTTGGTTTTGTTCCAAAACTTAGTGAGCTGCCTATATAAGCAGAATTTTAAGGCATAGTCGACAAAAAGGTATGCAACTTAATTATGCTGCCTTTCTTTTGGCAGCAATGTTGTATCCTTCAAGAAGCCAATCCCATAATGTGACAAGCTCAGTGACAAACTTTAGTAAGGATGCTGCTTATGTTGACAGTGCACCATGCTTTGGAACGGAGTTGTCTGGTAAACCGATATAGTAGCAAATGCACCAGATGTAGTGCTTCCTCTGGCTTGTTTTCATTACAGAATTGCCACAAATTAAAATGAATGTTTATTAACTTCCTCTGCCAGTCTTTGGTTTAAAGCGACATCTGATGCAGCCTCCAGGCCTTAATTTCAACACAGTTTTCTCCCCTTCTGAGATGCAGCTCTTTTTGTTTTCATACTTAACAGTGATGCGTTACTACTGCAGTCAGACCTGTGACTTCATCTCTTCTCTGTTTTTTTTATCCCTTATGACACAATATTAAATGGCTGTAATGGATTGAGCAACATTAATTTAATATATTAGGGCTGGGCGATATGGCTAAATAAATTATTGTGCTATTTTGTTAATTTATTGTAATATGTTTAGTGTTTTGATGAAATTCATCATGATATTTACACTACCGATCACAAGTTTGGGGTCAACAAGATATTGATATGGGGTCAACAATATATATATATATATATATATATATGTATATATGTGTGTGTGTGTATTTATTTATTTATTTTAGTATATGAATTTGCTCTGGAATGGCTTGAAATAGAGATTTTTTTTTTTATTATTATTCATGCAAAAGGAACCATCATTTCAACCAAACAGACACTGCTGACATTTCATTTAATAAATAATACACAATAAAAATGTAGTTAAAATAATCAAGGATTGTTTTGTTTGTTTGTTTTTGTTTTTTTTGTTTTCAGATTTGCACAAAATTAACCTTTAAAAGAATAGTTATCTTTTTTATTTGCATCCGTAAATATGCAATATACATAGATAAAATAAAATTTACTTGCATGTGATTTATTAAAGTATTTTAAAATATGTAAAATGCCACACGGACACTTGTGTGAATATTATTAACTCCAAATCATTATACGAATGATCAAAAGACTTCCAAACACAATTGCAATTTTAGGGAGGTTTAAATCAGAGAACCTATTAAAATCTGTCATATTGCTTGGTAATTGTGAGGCAAGGAGGAGATGTAAACCTTATTTCCTTCAACATCATTGCAAATAAATTGTGATTATTTAATATGTCTCCCAGCCCTATTATACATGTGATTTGATAAATTAGTCTCTTGTGATGAACCTGGCTAACATACCACAGTTTACAACATATTTACAGTGGCCTGACTCACCCATGTGTAAGTGAGGCTTACTGAGAGCGAGCTGTGTGTTTCCATAGCAACAAGAGGGGCGGAGCACAAGATCTCACGCCAGCCCCGAACACGCCTGGTTAGTCTTCAGGAGGCGAGGGGGGAGTCCTGTTTGACTGACCCCTCTTATCTGGACCCTGAGCTACGACGCTTCTCTGTGATATGAGATCCAGACTGACTCTCTGACTTTACAGTGGACACTCAAATCACAATCTGGTCAAACCAGCTTAAGGGGCTATACACACTGTACTTATTATTGAGTTAAAAAGCTAACTCAGAAATCAGCTTTATAGGTGTATTACCTTCCATATACTGTTTCTGAAAATTCAGTAAGACAGCGAGATATTTGTACATGGATGTCCATAAAAAAGAAACAGAATGTGTCCTGTGAGAATGCCTCAGCTTGGAATATGGTATCTAGATTGTTGCTGGTTAAAGGTGGTCTAACAGGAACAAAGCAGGTTTATCCGCTAGTAGACTAGCTGATCAACCATCTAGACCAGCAAATGACCATAAATGTCCAGCCAAAAAATGTAAATCCTTTTTTTAAAGCAGGGATCCAAAAGATACTATCTATGCTCACATATTTTTTAGCAATGTAATTTTCCACATGGATGGATTATTTTTTGACTGTTGTTTATGTTCAAGGACAGCTGTAAAGACATCCTTTGCTCATGACATGTAAATGACGTATTAAAATTGTACAGCGCACAGATGGAAATAAGGCAATAAATCCCTTTGTTGACATTTATTCATTTATTTTGTTGGAGAACAAAGTATAAATATCAATCTTATGGTTCTTACTAATTGATCTTTTCCACCATGTAAATTTGGTTTTCATTAAGTAGGGCATTGAGGAAAATCATTTGGTAAGATGGGTGAATGGGATGGATGCTATAGTGAAAATTTGAGCTAAAGAGTATCTGTATGTGTCGACTGGACTCTTGAGACATTGACAGCAGGTAAAGTGTCATTTAGTTTTTTTTTTTTTTTTTCTGTATGTCAGATACTTTTGCAGGCTTTGTTTTCAGATTCCTCTACTCGTCTGATGTCCCAGACTTTACAGGCTTGCTGAGGCCCAAAAAACTCTATGCAAGTACACAAACACAAGCACTTCTAGCTATGCAAGCTCAGTTTTACACATTGTTACATTTGGAAATGTGTCAGCGAGCAAATCATAACACAGCGCAATTATGCACTGCATTTTCAACATTGCCACAAGAGTCGTTATAACGTGCATTACCTGACTCAACACAGTATTGCAAGAATGCATGTTAAGTCTTACCTAAGCCCTGGCAAAGTGTGCATTTGTGTACTTGCATAGTTTGTTTCTGGTCTTAACCAAAAGATTTTGTCTGTTGGCCCGCCCTTGTATTTCTTCCACAAAGCTTGTTGTAGTAGAGCTGTGCAGACTATGGAAGTGTTGGAGGAGCTGATGTTTTTTGTTGATGCTTAGATGTCTTGTCGTTTGCCATGTATCATGTTCTATCATGTTTTTTGTTGTCAATCACTGTGCTCTTCGCTGCATTACTGCATTAACTCGCATATGTCCTTTGGCTTGCTGGATCTGAATCTGAATCTGAATCTTTTTTCTTTTTTTTTCTTTTTTTTGGTTTGCCTCTTTCTGACTCCACAGCACGTCAGTCTCTGACCAGGCCCAAGTCATTTGTGTCCACCAGGCTTCTGTCTCTGGAGGAGGCACAGGCTCGCACACAAGCTCCTCTTCTCCTTCAGGGATCTCCTCACCATGCTATCGGCCAGTTTCACACTGTACTGGACCTGCCTGCCGACAAGTGGGTTTTTTTGCACAAATCAATGACTTATAAAGGAATGGTTAATCTGCAAATTAAGTTCTTTACATTTAAATAATTTAAACACTTTTTCTTGTTTCTTTTAGGAGGAAAAGAGGGATGAAGGTCCGGAAGTCAGCAGGTGGGAGCTGGAAGACGTTTTTTGCCATTGGAAAACCTGGAGCTGCAGGTCGACGTAAACCCACCAGGATCACCTCTCTGTTCCAGCCCACTACTTCTCATGCAGGTATAAGAGACATCATGCTAATATCTTTAGATTATTCTTTATCTTAAATAGATTGCATGTCCTAATGTCAGATGAAAATGGCTCAGTTTTTAGAGTGTTATGTCTGCTTTAGGTTGCAGGGTGGACAGTGTGACGCTCAGGTCAGCAAAGAGTGAGGAGTCCCTGTCCTCTCAGCACAGTGGAGCAGGTATGAATGACATTTTCGAACGCTTTAATGCCCTGGTTGACCAATCAATTCCCAGGGAGCAGTGTAATAAGATATAAGAACTATTTTTTCATTATTCTTATGACATTGTGTGTATATACAGTTCAAAAGTTTGGGGTCGGTAAAGAAATTAACACTTTTATTCAGCAAGCATGCATTAAATTGAGCAAAAGTGACAGTAAAGAAATGTAAGAGTGATATGTGATGCTCTGTTTTTCTCTCAGGTCAGGGGAAGATGCAACGCTTACGAAGACCTCGCTCCAGCAGTGATGGTCTCTCTTTGGCTGCCTCTGTTGATCCGCAGCTCCTTCCCCAGCACTCCCCATCTAGAATCCATCCGAGCCGCTCTTACGACAGCCTGCTGCCTGAGGAAATGCGTGATGCTGATGAGGAAAATGAAGACGAAGAGGATGAGGAGGGTGTGTACATGTTGCCTGATTTCTCCCAGGAACCACCCACCTCATGGATGGCAGAAGATGTCATTGACTTTAGCCCCACCTTCCTGGAAGATGGGCCAATAGGGTTAGGGAGCACGGCTGTCGCTCCTAGCGGCAGGGAGTCCCCTCCTGCAGCTGCACCCCCTCCGTATCGTTGTCTGAGCCATCAAGGCCATACCCGCTCTGGTAGCCAACGCTCAATCACAGAAGATCCAGACTCAGTTCTCAACCAATCAGAGGCCGCAGCCCGTCGGAGTTTGATTCTGGCTGCAGCAGCTCCGCCTCAGCAAGTGTTCTGTCAACACAGGCCGTCTGCAGTCACTAATGCTCCCTCAAGCACAGCCCAGCAGGGCGAGTCAAATTTAAGCCCATCCCATAGCCAGACGCCAGCTCCAGCGGCCTCTGCAACCCCTGCTCAGCCCCCTCAGGAGAGGCGTTCCTTTACACGTAAAATGGTCCATGCACTTTCACCTAAAGCACCCAAATCCCCCCCTATGGACATCTCTGATCCGATCTCCATCAGTGTACCTGCCAAGGTGAAAATAACATATTCATTGATTTTGTTGTGTATGTGGTATTATTTGAACTACTACCTTTAGGTGACATCTATCCCAGTTTAATGTGCAGAGATCTATAAGTGAACCATTTTATCTTTCAAGGTTCTGGAAATGATTGGTGGACGAGCTGGCGAATTGCAACCTGGACTTCCAAGCAGTGGACCGTCTCAGCCACCCCAGATGATATCTATGCTCCTGAGGTCATGTGACTTTCAGCTTACAGAGAGCTGCCAGCAAGAGCTCAACAGTAAGTTGGGCCCCATCGCCAAGATCAAGGGTCCTAGTGAGTACACACTCTGATTATGGCCTAATGCAGTGGTTCCCAAACTGTTCAGACTGCACACCCTTTGGCTATTGTCAAGTATCACCATTGCATTTTTTGGTAATATCTAGAGCCATATTCACATTTTTAACTTTAATCAAATGCATCTTGGCACAGGAATTTTTTCATTTAGTTTATCAGAAGATGGTTATATTTCAGCTATGAATATCAATTATTTAAGTGTGAGAGATGGGCCTGAATTCTTATATAAAGTTTAATGAAAAGAGTAATGGAAGATAGTTCTATATCGCCATTTGTATGTTGACTTCCTGTGTAAAGTATTGGGCAGACAGGACAAGTCTTTGAAAAAATGTAGTGATATAATTAAGTGATGTTTTTTAAAACAACCAAACAATAAATAATTGATTTAAATGTCATGTTCAATTTCAGCCAATTTTCCATCATATTTCCATCGTGTTTATAATGAGATAACTTTCTGTCAAAATTATTTTCTTGTGCTCCCCAAGTTTGGGAACCTCTGCTTTAATGTTAAAAATATTTAATTAATTAAAGTAACTAAAGTAACTCCATTTTTTTTCAGGTATCTTGGGTCCCACTGGTGTTCCCCTTCCATCACAACAGCCCCCTCCTCCTCCCCCCAAGAACCCTGCACGCCTCATGGCTCTGGCTCTGGCTGAAAGTGCCAACAAGGCACTTCGGCAAGGTGCCTCTCCCCCTTACCGCCCCCGTCAGAGTGGAACCTCCTCTGAGACAGACGTCCGCTTCCAGAGGTCCCTTTCTGCTGATGCAGGAGCTCTGCTGTCTTCTGATCCTAATCAGATCTACTCCACTGTGCGCCCCTTGTCTGTGTGGAAGACGGAGGGTAATGATGATGATGATGATGATGGTGGAACTGCTGCTGAAAATCCTGCAGACAAATCACATGGTACAGATCCAAGGTCACCACCTGGACAGGACACTGGAACTCTCTCTTCTGACAGCTCCGTCTCTGATTCTGGGACATCCAATTCTGAGTTGTCAGCTGCCAGTTCATCCGAGGACAATGAACGAACCCCAAGCCCCATTTACAAGAACGAAGAGCCAACTTCTCCAGCGCAGCCCTTGAAATCCAGCCCACCCTCCTCCAGCGAAGTCATCCCTTCTCAGAGAAAACCCCCAGCGTATGGACGGCAATTTTCTGCACCACAGCTTCAGCAGGAGAAATCCAGTGGCCAATCCAAGCCTGCAGCCCAGCCACATACTCAGCTCCTGCACTCCAAATCAGAGAGCTCTCCACTGGCCCAGGTACGAGCATTCCAGCCCACCCGCCCTAAAGTGCCGCCCAAGCCCCCTGATCTTGCTCCCTTAAGGGCTCCACTCTCTCAGACTGACCGTCATGATCACATGCGTCGCTCCTTGGATGCCAGTCGTATTCGACGGTTGGCAGGGCCTCCACAAGGGAACACACCACTTTCCAGAGCTTTCTCTGAGCGCATCAGCAGTACCTGTGACATGCTGTCTCGCTATCATGCAGCCAGAATGGCCAGCCAAGCTGCCCAGGTTGCACACCTTCCCCAACAACAGCAGCAACAAACTCAGTCCACTCAGATCAGAACGGTTGTCCCCTCCGAAGACCCATCCAAGATGGAGAACTTCTACTATGAGATTGGTGCACCTGAGCATCCACAAGTGCCACCCAGCTATGCACGCCACAGCTATCAGAATATGAAGCTGGATCTGGAGGGAAACCTCCGTCTCACTGACCCAGCCAATCAAAGGCCTATTTCCAGGGGTTATCCTCCTCCCTACAACCCCCAAGGACCTGTGGGCAGTAGGGCTCCCCAGCTGTGGTCATCTGAGGCCACACGAGCTTGGGCCGCAGCACATTCTCACTCTTTCTCCTTTTCCCATTCTCATTCTCACCATCGCTCCCAGGATGGATCATCAGGAAATCCTTCACACCCTCGTCCTCAGCGACAGACATCATCATCTGTCAGGTTGTCCCGCAGTGAAGTGCGTCCCTTACCCGCGTCCGCTGGAGTGGGCTCCTCTGCGGGCATGATGCCTCTATCCGTTCACCAACGTAACTTACATCGGCCCCAGCGTTCGCCTTCTGCAGACCACACCGCTTCCCAGCTTCACCCCTACTTTGAAAATGGGAAGGTGTGTTACCGGTACTTTGAGGCTTCCAGGCCGGAAGACTTACCACTGAATCAGCATCAGCATTCTGTATTGAAACCACCTCAGGCTTCCCCGGTGCAAGGAATCACAAAAGATCAATCTGAGCCCATCTACGTCAACTATCCTTTCACAAACCCACCAGGATCTGGGGTTAATTCAAAGGGCTGGGCCACCACAAACCTTGACGAAAATGATCATCAAACATCTGAGACGCTGGAACCACCTTCCAAGTCTCAACCGGATGACAAGCAGAAACTTTCAGAGCATGAAAGTCCCACAGCTAGCTTCGACAACCCTGCCCAGAACGATGTATCCTCAGATTCCAAAGAGATCAATATAGCAGCATCGGCCTCCACTGCCATGCATTTCCGCAGCCGCTCAGATCCCCAAACTACCAGCTCAGAGCCTGTTCATGTCCTAACTGGGAAGGAAATTGCCTCCTTGCTAATTGAAAAGCTTGTAGAGGATGAAATTGAGGGTCCTTCAGTGCCATCTTCTTCGTCCTCTTCTCCACACATCGAGCACCCTCCAAATCCCTACGCTAGCCAGCAGCAGCAACCACCACCTGCATACAATGTCTACACTCCAGGACCCTCTCGAGGGCGCTTTGAAGGTCAAGTGCCACCTAGAGAGGTATCTGGACCTTTCCAACGTCAAGACCCCTTGCGGAGATCTTCTGGAGGCCAGTATAGACAAGCTTTTGACGTCATGCCATCTGGTGACCAAGTCCTAAAGTTTTATAGAAGCCAAGACTTTGTCCCAGTCTCCCAGGGAGAAAGCACAACCCCTAATCCTTATCCCCCAAGACCATATTATCAGGACCCCCCATACCCCAGTTGGGGCCCTCAAGGCCTCCCAGAAGCTTCCCACACATGCACTCCACCTACAGTGGCCTTCTCAAACTTAGCGCTTGGATCAGCAAGAGGATACGGGCCCCAGACAGTGGCCAACCAATATAACCAATACCCGTACCAGTCAGGGTCAGTGCTTCCCCAATATCCCAACACACCACGACGAGATGTTGTCCTGGATCCTTCTCTCCGACCTCCGGGGCTGCGGAACCAGAGAGGCTTAAACCGGCAGGGAAGCCTGCCGGGACCCAATTGGACCATCCGAACTGAAGGCCAGACCCGTAGTTATTGCTAAAGAGCACAACTGCCACAAAAAGTCCTGTCTTTAGACTTAAAATGAGATAATATGACGTAGACCAGTATAAGCACTAGACTTTTATGTTTCCTGTACAAGTTAACATGTTGTGAAAGAAATTGTTAACCTCCCCAAGTGGAGACAGAGTGTACAGAAACAAAGTTAAGTGGGGTATGTCTTTATTAGTGTTTCTGTCTCAGAAAGACCCCACTGCTGTCCTGCGATTAGAGTGCATATTGGAGTGGAAAAAGTGTACGAGAATAAGACAAAGCAGAAAGGATCAAAGAAGTGAACCATAAAGTGGCTTAGATATGAAAACATTCCAGAACACACTGTGCTGTCCAGCAGAGGGAGTCAGAGAGGTACATAGCTGCTATTCCTCTGACAGGACATTGCTCAGTGGCTATATTTTGTTTTTCTGCTTTTGGTTTTGTCTGGTTTAAGGTTCTTTTTGACACTAGATCATTCTGTACAGGGACACAAGCTTAATATGTATTTCTTTCTCCTCAAAGTACGATAAAAATAACCTCAAGAGATACTAGTGGTTTTATGAAACTTTATGAAGATGGTTCGTTTTTGTTATCTTAATTTTTTGGCAGCAATGTGATATTTCCTTTTTTTTTTTTTTTTTAATTGCTATTTTTGATGTTTCTAAGTTATTGTAAGTTTTCATTGGAAAAAAAGTTATTGTGAAAGTTTTATTTTGCCTTTCTTGAATTTGTTTCAAAGAATGTAAAGTTTAGGACTTTGTGACCTTTTTGTTGTTTTAATTTCTTGAAAGTCTGTGTGAATTTGAATGAGTGTGTCTCGCCCAGAGTGTCTGATGTTAAGCACATAAAAAGGAACGCTAATTGCTGATGTTTTTGGGTAGGGTGCGTAATTGAGTGCATATTTCTTTGAGGTACTGTTTTCTGCTCATTCTCAAGTAATGTGTAAGATGATTTTTGTATCAATATTGGTGTTCTAATCCAAAGCAAGTATTTCAGGTAGGTCACGTCACCCTGTGTCACTCCCAGACATCCCTGGGTTTCTGTGTGAAGGAGGAATCCCAACCTAGCAACATCGAATAACTGGTACTATTCACCACAAAACACTAAAAATCCCTTCAATGCCCACACAACACTAGTCTTAGAAGACTTTATAAAATTAAAATGTTGTTGTTTTTTTTATCAGATACCACTTTCTGGGCTCAGTACTGTTTTTCGAATTCAAGGCATTAAAAATGTCCTGGAAATTCGTCTAAAATTTGTTAGAGGTGGATTCTATAAAGATTTGTTTAGTAATTGGTGCCTTCTGTTAAATAATTGATCACCTTTTAAATAATCCTTTATGAAACAAATGTTGAAGAGTTAGATACAAACCTAGTCCTGAGCCCAGTTGCTCCTATTTACAGTTTTCCAAAGCTCCACACCTGTAAGTCCTGAGTATACAAGGTCTTAATGAGAAAGAGTGTGTGTATGAGTGAGAATGTGACACGGTGTGTTTGCATGTCTGTTATATCTCTGTTGTTTTAATACATATCTATGCAGTGAATAACCAAGGGGGATAAGTTCCTTAAAAAAAAAACACTAAAAATATTAATGCTACCTATGTATGTCAGCAGACCTGTGAGCGTGTATGTTCCAGTGAGAGAGGTCATGCATGTGGCTTTGAGGGTATATACATGTCCAACAATCTCCCCTTCAGCCTTTAGCACTTTGCTAAAGGCAGTTCATCCTATTTTGTATAATTTTCAAATATGTGAATTAAAACCTTGGACACCGTCATTGATGAAACTTGTAGTCTGGTGATTATTTTTGAACTGAATATTTTTGTACTCTAGTCAGACGAGGTAGCTTAATGATGGGCGTTAAGTACTCATATTACAGAAAATCTCATTGGAATGCACGAAAAAGTTTTTGAATTAATCATTTTAAGTGATCCTGGTACTAATTGCAATGTTTTAAAAAATTAACCTTGCCAAGTAGCATTGTGATGACTAAATAACATTCCTATTGTTGAAGCAGACCTGGATGTTCTTGAGGCTGAATGTTTTCGTTTGCTATTAAAAGACACATTCTTTCTAGGTTTTGTGTTATTTTGAGATTATTTTAATTCACAGGGCTTGCAGCGCTGCAGTTTCCACCCTCTTTGTAGGCAGTAATATGAGAGAAGTTAAGGTCTTTCCTGGATGGATATCCTGCAAAACCAGTCTTTCTAAGTATCAGGCGACACTCCCAGTTGAGTATAAATTAAAGCAGACGTGCAACATAACATGCCCTCCTCTGTTCTCTGCTGATACATGTACAAACTCTTGGCAGTAGAAATTTAGCCTGAGCAATAACGGTTTGGGTGGTTCAGGGTGTGGAGAGCTGCCAGGCTTTTGTTGTCTTTTCGTTCTTGTGTTCTTAAGGATTGTTTATTTCCCAGAGCATGTTTTCATTCGACAGTGAATGACATACGAAGAGTCATCAGCACAGTCACGTGTTTATTTGATAATTAAGAAACATTAAGTAAGTTTGTGCAGAGAAATATCTTACAAAACATATGTCCATATATGAACATATGTTCATTGGTCTATAGACATTTTAAAGCAAATTTTATATTAAATGTTCATGTAGAAAAAATACAAGTGTAGACTGTGGCATAAAGAGAAATTGATTAATTCATACAATCATTTGAAGAACCTATTTGATCAATATTGTTTAAACTAAAGGTTTAAAATGGTGCCATAAAGACTACTCGTCAATAATTAAATGCAAAGCAAAGATGTATTTGAATATGTTTATTTGGTTTTACAAAAAACTTTAACTCTTCTGCCCCAACATATTGAAATGATGCTCACCAGTTCTTAAGTTTTTAAGAATCCATTATGCCATAAATGCTTTTGATCAAGATTAACTTATTTTTAACATTGAACATCCATGTGACTAATATATTTTAAAATGAGCAAATTATAAGAAGTCATAACAACATGTATGATAATAAAATAAAAATGGAAAAAATGCTGTTTATAATTTTCAATGAAGTGCGTCACGTTGCAGGATACTTTGACTTGTCATATCAGTTATCCATGTATTTATTTTAGGCAATCTGCAATCATCTGTGTTTTTCTGTGACTTCATGAGTGGAAGCATCTCTGCGGCTGATGCAGATGTGTCTTGTGGAGTCTGTACAGTTAGTCCAGCTGCATGTAGTAGATCATGGTGATCAACAATGTGAAAAACTGGGGGACGGATCAGAAGAGCATTAGAAGAGTGAATAGGTGCAACTGAATTTTTAACATTGTGTATATATATATATATATATATATATATATATATATATATATATATATAATATAAATTTACAAAAGTGATTATATATACATAGAAAGCACTTTAAATGCAAGTAAAACGTCTACTTTCAAGGTTTCAAATAAGTTTTGGGAGAATAAAATGACAAAATGTGGGTGAAATAATGTTCCATTGTCATTTGGTGTAACACATATTTATGTACAAATTGAAACATTATTCTGACCTGTACATATTAAAATATATAAAAGAATAAGCATACTAAATTTTATTGCATTTTAAATGAGAAAAATTCTTAATGACAAATGGGCAAAACCTAGGATAGTGGGAAGATTAAAAATTTAAAATTACAAGTAATTAGCACTTGGGGTGAAAGTAATTAGTCTTTAATATGGCATAAAGGTTTTTGTGGTAAATATGCCTGACAAGATTGTTACACTGAATGACATTTTAGTGGGTGCCTTCTGTAAATCATTTTAAAAATGTATGATATTTAATTTTTGCTCACAAAAACAATTCAAATCTGTATTACACTTATCGTTTTGATGCTTGAAAACCCTTTTTCGTCTTTTTTATATATATATATATATATATATATATATATATATTAATAATGTAGTCTATATCCATAAATGTGTTAAAGTACTCAAATTAAGATAACTGAAAAATAAATTCATACAATAGACATAAAAAGTGTCTTTAAAAGTCCATTTTTTTTTTGTTTCATTTCTATATCATTGAACATGAGATAGTGACTGGTTTTCATTATCTTGTGGTGTGTCAGGTTGTTGTTTGACCCTTGTTGATGTTTTAAACATGTTTGAACATGTCCTGTGTGAATGTATAGAGGTCATTTAGAAAAAGTATGATTATATGACTTACCACCAACATAAGAACGGAGAAACCGTACCAGCTCACAGCCCAGGTGTAACGGCTTAACACAGACTCAATGTACTGGAAACAACCCTGAAATATCAAAGAAAAAATCATTGACATACAAGCACAACTCAACAGGTCTAACATAACGTGAGGCCTCTAAATGTTCAAAGAATCTGAGAGATGTAGCAAAAATAAAGATGTAATTTCACATGTTTTTTTTTTTTTTTTGTTGTGACAGTTGAGAACCACTCTCAATGAAAGTTGTAACTCCGTTATTTCCTGCAGGTCATAAGTTTTTTGCTGTCTGTCTGTCATCTTCTGAAAAGCAGGTGACGTTACTGGACTTAGACTTTACCTTTGTGAACATGGTGCTGCTCTTTCCAACGAGACAGCCTTCTCGATCTTTCACCTCAAAGTTACTCAGTCTCTGGCAGCAGTTGAGAGGCCAGAGGTATGTTGGGCCAAATGTCTGTTTGAAGGTAGAGTTATACTCTAACCAGTCCTTCGGACTGTCTGCTCCACAGCACTCCACCTTAAAGCAAGAGTAGGAGTAATTGAATCAATGTCAGTACAGTCAAAAGAAAAAACACCTGTCACATGTGCATCATTTGAAATATATATTAATGTAAATTTGCTGCATTGATTAACAAAATGGTGCAGAAAAGTCTGAATGTGAGCTGCACCTCATGCATCGTTACACTATTGACAAAAGACTTTTTTTTTTTTTTGCTCGCACTGTTTTGCTACTGTGTTTTTTGAAGGAAAAAAATGAAAAAGATTTTTTTTTTTTTTTTTTTTGATTGTCATTATTGGTTTTGTTTCTTAAAGCAATAGGATGTGCACTACAATGATTTTACCATAGTTATGAAAAAATCACATCGGGATTTTGTCAAGTAAGATGTTCCAGGATCAACATATTTTGTTGATCCTGGAACATCATTCTTGTCTGAAAATTAACCCTACCAATAATTTATCCCTAAATTCAGAGGGAAATAATATGAATAACACTGGTTGTAAGCCTAAACTTGACATAAACTTTAAAGGGTTAGTTCACCAAAAAAATGAAAATTCTGTCATTTATTACTCACCCTCATGCCGTTCCTTCGTTAATCTTCAGAACACAAATTAAGATATTTTTGTTGAAATCCGATGGCTCCGTGAGGCCTTCATAGGCAGCAATGACATTTCCTCTCTCAAGATCCATAAAGGTACTAAAAACATATTTAAATCGGTTCATGTGAGTACAGTGGTTCAATATTAATATTATAAAGCGACGAGAATGTTTTTGGAGCGGAAAAAAAAAAAAAAAAAAAACCTTATTTAGTGATGGCCGATTTCAAAACACTGATTCAGGATGTGTCGAATCTGCTGTCCGGAGCGCCAAAGTCACGTGATTTCAGCCGTTGGCAGTTTGACACGCGATCTGAATCATGATTCGACACACTGATTCATTTATGCTCCGAATCTTCCTGAAGCAGTGTTTTGAAATCGGCCATCACCAAATAAGTCGTTTTTTTTTTTGTTGTTGTTTTTTGTTTTTTTGGCGCACCAAAAATATTCTCGTCGCTTTATAATATTAATTGAACCACTGTGCTCACATGAACTTAAATATGTTTTTAGTACCTTTATTTAGTACCATTATTTTCATTTTTGTGTGAACTAACCCTTTAAACCTGTCCCTTAAATCTATTTGTTTGATTGTTGAAAGATGTTAATCCAGGAACTTGGTGAAACCACATTCATCATTAAGAACAACACTCAAAGAAAGGTAAAAAAAGCTGTCATTGGGAGGTACCATTTTAAAAAGTACACTTTTGTGTATTATTTACTCCTAAAGGGTGCATTTTAGTATCTTTAAAGGTACATATTAGTACCTAAATTGTACATATTAATACCTTTTGACAGCTTTTGTACTCCCTCGACCTCCTTTTCTTGTGGTAAAATCACTGTAATTCAGTGTATCTTATGGCTTACTGATTTACATGAAGCTAGCAACCCATCAAGATGATATAATATTAGTCTGTTGCAACAGGTTAATGCGAGTATAATACTGGTTTCTCCACTTTCACATTTTAATCTGAGGCAACAGGCATGTTGTTTCAGGTCTGAGTTGAAGTTTTGCTTCCCTAACATTGTGTAAGTATGTGCATCTGTTTTAGCCACAGCCCTTCGACAGCTGACAGGTGGTTGTGTTCACTGAAAAGCGGCCAAGAGGTCATCATGGGTGTTCTGCTTACCTGTTCCATCACTCTGTTCCATGTTTGTGTAATCTGCTTTCCTTGTGTGCTGCTGTCTGCGTAATATTGCAGCATCTGTTTCTTTACAAGGTTACTGTTCCCAACCAGCTATAATAAAGGAAAGAAGATTTAAAAAAAAAGAAAAGAAATTTAAAATTTCTCTCAAATGACAGAAAAGTGTAGGATGAGAGAGCAGAAATGGGACACGGCCCAGACCAGAATCGAACCTGGGTCATTATGTGCCACCACTCAGCCACATCTCTGGTGAGTAAATGATTTTATTTTATTTCACTATTACAGTACAGAGAGGCTGGCGACTCTACTCACATAATCTCGGTTAGTCGCTGCTGTGATGGCGGAGGCGCATTCGAACAGAAAGATGATGAACATAATGATCAGGTACTGTGGGAGGATGAAAGTTAACAATTAAATAAAATCAGAATAATTCCTTCTAAATTTGGTTGTCTCACTGAAGGTGATTAAAATGACAGGATTGCTGTCTTTTTCAATGTCTAACGTTAAAAACCTACCGCCAGCATGAGTGCACGACTCCTTTTCAGGGCAGCGAAGATGCCAAAGATGCATGTGAGGAAGAAGGCAAAGCCTGTAAAAATGGCAATCCATGCTGCAGCAAAGATGTCATCTTTTCCTGAGACACCAGATATAGGGTAGAGCTTATACCCGTCCACTGCTACCCAAATGGCCACTGCGAATAATGCCAGTCCAGCTGCCTGAAGAGGAAAATACTTAAAAGTAAGGGGAACAAGCTATTTTACAACCCTAACACAATCTTTGTATTATTTTATTTCAGACTTACAGCAGCAATTGCATTCAAGACAATGACTAAAATCATCAAACATGTCAAGGCTCCGGCTCCCATGGCTGTAGTGTTTCTGGCCTGGTTACACTCTGCTGAAGAAAAATAAAGTAATGAGGATGGACATCCAGCACAAGGGATTATTTATAAGGTAAAAGTCAGTTTAGTTTTGATTTCAGAGTTCTCTTGATCATGGAAAAGCCTGGGAATATCAGGTGAATTTAAAGTTCTATTCAGACTCTAGTTCTACTTCTGATTAGAAACGGTTTGTGCTTAACTAGAATTATTAAAATAAAGTATTTTGGATGTATCACAGTACTGTGATGGTATCAAATACCATGGCAATACCATACTCATATAACCTGCTATTTACATGGTACTTCCAAGAATACAATGGTATTACCGTGATGCATGTCTAAAAAGCCTTTTCATACATTTTATTAGTGTCCACACTAATACATACAGAAAAAAAGCAACATTTAAAAAAAAATAGCTTTGTGAAAATTATTGGTTTTAAGACAGTTTTTACTTCTTAAACACTGATTATGGACTATTTAATTGACAATAAATAATAGATAATAAATCCAAAACAAACATAAAAGCGAAGTTAATATGCCATTAAAAATAAACAAATAAGTAGCTGCTCAGGGACCCACCTGTTCCAGTCTGAGATTGCACCTGCTTTCCCTCTACCTGATTGTATTCGCTTCATTTACTTTTGTGGACACTTTCATGACGTCAAACCTGTTTGTCATCTGTTTTACAGACCTTATGAGATGGGATGGGCAACTTCGCTCCCTGTGTTTTCATCACCAAATACTTTCAGTTATTCCAAATGGCATTTTATTGAAATGATTTTGAAATTAATCTAGGTGTGTCTACATCTAAATATACATATGAACAAAGCATGCAAATAGTGCTACCTTTGGATAAAGGATATTCAGTTGAATACAAAAATAATAGTCCAAGCCACTCAAAGTGGGATTTAAATTTATTTAGGATTTAAAATCATGGCTGTACAGAAAAAATCCACATATTGACCTGCATATAAATGTAATTTTATTTTTATTATATATATAATAATTTTTTTTGGTGTAATTTTTTTTTTCAGGATTCTTTGATGAATAGAAAGTTCAAAAGAACAGCATTTATTTGAAATCTAATCTTTTGTAACATTATAAATGATTTTACTGTCACTTTTGATCGATTTAATGCATCCTTGCTGAATAAAAGTTTTAATTTCTTTAATTTCTTTTCAAAAAAATAAAAATAAAAATTCTTACTGACCCCAAACTTTTGAACGGTAATGTATAATGGTAAAAAAGCTTTGTATTTCAGATAAATGCTGTTCTTTTGAACTTTCTATTCATCAAAGAATCCTGAAAAAAAAGTACACAACTGTTTTCAACATTGATAATAATCATAAATGTTTCATGAGCAGCAAATCAGCATATTAGAATGATTTCTGAAGGATCATGTGACACTGAAGACTGGAGTAATGATACTGAAAATTCAGCTTTGCCATCACAGGAATAAATTACTTTGTAAAATATACTCAAACAGAAAACAGTTATTTTAAATTGTAATAATATTTCACAATATTACTGTTTTTACTGTATTTTTAATTAAATAAATGCAGCCTTGGTGAGCAGACGAAACTTCTTTTAAAAACATTAAAAAATCTTACTGTTTCCAAACTTTTGACTGGTAGTGTATATATATATATATATATATATATATATATATATATAGTCACACACACACACACACATGTTTGTTTTTTGTGAATTGTGGGGACTTTCCATAGACTTCAATGCTTTTACTGAACAAACTGTACATTCTATCCCCCTACCCTGCCCCTACCCCTAAACCTAACCCTCACAGGAAGTACTTTTTCACAAAACTCATTCTATATGATTTATAAACCATTTACATTGTGGGGACCGCTGGCTGGTCCCCACGATGTAGGTGAATATTACATCATGGGGACATTTGGTCCCCACAATGTAATATAACAAAAGCACACACACACACACACACACACACACACACACACACCCCTTGGTCTGCAACTGCTATTGCTGTATTGCATCTAATTTACATTACAAGTTGCTCTTGTGCTAAGGGAGAAATGCTGACCCCTGCTGGATACTCACACCTCTCACACCATATTCATCATAATATGCATTCATACATTAAATTACACTATTTTTCTTTTCATTAATAGTACTGACTAAGGTAAGCATCACTGTAATTTCATACTTAGCTTTGAACAAACAAAAGACATCTAATGGACCAAAGCATGATTAAGACTTGATAATGGTCTCGTTTGATTTGGGCCAGTGAGCAACCATTCAGAACTTCATAACCATGCTTAAACACTTAAATCACCTACATATGGATAACAATGTGCTAACAGGTTCAAAACACTTTTTAGGAATGTGGTTAAAATAGTTACTTTAGCATTAAAATTAGCATTATGCATTAAAACATTAGCATTATGGTGGCAGCTTTTGCATGGATAAGCACCACTCATTTCCATACAAATTGTAAAAATCTAGTTAATGTTTAGCTTTAGAGGTGAAATATAATGTTTAGAGTTATAAAGACTTAATTTTGTGGTGGGGTTGGGAAATCTACCTCTCCTGAAACTTTGGTCTGTATATGCTAGGTTTCAAACAGAAAATTCAGTCAGAATTTCACAAACGTATGTGGAGAAACTGTGGGACTAAATGGGTTAATTAGAGTTAAGTATACCAAGTTGCTTTAACAAACTTAAACGCCCTGAGAACTGTTTTATGTCGTCTTGAAACCTTGTCAAACTGTTGACTTAAGCGCAGCTGACTGTCCTGATATCACACTCATCCATGAGGACTTAAGGACTGAGGACGCACTTTTGCAGCTCTTTTATTGTTCAAGATCAGGTGAGAGTTGAATACTGTATTATGTTATGTTGACCATATTCATCTGTAAACCTATTTGTCAAATTCATTCATTAGGCCTGTATATACCATTAGCAGTAGGTACAAAGTGTAGCTAATGTAAGCTATATTATCAAATGTATTTTTTGGTTTGTTTCAGGGTAAAATTGAAGATGGAAGAAAAACTTCCAAATGAAAAAGTTAAATATTTGCTTGCCCCATGGAGGTTTTCCTTCAGGGCACCTGGATTTGAAAATAGACTAGTGGCGGCTCTACAACTGTTTGAGCGTTTCCCTTTAGATATAGCTGTGACCGGAGGAACCCAGGAGGCTAACGCTCAGTTGGCTTCTGCAATCTGCGGGCCGGATGAGGAAATTGAAGAGGAGGAATGGGAAACTGATGATGAAGATGATGAGGAAGGAGAAACAGATGAGGACGAAGCAGAAGACTGGGAAGAAAGTGAAAGTGTAGATGAGGAACATAGTATAAAGTCTAAGTTAAATACTAATCACCAGAGCAGCAGGAGGAAACATGTACGGATATCGGATCATACAGAATTTATAGGGAGTGGCAATCCTGATTTCGACTCTGTGATTTTACACCGTCAAATCCCAAATGTTCGTGTATGGACCGTGCAGGGCCACCCGTCTTCAAACTCCATTATTAAGCAGACCAACCAGCAGTATGACTCCACATGCTACGATGTTCTGGTGGTTCTCACTACAAAACAACACAAGGAGGACCACATGTGGCTCAAAATGGAACTGCATGACAGAGGTCAGTCTTTTTTTCTGGTTCAAGCTGAGCGGGACTGGGATGTGGTAGAGGAGAAGCCTACAGGGCCATGCATGACCTGCGCCTGGGAACGAATGAGAGCTCGCACACTGGAGTTGCAGAAGAGAAGTAAAGAAGCATTTGGAGAGATGGCTGATTCAACAGATAGTCCTTCTGACACCTCTCAAGATCCAGAGAGAGTTAGTGAAGATGAAGGATATTGCCAAGGTGCTTGCTGAAGCCCTGCCTGAGCTTCATAAGAAAGCTTTTAGTCAGTTTCTGGTGGCGATTACAAAGGAACTTCGGGTTCCTAAATTACTGACTGATGACACACAGTAAGTCAACTTTGAAATGTTTGATATTGTCATGTGACACAATAGATTTCCATTTAAACCTCACTGATCCATTGTCCTGAGTTCTGGGGTCAATATGTTTTGTTGGTCCTGGAACAAAAATCCTGTCAGCAAGATAAAATCTAATTCAAACCTATCCATAACCCAACCCTTAAACTAGGGGTAGAAGATAAGAATGGTGACATTAACTCTAACATTAGCCCTAAACCTAACTATAAAATCTAATTGGTTATCTAGAATGTTATTCTAGAAACAAATGATGTTTTGTTGGTCCTGGAATAACAATCCTGTCAAAACATAAATGACTGCTCCCTAAATTATAACTCCATAAAGCCCTACCAGTAATCCAAACCAAACAATCCAAACAATAACTTAATCCAGGGGTGTCCAGTTCTGCTCCTGAAAGGCAGATGTACTGCAGAGTTAAGCTTCCACCTGCTTCAATACACCTGCCTGAAAGTTTCTAGAGGTCCTGGTACCATTTTAAAATAATTACTATTAAACCTCAATGCATGTTCAGGTGTGTTTAGTTACTGCTGGAGCTAAACTTTGCAGGACAGTGGCGCTCCAGGAGCAGGACTGGACATTCCTCATCATGCTTAAATTAGAAGGAAAAGATTGTGGTTTACAACAGTGGTTCCCAACCACATTCCTGGAGGCCCCCCAACACTGCACATTGCCATGTCTCCTTTGTCTGACACACCCATTTCTGGTCTTGGAGTCTCTGCTAATGAACTGATGACCTGATTCAGGTGTGCTTGATCAATGAGACATGCAAAATGTGCAGTGTTGGGGGGCCTCCAGGAATGTGGTTGGGAACCACTGGTATACAAGCCCCTAACCCAGGGATGGGCAAACTCGGTCCTGGAGGGCCACTGCCCTGCAGAGTTTAGCTCCAAGCCTAATCAAACACACCTGAACCAGCTAATCAATGCCTTCAGGATTACTAGAAGGCTACAGGCAGGTGAGTTTTATCAGGGTTTGAGCTAAACTCTGCAGGGCAGTGGCCCTCCAGGACAAAGTTTGCCCATCCCTGCCCTAACCCTAATGTTAGCCCTAAACCTAACTCTAAAATCTGATTGGTTGTTAGGAATGTTGTTCTAGGACTGACAAAGAAAAAGGTCTCCAATGCAGAACCTGATTTCACCAAGTGCAACATGTTTCATATTTGTTGATCCTGGAACAACATTCTAATCATCCAATCAGATTTGAGGGACAAGTTTACAGTTTGTCAAGTTTAGGCTTACAACCGGAGTTAGGTGCTTCTACACCAGTGTTATTCATCTATCATTTCCCTCTGATTTTAGGGATAACTTATGGGTTTTCAGACAGGACTGTTGTTCCAGGGTCAACAAAATATGTTGACCCAGGAATGCATCTAACTCTGTAAAATCAGCACATGTGTCTCCAACATGGGCTGCTGGTGTGCTTGTCCTTACTAGGCTGGGGTGCGTTTCCCGAAAGCATCGTTGGTGAACAATGGTCGTAAGTCCCATTGAACTCTGGTAACGACCGAACTTGCAACCATAGTTCGCTTCGGGAAACGTGCCCCAGATTAACTTGTTTAATTAGCTAATCACCTCACTCAACCAGCTTCATTAGGAAATCTGTTGGTCCACTAGCTTATTTTAGTTGTAAACAAGCACTAACTGCCATAAAACAGCCTGAACTAGCACGAAAATTCATTGTTCATGAATATTTACATCTAACCAATTCTCCTGGTCTGTCTAACCAGGACAGGAGGTGTCTACATTTATCTAACAAATTCATTACATTTGTTTCTCAGGTTTGTAGTTTCTACTGCTTTGAAGTCCAGGAAGATAAACCAGGATGATCTTGACCAGATCTCCAAGCTCTCACAGCCGAGAGATCTCACGGACAATCCCTCCAAGCTTCAGGCAATCCTTGCAGCTCTCGATCACTTCCGTCTGGATATCGGTGTGCTGGGTGAGACGGGTTGTGGCAGCTCCAGCCTTGTCAATGCCCTCTTGGGCCTGGGGAATGGTGATGAACGAGCTGCCTCAACTGGTGTCATTGAAATCACCAAAGAGGCTATACAGTATCCCTACCCTGAATCCTCCAATGTCCGTCTTTGGGACCTTCCTGGGCTTGGAAAAATAAGTGATCTTGACAGCCTTTCCTCTGCGTCCAGCTCTTCTGAAGCTCAATGTGAAGCATCTGTTCTCGCTTTGTGTGATGTATACATACTGGTGTCTCCTTTAAGGCTTAGATTGGGAGTCTTACAGTTGTTGCAACAAGCGTCCTCTTTGGGGAAAGAGTGTTACCTGGTGGTTTCCATGGCGGACTTGATTGACGAAAAGTCTATCACGGAGGTGAGGCAATGGACTGAGGGAGTCTTGGGTAAACTGGGTCTCCAGAAGAGCTTGTTTCTGGTGTCCGCTCACCATCCAGAAACCTTGGACTTACCCAAGCTAAAAGAGACCTTGAATTTAGCCTTTCCAAGTCATAAGAAAGTTGCTCTTGCCAGATATGTATCAAAGCAACTGGACAGAGATGTTTTCTGGAAAAGATCGGATTCTTGCAAATCCATGTAAATAAATAGTTCTTAAAAAAAATAAAGATTAAAAAAGAACAATATATTTCCATGCTCAAGCATGCTTTATTAGGAGGGTTTTTCTGTTTGTTTAACTACTCGTCACTCTCCAAACATATTTTCAACCCTATATAAGAACCACCCTATTCAGATGTAGCATATTAGAGAGCATCTAAAGTGTTTTTTGCATGTGCTGGTTATTATTATTTTCAGGCTAATCATATATCTTACTGTGATATATATCTTAAGGCATATATTTTAAATTTATATATTTATATTTACTCTTTTAGATTCTTTTGTTTTGGACAAAATCCTGCACACAACCAGATTTGCAAAAAACATGCACTATTTAATGCAGTTAGGCGAGGTTGTAAATATTGTAACTTTTTGCAAGCTATGCTACTGAGGGGATTTTTTATTCCCTGGTTATTGAAAATCTGCAGGTTTGTAAAGCTCGTAAAATGTAAAACCCATGTAAAACCTGTCTCTGGGATATTCTGGTCTGTAGATATGTCTTGGGTTTCTTTTGCCCATTTTGTATTTTAGTTTAGTTCAACTGCAAATCTGATCACAAGTAATAATGCCTCTTTATTCAATAAGCAAAACAGTTAGAGGGATCATTTATGTATGTATCACAAAAGGTGCGGGAAAATGTATACTGAAGTTTTATACTTAGGTTTTAGGGTTTAGGATGACTTTTTAAATGACCAAATAACCAAAGTGCTCTATCTACAAAGCCATTACGCACTTACATTAAGCAAGGTGTGTCAAGAAAACAAGAACAGGTCTATAGGTTCCTCTAGTGAAGCATTGGAGAATTGAATCTGACAGCCGTATCTCCATCCCTGCCACTCATGCCATTTCATTTCTGTGATGGAAAACACGGGAACTTCAGTCTCATTATTCACTCAACACCTCACCTGTTAACCACACGACCCCACCCACTGATGCCTGCGGGTGAAGCCGTCTGTGAACGCAGCTACTTATTCCTTTTAATTTGAGGAGGAGCCACAAACTTACCCCAGAGCGCCTAAGGGCAGTACTAATGTTCACATTTAAACTTGCTGATAATGAAAACATGACAAATTGGTTCAGAAATGCTCATTGTGCCGTGAAATGCCTGATGAAAAGACACAAGGTGCATGAAATACCTCACAGAATAATTTGAGAACATTTGATGATCACCTTGAGGATCACCTGAATGGATAAACGTTTGGCTTTGTGAAGCACGAATGACGACTAAAAAGTAAAGCTGGATAAGGAAGAGTCAACCAGTCACCTGTCAGATGAGGACTCGTAAGTGATCAACATGAACCTTGAAAGTAATGGACTGTCTGTGCAGTGCTACCTGAAGCCAAAGCTGATGGGAAAAATGAGAAGAAGAGTTCAGGAGATGAGAAACCCAAACACTCAGGGGTCTTCAGTGGATCTGAGTCACAATGAAAGCACACGACTGGCTATGGATGCTCTTCTAGACAAAGGGCTTGATGGATACCAGGAAGTGCTGGTCAAAGAGAATGAGGCAAACTTTCTGTCTGCGGAGGAGAAAACATACATTTTAAACAACATTAAAAAGCCTCTCACTGACAATGAAGAGGCAGACAGGGATGAAGTGATGTCCAATTCTCCACCAGTTTCTTCTGAGACATACTTTCCTGCAGTCACAGAGAGTGAACCTCCACTTCTTGACTACGGCTGGCCGGTGGCTGACTGGAGTTACCATTTGCAAGGGATTCCTAGTGTGGAAGTGTTCTTCCAGTCAGTGAAATCCTCTTCCATGAAAGACCTGCTGCGGGAACTCATCAGGCAAGCAACTACAGTAAGAACCTGCCACTTTTGGATTGTATACTGCCATTTTTGTTTCAAATATTAATTTTGTGATGCAAAAAAGATGCACACTGCAATTACAAACAGCACTTTCTATGAATATGGTATACTTTGGTGTCCCACACCTTTTTTAGTGTATTCGTGGCACGAATTGCATGTTTTTTGTTTCCATGTTTGTTGTGCAACTATTCTCCATCATAGTAATGTTTTTATTAAAGGGTTAGTTCACACAACAATAAAAGTTCTGTCATTATTTTTTCACCTTTATGTCATTTCAGACTTTTGTTTATCTTCGGAACACAAATGAAGATCTTTTAAATGAAATCTGAGAGCTTTCTGTCCCTCCATTTACAGCCACAACTATCACTTTCAAGCCCCAGAAAGGTAGTAAAGACATCATAAAAGTAATTCACGTGACTCCAGTGGTTTAACCTCAATTTTATGAAGCGATGTGAGTACTTTGTTTGCGCAAAAAAATATAAATGACCACTTTATTTCCAAAATATTAATCCCCAACAATGTGTTCACGAGAGCACGAGCAGACGTTGTTGCATGAATCCATGTTGGAATTTAATATTATTTTGGAAATAAATAGGTAAATTTTGCGCAAACAATGCACTCGCTTTATACGTCGCTTCATAAAATTGAGGTTAAACCACTGGAGTCACATGGAGTAATTTTATGATGTCTTTACTACATTTCTGGGGCTTGAAAGTCGTAGTTGTGTAGCTGTCAAAATATCTTCATTTGTGTTCCGAAGATGAACGAAAGTCTTATGGTTTTGGAGCAACATGAGGGTAAGTAGTTAATGATAGAATTTTAATTTTTTTGGGTGAACTAACCCTTTAATAAATTCATTATAAATTATTACTGTCTAATCTTGATGATTGTTTATTGGTAAAAAAATCAAATAAATAAAATTGCACAATGAACACAAATAAGACTTTTAAAATGTATTTGTCCCATGTTTTGATGATAAAAATTAAAAAAAAAAAAAAAATTAATTGTTTGAATCCTTGAAGTTCTGAAGCTGATATCAAAATTTTCTTAAGTTCAAGCACCTCTTCTTAGGATTTATTTATTTTTTATTTTATTTTGTTTATGGAAAGTGCCTGGCATTTTTAATATGAAAGTCTGAAAACACACTATTGCGATGTAACCTTTGCTCCCTAAATTACACTCATCAAAGGTTTTGGCGATAGTTATGGACACATTCAGCGATGTGGAGATTTTCTGTGACATACTGGAGGCGACAAGAAAGCGCAATGTCTACGTCTATCTCCTTCTGGACCACACCAATTTACAGCTGTTTCAGGACATGTGTGAAAATGTAAAAATCAACATGTCACACCTAACTGTAAGTTGTTATATTCTAGTCAGAGCCTTTTACATTAAAGATATTTAGCAGCTTTTGCCTGTGGATATGCCACAAAATGTTATTATTTGAAAATATATGCAACATGTTTGTCAGTTCTGTGAAAAGAAACGAAAGTGGATGAATTTATTATATTTATAGCCAGTGTGCTTATGTTTGTCTTCATCTCCTCATACAGAGAATGTCCATTCGTAGCGTTCAAGGTGAGACTTATTGTGCCAAATCAGGCAGAAAGTTCACTGGACAGATGAAAGAGAAGTTCATCATTGTGGACTGCACAAAAGTGCTGGTCGGCTCGTACAGGTAGGCCACCATCTAAACATACACATATTTAGTCAGTACTGAAATTTGACATTCTTCAAGGGGAAGATGATATAATGTTTCAAGTAGTGACAGAAGTGTGACATGCTATTCTCATTTAGTTTGCAACATTAATCTTAGTTATAATTGCATGCTGTTTTTTTTTATAATTGAGAGAACACATATAATACAGGAATATTTGTACTTTTAGAAATGCATTTGTCAAAAAAAAAAAGTATGAGTAACTTATAAGGTGACCATTAATTTGTGGCATACACATTTGCGCTTATATTAATTTAATTTTAAGCTAAAGTTCTGATAAAATTCTCCATTTGGGGCTGCTAGTGATGCAGAAACTTCACCTTTAACTAGATCTCTTGGTTGCGAGTTCTTTCACTGATGCCTCTTTAACCCTGTCACAGTCTCACCTGGCTGTCCTGGCAGGTTCACAGAAGCTTGGCCGTACTCTTCAAAGGCAGTGGGGTTAAACCTTTCGACCTGGAGTTTCGCAGACTCTATGCACTTTCTAACCCAGTGCCAGGATATACCTGGCAAACATCAAATCCTGCTGATCTCCACCTACCCTTCGAGAAACTCCAGATCCCAATATGGCCAGCAGGTATTCCCAGAAACACTGCTGACCACCAACAGAAACCTCGTAATCCAGGTAACCCAAGCTTCCTGACTCCTCCTGTCCTGGTCAGACAGACCAGCTATCCAAGTATCACCACTGGACCACAAAGATCTCAATGGCTTCCACGGAGGAACACGATCCATCATCCCACTGCTTGTCAGTCCCCCCTCTTCAAAGATTATAATATGAGAAGCCAAACCTGGCGCTCGATACAGGGGAATCACATCAACAGAGGTGTTCCTGAAGCTTCCCACTGGTGCTAGAGCGGGTTATTGCAATGCTAAATTTTATTAAACAATGTGATGCATGTGCTAATTGCATGAATTAGCAGATGTAGACACTTTATTTATTTTAAAAAGTTCAACTTTATTCTGCTTTGTAACAGTAAAAGCATGTAACTCCAATAAAATATTCATTTATAAAAGGACAATCACAATATCCATATCATTCATATGTCTCCTTCAGCTTTTCTGTGTGGATCAAGCTGCCGTCTCCTCCTGCAGTTTAGTGTGGAGTTTGTTCCACCATCTCTCATCAAAGTCTTTAATATAAAGGCCTGATAAACTCTCTCCATCTTGGCTTTCCTCCCTCATCTTCTCCGGATTGAGGTCTTCTGCCATCACCTAGTTATTGATCAGAAAAAAATCAAATCAGTTTGTAATGTGAGATCATGGATTTTCAAAACAAAGATTTTAGGGTGTTGTGTGAGAGATGTGTAACTCTGATATGTATAAATATAGAGAATAAACTGGCTTGTGTTGTATTCTATGTTGAATCAGGGAAAAAAAAAAACTTTCTAAAGCTACTTTTTGTTATGTCTCTTTGATGCTTTTCTCATTTAACACAATAATGACTTTAAATTACTTTTGGGGGTACATTTTGATGTGAGATTTGATGTGCGATTAATTTGCAATTAATTATATATATACACACACACACACAATAACCCTAACCCTGTTGAATTCCATGGTTTTCCATATCAGGACATAATAATAATAAAAAAAAATAAATAAATAAAATCAACTGGTCCTTGGGAGGTCTTAAAATTTGGAAAATAAAACCTCAGACGAACAACAACACATGACATATCACACCATGTCATTATTTATTTAACAAAAATAAAACCAAGATGGAAAAGCCATGGGTGACAAACTTAGGACACCCTATGATTCAGTAGCTTGTAGATGCACTTTTAGCAGCAATAACTGTATGACTTTATCATTCTCTCACATTATTCTGGAGGAATTTTGGCCGGCTCTTCTTTACAATGTTGCTCCAGTTTATTGAGCAGGGATGCAATCAGGTAAGGGGGAACTGGATCTATGCAAATCCATAGGTGACCTGTTTTGATCTCAAAAAGGTGAGTTGTCACTGAAAAGTGAGGAGTTTGCATCTATGATTGAGGTTTGTGGGCATTTGTCTATGCACAGCTCCTGCCACAGATTTTCAGTCAGAATGATGTCTGGACTTCACTGGGCCACTGCAACACCTTGATTCTTTTTTTTTCTTCAGCCATTCTGTTGTAGATTCTGTTGTAGTTTCAGATTACTTTCCAGTTGCATGACCCAATTTTGACCAAGCTTTAGCTGTTGGATGGATGGCCTGACATCTGACTCTAGAATACTTTGGTATACAGAGGAGTTCATGGTTGACTCAATGACTGTGAGATGCCCAGGGCTTGTGGCTACAAAACAAACCCAAAATCATCAGCCCTCCACCTGCATGCTTGACTTTTGGTATGAGGCATTTGTTCTGATATGCAGTGTTTAGTTTTCACCAAACTTGGCGCTGTGCATTATGGCCAAACATCTCCACTTTGGTCTTGTCTGGCCAAAGGACATTGTTCCAGAAGTCTTTTGGTTTGTTCAGATGCAACTATGCAAGATGTTTAAATAGAAGAGGCTTTCTCCTTGCAGCCCTTCCAAACATGCCATACTGGTCCCATCTTTTTCTATTTGTACTGTCATGAACTTTATCATTTAACATGTTAACTGAGGCCTGTAGAGTCTGCAACTTGGGGTGAATTTGCTGGGACGTCCACTCCTGGGAAGATTGGTGTCTTTTTTGAATGTCTTCCACTTGTGAATAACATTTGCTTCTCCAAGATCATTCATTGCTGATGTCTTTACTCTTTGGCATTGTGTTAACAGACACCTGAAGGCTGCAGACCAGCAAACTGCCAGAACCTCAGCTTTTATAGAGGTGTTCACACTTGCTGTTGATTGATTATTCAAAGGAATTTGATTAGCAGTGCCTGACTGTTACTTACCCTCTTAACTTTACCCTTTTGTTAAATTAATAATGACATGGTGTGATATGTGATATTCTTCATCTGAGGTTTTATTTTCCAAATTTTAAGACCTGCCAAGGACCAAATGAATTTATTATGTCCTGATATGGAAAACCATGGAATTCAATAGGGTGTCCTAACTTTTTCACATGTAACTATATATTTCTCTCTCTATTAAACTGTTTATTGTTGTTTGACCTCAGAGATTGTTTGAATCATCTTCTCCGTTGGCTGAAGAGCATGTAGAGCTTCCTCAATGTCTTGTAGAGCCCTCTGACTGTTCTCCAGCACAAATGAGAACTGCTGAATCTGCAGGATTTCAATTAGCAGCCTGACGAGAATCACAAGATGAACAAACTCAGCACTAAATTAATTAATCAAAGTCAATAAATAAATGGCCAGTTCTCTTGTGGTTGACATACCTTGTTCTAATCAAGCACATGATGGTCTTTAGTGCTAAATTGTTATTTTTCCCCTGCTGCTTTTCGTGTTCTTCCTCAGTGCTGGATCTCTCGGGACAGCTCTCAGACTCCAGGAGTCTCTGGAAGCTCATAGCCAGATTCAGCCAGTGCCACGGATGATACGGATGAAGGCAGCATAGCTGCTGCAGGCTGGAGATGCTGTTTGTCAGCTCCCTGTAGTGATCATGAATACTCAGTTCCAGCTGAAGTACGCAGGTGAGGTGACAGGTGTTGGATACTTCTGTCCTCTGTAAATAAAACAGTAAATAAGCAAAAGGATAAACAAAAGAAGTGGAGTAAGTGATTTAATATATTTACCAGTTTCTCGCAGGCTTTTAGAGCCTCTTCTTTTTTCCCCAGATGACAGCAGCATCGTGCGATCCCTTCAAGCACATCTCTCTTCACTGATGTGTTTCCAGCAGGTATCAGCAAGAGGCAGGACGCATACTCATCCAGAGCCACCTGTCATTCACACAACTGACAAATGAGCTAATGAATCAAATAATAGCAGAGGTGTAAAGAGTACCTGAAAACCATACTTGAGTAAAAGGACTGATACCTTACATTGAAAATGACTCCACTACAAGTTACAAGTAACCAATTCCAATACGACTTGAGTAAAAGTCTTTAACAGTACTTAAGTATTTTACTCGTACTGAATGTAGGCTCAGAGATGTGCTAGTCCTGAGAGACATGCCAGTGAAAATAAGAAACAATTGATTTGTAAGATGAGAAATCAAGTTTATTTTCTAAAATCGAAATAAAACTGAACACCTCAACGTTGCAATAAATCAAGGTTGACACAACAACCTTTTAAACGTCTACAAACTCTCAAATCTCAGTTGAGCTCAAGTGCACAGAAAGGCCATAATTAAACCAATATCCTTCAAAAAGGTCTTGTCAATATAGCGGATAAATTAAACAATGTTAAGTAAAATTAAATAGCTGATGATCATAGCTGCAGTCATTTCCTCATCTAATGAATAAAACACCTGCTAATGCACTCACATTTACGTAAAGTATCCTTGTTGACAAGTTTTGGGTGAGTAAAGGCAAAATGCACAAGATATAATACCTTCAATGCACTTAGATGGTGATACCACTAATTTAAATCAGAAACAAACTGCTGCAAAAAAATTAGCTGCCATGAAAAATGTAATTTGTAATTGCATTACTCATCACAAATGTAGTGGAGTAAAAAGTACATTTACTTGCTCAAAAAAGTAGTCAAGTAGAGAGTAAAAGTTGCCAATATCTTTGATACTCAGAACAACTACAAAGTAGCCAAGAAGATACTTAAAGGTGCTACAGAGGATGTTTTCGACGACTGAGAAACCAAAGACTGTTACTGAGTTTTTGAAATGAGTGCATGCGTAAGAACAACCCCCCTCCTTCACAGCTCATTTCGAGGGAACGCCTCCCAAAACTCGTGCACGAGTATTGGAACACGAGTGTTTACCACCGGCATTCGCTGTGTCGTGTTAGTGGATTCATTATGTCGGACTCACCGCAGGTAACTCATAATCTGCAGTTGTTACTCCTGACAAAAACATTGCATGTGGAGTGTGGAAAGTTACTGGAGCGCGCAGCCGCGCACATCTCTCACAAGGAACGTCATGGCAGTGATTGACAAGCCAGAGGGCCAATCATTTGTGTGATGATCACACAAACGATTGGCTGATGTTTTTAAGGCCCTACCTCGTGCACAGATGATGTATATTAATATTATTCCTTTCATTGCACCTAATAAATAGTCTTTTATCAGTTAGTAAAGACAGTTTCAAGTAATATTGCAAAAATGTATAAAACAAAACATCCTCTATAGCACCTTTAAGTATAGTAACTAATGACATTTTCTCAAGTACTTCACACCTCTGAATAATAGAGAGAGTAAATGTTGAATTCAGCTCTTTATACCTGATACTGTTTCCTCCTGTAGGCCAGATCACCTCGAAACTTGAGCGTTTTTTGTTCTTCTAATACATCCTCGACATTTACATCTGCACAAAACCACTAGATACAATAAAACAAAGAAAAATGTGATTTAACTTCTGAAATATATATTCTCTAGAAATTTTCTGGCATTCCCACCTAGATATTCCATGACCGTGTGAAACCCGCAGAAATACCTGCATAATTATACGTTATATGATAATTATCATCATAAATCATATATAATTATAACCAATGTTATATAGTACGTTGAAATAACATCATCACATCTTTAATTTATGATTGTAATGTGGTGAACTATTACAGACCAAAATTCTCAAGAAAATACCATAGTAATTTCGATGTATAGTAATAGTAATGCCTTGCAGTGGAAGTAGCATACATAAACAGCGAGGGCCATTTCCTGTACCATGGTATCAATAGTTTCTTGTAGATGTTCAGAGTGATACCCACCAGAGGTTCGCAGAGTTTGGGCTCGTATGTGGGCAGAGCAGCTGAGACTCTGCTCCGTGACTCCTCAAACACAGAATCATCAAAGTGCTGCCCAGAATCTCCATGATAAAAACACGTGTCAGCCTCACGAAACACGTGATCGCCACAGCAACCGCGTAAACATTACAGACATGCGTAGGAATCCAATGAAAAGGAAATAACTTCGTTTATTTGTTCGTATATCAAAAAGTAATATCCTTTCATGAGAAGTAAGCTCTATTGAATCCAATGAGACTTAACTTTGTGCCTCTAGTGGGCGCATGGTGGCTCAAAAAGCCCAATCCTCCTTTGAGCCGCATCGAAGTCTCAGCACGATTTCTGCTTGCTAAGAAGCATAATCATTCAGCTTTTAATTTTAAATGAATTTATTTCCGATACAAAAAGGTAAACTGACTTTTAAGATAACGGCTGTCTTCAACAAACGACTTTGTTTGGTCAATCATGTAACAACGCTTAGAAAAGCAACATGTACCACGTGACGACGCCGTTTCCGTGAACGATTTTTTTTTACAAGATGAAAATTGAAAAATGACATTGAGGAAAATTTAGTCTTTTAATTTGAATAATACTTCTGTTAAATATTTAAATATGCTGTATAAATATATTTTATATAATATAAATAAATTTGCTTCTGTGAAAATTTGCAAGTAACAGAAACGATTAATAACCACTTAGTCACTCTTTTTTAATTTACTAAAGTACATCATTAAACAATAATATAAAGCAAATGTTTATTTAAAAAAATTAAAAAAGCATTTCTATCTTCGACGACTTTGTTTGGTCAATCATGTAACAAAGCAACATGTACCACGTGACGACGCCGTTTCCGTGAACGATTTTTTTGAAAAATGGCATTGAGGAAAATTTAGTCTTTTAATTTGAATTACACTTATGTTAAATATTTAAATATGCTGTATAAATATGTTTTCTATAATATAAATAAATTTGCTTCTGTGAAAATAAAAAAACTGCAAGTAACAAAAACGATTAATAACCACTTAGTCACTCCTTTTTTGATTCACTAAAGTACATCATTAAACAATAATATAAAGCAAATGTTTCTTAAAAAAATTACAAAAGTATTTCTTTCTTCGCACCCGGATGTGTGACATCACTTTAGTGCGCGCAACGTCATACAAACACATGGTCCTCCATTTCTCTTAACGCTGCAGATCTGAACAGGATTTTGGGGTTTAATTTTATAATCCGG